>VZSF01008169.1:229603-754016 GCA_013398295.1 Chionis minor
CCCCATCAATAAAATAAACCTAGCAAAAAGTCCTAGGGAATTATGAGCTAGTTCCCAAAGTCAGTGGTTGGAAGGATAATAAAATAGGGTATTAAAAAAATTGATTTAAAAGCATCCAGGGGATGTAAGGTGATAAGGAGGGTCAGTGTGGATTCATTAAGAACAAATGTCAAAGCAGTCTAATATCCTTTGTGACAGGGTAATTGTCAATTGGTCTGAATTGTAGTATGTGATGTTTAGGTTAGATATTAGTGAAAAGAAATCTAACTTTAAGAATAACTAGGCACTGAACATAATACCCTGGAGGCTGTAGCATCCCCTCCGCTGGGAGATATAGACAGATATTTTGCAGGATGGGCTGAGTTTGGCTTGCCACAGGAGGCGTTACAATTCCATCCAGCCTTGACTTTCTCTGATCTTGTTAAGATTTCCCAGCACAATACAGGTTTTGAACTGCTTGGTTAAATACTTGACAATGGGGCTTCCCTAAATTCATTAGTGTTTGTAGTAGGAAGGCAAAACACTCTCTCATGTTTTCATTTCCTATGGAAATTAATGAGTTTTTTGATCACACATGTACACACACTGTGCGAATGTACACTATAGTCTCAGGAAGGTAACTTTCATCTGCAAGCAGTTCCTCACATCCAGTTACATATTTGTGGGATGGCTGACCACATGCAGGGCAGGGTATTATTTTCAAATATCTCTCTAAATCAGCAAACCTCTGTGTTCTTACGGAGCCTGTTGGGTGACAGTGAGATGAGTGTGACTGCAAGAGCTCTGGCTATATGGATCAGATTACAGGATCATTTACTGGTTTAATCCATTTTTAACTGGATTAAAAAGAAAAAAAGAAAAAGAAAAAAAGAAAAAACAAAAGAAAAAACCCCACTGCTGTTTGTACTATACATTTCATTTTGTCCAGCATTTGAGCAGAAGGCCCCAAAGTACAAAACTACTGTGTCACAGATTCCCGCAGGGAGTTTTACTTTTTTGCCCTTTCTTTATGTGTTCTGAAAGAGCATAAAAACATGAACTTCATCCATTCTATGCAGCTAAAGTATGAACCCAAGTTTTGCTTTAATCTTCACTCTGTTACAGTTATCTCATTCCTCTTGTAAAATAATGAGTGAATGCACCCCATTTGGTTTAAAGCAACAGATCTATATCCAGTTAATTTGCAGATAAATATGGGTTTCTGCTATTGATGTTTCTCGATCCACACAAAGTGGTTATATTAATACTGAAACATTATTAATCAATAGGTAGCTCTTTAAAAATACATCACTAAGACTAGCCAATTACCTTTAAGTGTATATCAAAGGCGACAGAGCAATCTGACTTACACTCATGATCCATTAGAGAATTCCAAACATTTTAATTATAAATATATTTTTATCTGCAGTGAAACTTACAAAGAAAATTTAAATTTCTATTCTAGCCTCAAAAATTAACCCCCCCCCCCCCCTGAAACTAATTCTTCAGGTTTTCAGTTTTTCAGTTTTTCTTCATTTAGGAAAGTACAAAAATATGTTTAAATTCATCTTAGTCTCCCGAATTAAAACTAAATAAACTGCGTGTTATCTCATACTACTTTTAAGATAGTCTGATCTGTAAGATCACAAAAGTACATTATAAAGACAAATCACATCATTGAAGTGTATAATTCTGTTTGGTTTTATAACGCTAATTAACTCTATTGACTTTCAGTGAAAGTGCATTATTTCCCCCTCTACCAAAGGAAAATCTGACCAAAGCATACAATCTGTCTCTAAATTCTCAGAAATCCATTCTTTATTCAAAGTATTAATTTTGGGAAGCATACAGTGTATTTTTTATACCTTGCTGAAAGTGTAAATACCTGTTTGAAATATAAAACCTACTCTGACCTATTTACGGAGTCGCTACTGACAGTTCTGCTTTGGAAAGGGAATGTGTTGGCTGAAATAGAGTATTGTGTTGTGTTTTACAATCAGATGAGAAACTGTGTATTTTCCTTTGAGATTATCATACCATTTTTCATATAAATTTCCTTATTTAAGTAGACTGTTTCCCCTCTGGCTCGTGTCCCTCAACAATTACCCAGCATAAGCAATCTACAGAGAACAGCGCAAGGTGTAGCTGATTGTCATTCAATGCAAGTGAAATCTTTAGGTGAACATTAGTCACTCTTTTAGACATGTTAGCTTGAAGTGGAAGCAGTCAATTATAGAGTGGAGGCTTTATGGCTACATTATTACCATCATACTATTAGGTTTTCAGCAGTAGCATTCTGTTTGATCGATCCGTGCCAAGACATTGATGGATAGTTTTATTCTCCAAATGTCAAATATGTGGGACTTTTGTATTTTATTTATTTACTGATGCAGTACTGTACTGCGAATATCTTTCCTTTCTACATCATTCTAGCTTTAACAGCTAATCATGATTCCCTTTATTTGAAGTTTTGTTGTTGATTTCAATAGTGTTCTTAATCTTTCTTTCTCATGCTCTTGTATTAGAGGAAACTATGCTACAGTATTGGATGTACACTTAATTGGCCATATGAAAGTTTCACAGTTGTATGAGGCTCCTGGAGACCAAGAGTTGTTGCTGACTGAGAAATGCACTTGCATGGTGGTATCCAATGTGTAGTGAATTTCAAGATTCTGTTCTCTCCTCAGTGTGTCCACATGTTGTGCTGGTTTGGGAGGTTTGGGCTCTTCATTATTTTATAGCTCTCTCATATATCACAATAATTTTAGAACATCACTAGCTTCAAGATGCAGGTTTAGTTTAGGTCACAGGCTTTAATCTGAGTACTATTTTTAAATTAAATATATACATTTTTAGGTGTATACAAAAGTAAAAATACTGCTATTGACGTTAATCAATAGGTGTATAAGCAAACTCTTTTTTGGTTTTGATGGGGATGAAGAAAGATGTAAATACAAAAAGCAAATATACATAGAGTGCTGTTAATCTAGCTCCAACAGGACTGAGAAGAAATTCCTCATCAGCCTGTTTGTGAGGGGCACTGGTTCTTCATACTTTAATCTTCTGCCAGGATTTTCCTGACAGTGTTACTGAATCCATTCTTCAAGAAAAGGAGAGTAGAGAATAATGGGAAACTGAAACTCACCAACGTTTTCTCCTCAGTCTGGTAAAGCATCAAGGTTTGCAGATAGAAGCTGGCAATACAAAGGCTCTGCACCCATCCTGCATCCATAGCTTCAGTCACAAGGAAACTCAGAGCAACTGTCATGAGCTCGAGCTGAGTTTGTGCAAGGAGGTTCAGGGAGCTGTAGTCTCCCTGGTACCACATCAAATAGCCATCAGTGGGCTGTGTTAGGTGCCAGACGAGGGACTCTACCACTGTACAACTATTGCACACTGTACAGTTGCTGTCTCTGCAACACGGTACTGGCTGCACCCGCAATGAAGAGAATGTGATTAATATTGTTAATACCAGTGAATTAGTATTTCAAAACCATCAATTTAGGTCAATACTGCACAACTGTCTGAGCAGGATGTGAGCTGGGATGTCAGTCTCATGGGTTTCATGTCATTCCTGGCAGCAGTAACACTTTTTACCTGATCAGGAGTGTTAAACTTGGAAAAAAAAAAATAAAAATAGTGTTTTGGGTACATGTTATAGTTTTGATTACAGGAGTATTGTACACTCTCAGTTCATCTCTTATCCATGTCCCTCCAGCGCCTCTTGGACAGTATTACTGATGGTGGATAGGTATAATTCTCCACTCCAGAACTGGGTGCACTTCAGTAGTGTGTGTGTGTGTGTGTGTCTGTGTGTCTGTGTGTCTGTGTGTGTGTGTGTATGTGTGTGTGTGTGTGGGAAGTGACTCTGAATAAAATAGACTATGTAGGCATAAATACTGTTGTCATTTTACTTAGTGAGGCTCACTCCTCAATAATTAGCAGGACATTCATTTTACTTTAGTGTTTGGATATTGAAATAATTAATTTTAGTGTAACACTGTTTTTTTCTTTCAGTTGTTTTTACTTTACTCCTATGTACATGTGCATTCACATAGTTGTAAACATGCACACTAAGTAAAAGTCAATGTGTTCCACACTATTTTAGAGCTAAAAAAGGAGCCAAGGAGAGTGTAAGCTGATGCCCATTTCATGATAGCACTTAATCAAATGCTTAGTTGATTCAAGTGGGTTTAAAGCACAGGCTGAATTAGGGGACAAAACCTGGATTCAGAGTTTATTGAACCTTGATCCAGAGTTTATTGAAGCAAATGGAACTCAAAATACTGTGTTCAGTGGACACTAACAGACAGCTGAGGCATGGGGGCAGCACCTCAAAAAACAGGCACAAGTGCTATGTAGTTAGCAATGAAGTAAAATTCATTTGATTTCCTGCTTTCCTTTTTCAGGAAGAACTAAATTTTTACACTTGGGGAAAAAAGAGAAGTTAAATTTTTGCAAGAGGCAAGTAAGGGTAAACCAGACTAGCTCAGAGAGAGCGATCAGTGCAGAACAGGGGAAAGACCAGCTCACTGAAGATAAAACAGAAGATTTCTGACTATTGCCACATGTCATACATGGCATAAGTGGAAGTGAAAGGTAACTTAGAGTACACAGTGGGCAGTGGTCTAATTGTTAGTGTGATCTGATTTATTAAATAACATAGTGATCTCAAGTTAATAAACCCCCAGTTGCCTGTAGGTAAGTGACATACATCATACACAGCTGCCTTACGTTCATTTTGTACTGCTTCATCTTCTGGACACACAGGAGGATAGTGACCGTCATGATGATTATTAAATCTCTAAGTCAGTATCATTTAAGTTACTTATTTCCCAAGTATCTTATTTCCCTTGTTCCACTAAGTGCCCCTGCCTCAGTGCACAAATCTCCGTGATCATTGGCTTTTGAAGTCTCAGCAATGAGGTTTAAGATGAAGTCAGCAGCGGCACAGTGACTGCAGCTCACGTAAGCGTCCTGCAGCTCATCCACAGCAAATCCATGAATAGGCAAGAGTTACCAGTGTTACCCTCTTCACATTATGGTGAGTTTATTTGTATTCAACAGCATTGCGTTGGGACCAGCTGATGGAGGAAAGAAGAGCAGCTGGTGATGGATTAATGGAATGAGGCTTGTATTGTTAGGCCGATAGGCCAGATAACTGCCCCAAATGGTTTCCACGAGCAGCAGGGAAAGGAGGGAGGATTTGGTGCCTCCACAGCTGCTGTGACTTTTGCTGTTCTCTGACTCTATTGCTCTCTCTGCTGCCATGATGGCAACCTCCGCCCCACCCCTACTGCTGCTGCCACTAATTGAGCATCTGCTCCCTTTCTGTTACTGCTGCTTTCACGACGATTTTAGCCTCTTCTTTTACTTGTGCTAATGTACTTTTGTCATGACCACAGAGACATCTGTGTCTACCCAACAGAAGTTGCAGTAGAGCTCTAGAGAAGGTAGAGCTTTCCTCTTGTTATGCTGGGAAGTATCTTCCTGCACTCTCTGCTTTCGAAGGTTTCATGATTTATCCCATCAGCTGCTGTTGTCAGGTTGGATTCACAATCACTTCTCCAGCCCTCTGTCCTCTCTTGATTTTCCTTCCAAAAGAGTAATACCGGAGAATAAGCAGGATAATTTTTCTACCAAGGTTTTATATACTTTGACTCTTTTTTTCATGTTACAGCCATCAGGAGCAAGCTGCTGTCATAGATAAGCTAATATATACTCCTGCAGTAGACAGTCAATGTGTGTAAACCATCCCTACCTACACTAGTATTGCTTGAGGCTGGAGAAAGCTATGCTTCAGTAGCTCTTGAATTAACAGGTTTTGTCTGTCTGTAGTGATATCCTCAGTACAACTCGTGCAGTAACTCTTGGTCAATGGATTTTTTGGTAATCTCTATTTTTTTTCAAATCTGAGAATAAAACGGTGTATGTTTAGATATCTAGAAAACATGGTTTATGTTATGAAGAAAGAATTAGTAGATCAAGGAGGACTGGCTTAAAAGAAGAGCGGAGTGATTAGAGAATGACAGTCTTGAAGAAGTTAGAAAGCCATTGCTAAGAGGAAAGGAGTAAAGTTAGGAAGGAAACAGGGGAATTATGTTGCAGGAAGTAATAGTTAGATTAGATACCAGGAACAAATTTTAATGGGATGCATAGGGAGTACTGGATACCTATTAGGAGAGGCTGCAGAGTTACTGAAAAACAGGTTAGAGCATAGATTAGGCAGATAATTGAGGTGGGAAGAGACCTTTGGAGGTCATCAAGGTCCCACTCAAAGCGGAGCCTTTCCGTCCTGTAGTCCTCCTATCCAAACTCTGTTTTTCCAGTTTGGCTGAAAGGATTAATATGGGAGACTATCAAAAGGATTGCTAAAGTCAATGTAAATTGGCACTATGCTCTCCCTCTGTTCACTGAACCAGTCAGCTCAATGTAAAAGGTAGTCAGGCCTCATTTGACCTTGGTAAATCCGTCCTGACTGGTTTTCATCACTTTCTTGTCCTTTATTTGCATGGATATGGTTTCAAGGAGGGCTTGCTCATACTCATCCTTGCAGCTGAGGCTAGGCTGTTATTCCCTGTATCCTTCTGTTTGTCTTTCTTGAATATATTTGTGACATTTACTTTACTCCAGTCATCAGGAAGTTCCCCTGATCACCAAGACCTGTGAAAAGGAGATTAACCTCGCAGTGATATTGGCCAGATCCCTTGGCACTTTTGCATCCATACCCTCTGGTCGTATGGACTTGGGTATGTCTAAGACAGCGTCAGTCAGGATTTGTTCTGGCTATGGCTGGTCTTGTTGAGGGGCAGAAGGGCAGATTATTTTATGAAATCCCTTACACCCTTGTGATTCTAGATTCGAAGCTCTCATATGAATGCCGGCTTTATCATGTATAAGATCTTGGCTTTCTAGAATTTCCTTCCTACTCTGGCCAGATGTCCTTCCTTGGCATCTCCTTTCTCCACTTGAATCTGAATGTCACAAGTTTTTTAGGGCTTTGGGCAGACCATAGTCTTCCCAGATGAGCACAGAGAAGTTCCTTGGTTCTTCCACTATGAATTTATCCATCCGATGAGTTAAGTGGAGTTCCCACTTAGGCTTTTGAGGAAGAGTTTTTGTATCTTGTGAAAAGAGTTGCTGTGGGTCATATTCACTGCTTATTTAAAAAATATTGAAAATCCCACCAGTTAATTTTTAGTTATGCACCATTTGCTGAGCTTCTACTTGTGCTTTGTCAATGGACGATTTTCATGGGATGCCCAAATTTGGACATACGGATTCATATTTTTGTTCCTGGTGTTGGAGTTGTGCCCATTTGTATGTACATTTTTAGTCTTAAGTTGAGGGCTTTCTCAGCCCTTTTGCTGTTGTGCCAGACAGTATTCACATTCCCACCTTTGGCCTCTTCCCCTTTGGTTCACCCATTACTTTTTCTTTTGATGTTGAGAAAAATTGTGCTTCTGTATGTGCAAAAGCACCACTTTTTTTTTTTATATATCCTAACACGTTGTGCGTGTTGACTTCACACATTTTAACAGCTTTATTGTTTAATGAGATGAAAAAAATATGGAAGAATACAGCTGTATTGACAAAGCAATCCTTGGCATGTAGTCGAAACACTAAAATATGCATTGAAAAATTTCAAAATATTAAACCTCAAAACAGACCCTATGTTTACATTTGATAGCATGTATTATGTCTGAGACTGAAATAGGACAAGTTACAAAAAAGTAGTAATAATAAGCTTAATATTTTGCATCGTCAAAAATACATAGTTTATTAAAATGCTCTAAAAATACTTGTTACTAATTCAAAATCCAGTTATAGTTCTAAAGTTTTTATGAAAAATGTCAGATGTTTTGAGCCTTTGTGAAAGTTCATTTCTTTGAAGTGTCTTTCCTCATTCCACCAGACTTACTGTTCGTATCACACTGAGCTCAGTACCTTAGAAGCAGCCTTAAGTTAGACAAAACCACTTGGATTATTTCGTATGCTTATTAATAAATATGTAAGTAGCTATCTTGTGAAATGACACATGAAGGCAAATAGTATTGAAACATTCTATGTACATATGTATATGTGTATATAAATGTGTCTATGCTTATATATGAGAAAGATCTAGGCCATTTTAAAGTAAGAATATACCATACTGTCAGCATATATAATTGTAGAACTCCTCTGATTTTGGTGCACCAATGTAAAGAAAGCAGAATCTTATGTTGAATTTATTTTCAACAACAGGAAGCTAGTCGGCTTAGAAAAATTACTATATTCAGAGCAAAAAATCTATCCTCGTCCGAAATGTGTGGTTATTTCAGGTTTTGATGTCATAGCTAAGAGCATATCTGGCCCCTTCTTTTCTGTAACTGGCATGACTTCAGGAATAAAGCTGTTGTTAGTGAGCAGAGAAAGGACTTTGGAATTTCCTGCACTCCTGCTGTGTAGATTCAAATGCTAAGCTTAAATAATGGATGAAGCTAAGATTATTATAATTGATCATTGTATGATTTATATGGAGTAATTATAACTAGGTTGAGAAAGAATTTTCGAAAGCTAGTTTCCTGGTAGCCTGAGCCATTAAATAACAGTGTGCTGCCAAAACAAAAATTAGGTGGGAACATAGCCATAGAGTTCAGAATGTCTGTCCACCTGATTTATAACTACCCTTATGATGACAGTATCAGCGGTATTTTCTTATTAGGAACAGTAAGAGTTGTTAGAATTGTTTTTCTTATCTTTCTAACACAACTCTGCATTGTTTTAAGCTTAGTCAAGCATAATAACTGGAAAACTGCAAAAATATAATGTATAACAAAACTAAAAGGTGCAAAAGGTTGAAAAGGTTAATTAGAAGTGTAATGATCGCATTTACTGAGACAGTCCAATTAATCACTTTATTCTGGTGGTCATGTGATACAGAAACCATTGCTACAGATAACTGATTCTTAGCGCCAGCATACATGGTCTGCATTCATTAAAATGTGTCTTTTTCTACAAATGGAAACCTAACTTTTTATTTTAAGATGCTTTTATTTATTTGGCAATATTTTAAAATAGTAGCTAATGTTTAACCCTGTATCCTCACATAATACTTTCCCCAGCTATACTCCCTCTGAACAGTATGGGAGCATTGCCCCCTTGATACTTGTAGTCTTACAGCCCCACGGGAGGTTTGCTTACAGCTTAATGGGGTTGTAGGTATAGAAGAAATAAACCACCAGAAATACATCATTATGTAATGTGATCTCTCTGAAACAGTGTATATGGCCAACAAAGTGAATTCTCAAGTGTCAACAAGCACATCTAAATGTAATTTTTACCACGTCAACTGGAAAAAGGCAAAAAAGAACCTTGAAGGATCAATTACAAGGGTCATAACCTTATATTATCTGATTTGCTATAATATTCACACAAGCTTTATTGGAATGGAACATAAATTTGAAAAATAGTGAGATTAGAAAGGAGTGCACTGCTAGAGCAAAGAGCTAGAAGCTTTCTCCTGGTTTATTTTGCTGGGGCAGCAGATTAGAGGGAGCCCATTATAAGCCAGAGAACAGTAGTTATGTTAACACGGTAATTAATCAAGTCTGAGGAAAAGAGGAAACAAGTTGTGAATTCAATTCTGCAGTAATAAAAAGAAATGCTGAAAGTTGCCCTGTAAATTGGCATGACTTTCGTAAACAGTCCCTCACTGTGTCTTGAGAACTTGCATGCAGTAAATCACTTCTCATGGCAACCGTGTAGGTTTGAATATTTTCACAGGTTTATTCTGTATTTCTTTGTGTGCTAGTTCCTTCTCAATGCTGTTGACTTAGTATTTAGCTAATAATAAGATACTGAACTGTGTAACATGAGAGAATATGCAGTTAACACATTTTCACTTTGAATATTTTAAGGGGAAATTAATTCGGAGAACTCAGCTCAAACTGTGGCGATAGCCTTCCACATCACAAAACCAGCCTCTGACTCAGTACAGAGCATGAATTCTGTATGGAATGACTGAGATCACTCCCTCAGAAGAAAATATATTCTGTATATGGTCCCAGTCATGCATAATCCATCCCTAGCGCTAGTGCACTGTAGACACGTTAAAATGACCTTTACACCCTAAAACTCTTTAGGGTAGAACTGAAGTCATTGGTGCAGTAATGCGAGAAACAGTGACTGGATCAGTTTGCAACAACTGGAATTGTCTTTGTTTAGCAGCCTCTGAATTAATTCATACATTTCTGCCCCCTACGTGAGATACCTTGGACAGAAGTAGTGAAAGTAGCACTAAAGAAACAAATTCTTGAACTTAGATTATTGAAAATTCAGAATAACTGTAGTGAATAAAATGGATATAACTATGCTGGCATGAATGCAATGCAAAACTGCCATCCTCAGAGCCATGTGGAAAATTGGGGACCAGGGTATAACCTTTAGATTTGTAGCAGAAATGAAGGGTGATAGATCGGGATATTTGTGTGAGTGAAGACAGAAAGAATTTCAGCAGCAGACCACAATGTTGTTAACACAGGGGAGCAGGGTTGCTCGCTGCTCTCAAGCAACAAAAATTTAAATCGGTTCACTGTGGGGTTGCAAGACTTTCCTTTTAGATAACCTGTAAGTCGAGCAGATGTCCCTCAGCCAACTCACAGCGCTCAGCCACCTGGTTTTTCTGCTCAGCCTCTACCCATTCCTCCCCAGTACCGAAGGAAATCTTAAGACATCATTTTTCACCATTTTCGTCAACAAATATGTAGCATAGGAGTTTTCTCTTGCAGTCTTTAGCTCTGATGTCTATTAAATGCACCAGGAAATGGTCAACTAAAGGTATCAGGATCTAACTCTAAATGGAAACAAGAGTCCTGCTAAGTATTAGAGGCCAGATCCAGTGGTGAACTTGGGCAATGCAAAATGAAGCACATAGGGCACGTGGTCCTCTTAGCAGAATTAAACATCCATAATCAGACCAAGAGATAGATTAGGCACGTAAAGTCAGGGGCCCCTGCTTCCAGGTGGTATCTAAAGACACCTGGAATCCTTATAAATTACACAGGGAATACTGTGTAAAAAAACCAAAATCAAAACGAAACGAAACCAAAACAAAAAAAGTCCCAAGCCCAAACAACCAACAGAAGAATCCCGCACAATAAATCTCTAGATGGACAGTATGAAATACAGGAACAGGTTTGTTGGAAGCCTTCAGACCTGAGGAGCCAGATTCACAGCCTGAAGGCAGGTACAACTGTCCACACAGCAATCGGTGTATGCTCCTGGTAGTAGAGAGCCACTCTTCTTTTAATGGGCACCTAGCAGAAGATGTCATGGTGCTTTAGTCATCAAGTTAGGGATCAGAATAGTCTTCAAGGATGTGGGATGCCCATGCTCTGTGCTCTTCACTAGGGGTTTCCACAAAGCCCGGGAGACTACCCTGTGGATTAGGCAGTAGGTTGGTCTGGAAGGAAGGGGAGGAGCTGTGGTATATAGAAAGGATTATGGATTTTTAGAATGGATTAGAAGAGGAGAGCACAAGTGGGATCACCCTTCTACAGACTTACAATTAAGGGAGTCATCCTCAGGAAGGGAATCCTGGTTTCCAGTCATTGCTCTTGCAAGAGAAATAATTCTCTTTCCTGGGTGCGGGCCAGAACCCAGCAACCTGCCTCCCAGGGAGACCTCTAATCCTTGGGCTCAAATATCATGCTCTCTTGTGTTTTGCAATATGCACTATTTCCTGTGCACCTTCTTGAGAACACCCAACAGCGAGATGTTTGAGAACCCTTCTGGGAAATCAGAACAGCAGTTCCGAGTCTCCAGATCAGGGAAGGTATTGAACCAAAGTCTCCTAGATCCTGACTGGTGATTCATCAGTGGAGTCTCATAAAAACAAAGGCCAGGGTGTTTTGGACAAGGCTTTGGGCATAGCAGTTGTGCAGAACATGGTAGTGATGAACACTTCCAAATCATGACTGTTGGTTCACACTAAGCAATGTGAATGTTATTGATCTCTATAGGACTTGGACAGGAGATAGTCTTTACCTCCTCAGGTGGATTTATGGGTGTATTCAGAAAAGAGTTCTAGGGACCCATGGAGTTCGCGTTATCAAAGACTTGCATGCCCAGCACTGGGGAGGATTGACCCCAGCTTTGGTCTCAGGAACCTGAAGTTTCAGTTTAGGCAGTTTTGTTTTAGGTCCTTTTATCGCTGTAGCCCTGGGTGTCCTCTTCTGCACACAGGAGTCAGTCTCAACATCCTTGTTACCTGGCATACCTACTGAGGCCATCTGTTGTAATTTCAATATGCATATCGTTGTATTTGGTAGTACTCTGAAAGCAGTGGGTATAGCCGAAAGTGTATTAGCTTTAATTTTAAAAAGTAAATCACCTGGTTATCATGATTATGGAAGAGGTTTGAAGTAGGCCTAACTGTTCTCTGAAGGCTTAGTATAAGACAAGTAGAACCTCAGAATAACATGAACATGTATGTGCATCAGTCCCTTGATTCCTCAGGAATGACTTCTGCTGTTTGGGATTAGAAATTGTCCAGGAAAATGGTAGTTTATTTGAATCCGTTAAGATGCCGATGATAATATTTCCCATACTTCCTTATTTTTTTAATCTGTTCTTCTTACAAAGCAGAAGTACTTTGGCACTTTTGTTGAACCATGAGTAGAATCATGTTTCTGATCTTTATTCTGGCTGGTTTTAGGTTCCTATATGCCATATTCTGCACCCGCATTGAAGCAGGCCCATACCCATATGGGTCACCTCTATCACTTTGTAATTTTGCGTTCCATCACATTAACATTTACTGCTCTTTTTAGAGCATTCCCTTCACTAAAAAACCCAGAAAACCTACTAATGCTAATTACTTGCAAATAGTAATTGTAATTTTAACGGCAACCTCAGTAAATTGCTTTTTATGTACTGTAAGAAAATTGAAAACTAAGTGTCCATTTTGCTGTTTAATAAGAATCTTGTAGAACAAGTAATAGCCCTTTCACTCCTTCCATCTAGTGGGAGCACAAATAAGAAGCTCCAAATATCCACCGAGAATCCTTTCTTGTGCACCATGGGGTTAACAAGAGTTGAGGAGACAGCCAAAGGCTCAGTATGTACAGAAATGAAATAGAAATGGAAATGCAAGGAAGATGAAAGATTAAGGTGAAGAGACTGTGAAAGAGAGTGAAGCATAAGGAAGATCACACAGGGCAGAGGAAGCCCTATTAAAACTTTAGGAACACCTCCGGATAAAAGACTGGAGCGTAGACTGGAGCATTTGGTTGGCTTCTTTCTGCTGTTGCATGGGAGCTGGAATCCAAAACTGCTGCAGCTGTAACAATGTTGGGCCAGGGTGGGAGGGGGTTCAGGAGATGACAAATATCAAAGTGGTAACACCTTATGCTGTAATACAAGGCCTGTTTTTTCATCAGTAAAATTTATCAGAAAAAACATCTCACCTGGCGCGCGCATGTTCCATGTGCACTAGAAGAGCTGTGAGCCGGTCATCCATGTAGAGGTAGATTAGGGTCAGTAAGCCAATTATTGCTGCCACAGAGTTTTTGCACAGTGTGCAGCAAACTGCCCGGTAGGAGGACATCTTTAGGCATCCTAACCATGGATGTTGGGAGCTGCTGCTTTCCCACCAAGGCAGAGCAGCTCCTGGCGCCGGCCATGCTCTGCCGTGACTCTGCCTGCAGCGCATCAGGGCAGCTCCCGTAGCAGCCGAGCAGCCCGCAGCCGCTGGTGGCTTCTGCCGGGAGGCAGCATCCCGGGGTTTGCACATCTGCTCTGCTGGGCCCCTTGCCACGGCTGGGGACCAGTCCCTCGCACCCAGGCGCAAGGCGTCGCTTACCACCTGCCTGGAAGTAACTTACCTCGGAGTCTGCAGCGATTTGGCAGGAGCGGAGAACTGCATGGTTTGGCAGAGATTTCCAGAAGTCCAAGGCAAAGCGGATTTGGGAAGGAGGAAGCTCTGGATGGGGAACTGGTGGTGGGAAGGAGTTGCCACTTATCCCAGGCTGCTGCTCTGACCGCCCCAATCCGTATGCTAGTGCCCCGGGAGAGGGGGAAACTGAAAAAGGATCTCCTCACACAGACCTTTCCCAAAGGATGCTGGCGGGAAAAATAGCTCTGGATTAGATCCATTTGTTCTTAACGTAGTCACTACTTAGTAAGAGCCAAACTCCTGCCTGTCTTAATAATTTAAGCTTTGCAGAACAGAAGCTGGGTGGAATTTTGACCTTATGTATTACTGCTGCGTAAGTAATCCTCAGAAATACTCTCAGTATTGTTAACTGTTTGTAGTGACCACAGGATTTAGGAATAATTATGTTGTAGTTCTGCAATAAAAATAAAGCGTAAAGTGTCTTCTGGATTGTAAATTTTGCGTTAAAATATGATTTAAAAGCTTGGGAGAAGCTGACATTAATGAGAAGAGTTAGTTTAGACACTCTTGTTTAATTCAAATGCAGTTGATGCATATCTCTTAGGTGTTGTGTGTTAGTGTTGGTTTTAAAATGTAGAAATAATTTGTATAATGTGATGATAAATATGCCAGAAACAATAGCTACAGACATATGTATCAAAATAGAAAAGGGAAGTGGCAAGTTCCAGCTAGGGGTAGTTTTAGAAAAAAAAAAAAAAAACAAAGGAAAAATCAACACCAGAAGGCCTGGTCCGTGTTGAGAGCTGACATGTAGCGGAATGCAAGTCTTGGATAGATATAAATTATATGAAAAATGAATGAGCACAACTGTTGTTATGAACAATTTGCACCTAATTCAACTTTCATTGCTATTTGTGTGGTCGGTGAATTGGCTTATGCTCCGTTTTTAAAGATTGATTAACCTATCCCTTTGGATTTTTGAGGTGCTCATATTTACAGTGCTTTTTAATTCTGTATCAGCATTTACTACTTTTTGGACCCTTAATGGCAAACAGGTATATGATGATCAGCAAAGAGGTGCTTTGTTACATCTCAGGTTTTCTTTTAAAGAATGCTTTCTAGTACATCATCCAGCAAGCTAATGTCTGTTGGTATTGAAATGCCCCACTCAGAGCTCTTCTACAGGATCTTGTTTTAAAGAGTGGAATTCAGCAGTTGACTCCCAGGCACAAATAACCATGTAATTACTCTGCAATCACATAGTAATTAGCATGCACTATTCATACATTGCATAATTATATGCCCTGCAGATTACATAGTAATTATATTTGTACTAAACATGTAATTCTATATACTGTATAAAAAAAACTTTGAGAGTTCATAGTTAAGATTTTAGTTGTATGCTAATGTGATACAACATTTTATATAAAAATGTTACAATTTTATGAGGGTTGTTTTTTGGATATCTCATCTCTTCTGCATCTGGTGTTGCTTGAACTGTGGTAGGCTGCTATTATAAGAAATGCTTGGCTCCGTTAATTCATAGCCAAATGTTTCATGTTTATAATTTTGTAATTTGTGAAGATAAGCAAAACGTTACAGTTTATTGTGCAAGAAAGTGGGATCGGGAAGGACTTGGAGTGTGAATGTTAAATGTACAAAGGTTAAATGTACGCACCCACTGAACGTAGTTACAGCGTTATTGCTAGAGTGAAGGACAAATCTACACACTATTCTGCGTTGTGTCACTTCTGGGTGGGTAAGGTACAGGGGGTGGCAGCAGGTGAGGGATTTGTGTGACATGAAGTGTGTGCTGGCACCAAGGCCCATCTTGGTTGGGCACAGTCAGATCAGGCAATTGCAGTATCTCAGTGCAGCACGTCAGCTGAGCTACATCATCTTTTCCTGCCATGGAAAAAGATGAAAGGTTGATTTATTGCTCTGGGAATAGGAGGCAAAGTGGTAAGGAGAATAGAGAAGAGCGGCACTGAGTTCTAGAAGGGCCTTGGACTGAGTTTTTAGGAAAAGGTGGAAGATGTAGAAAGAAACTTTCTTTTAACAGGAACTTTAAGAGGAGCTTTAGATCATTTGCGAAGTTTTATCTTTGGCCAGCCCTCCTAAGAGGTTGCTGCAGAGTTTTAGATACTTCCAAAATCTTTTGTTCAGCTTGCAAATTCTGTAGCAATGGGAAGTTAATGTATGTTCTTGGATCTGTGATCCTGGCATTCCTAATGGCCAAAGCAGCATTATGATTGTTCTTAATTGAATTTTGCATTCTAATGCCAGTTGCCTTCATTTTCCAGCAAAGCGTGTATTGGGTTTTAATATCTGGATAATGTATTGCAAAATTAAATGTGTAATTATAGTCTTAACTTTTATCTGAGTTTATTTTTTCTGTAACTTCTTGTAGCGTGTGCGTGTGTGTGTGTGAGAGCGACACACTCTTTGCTTTAAAACGTTTCTTTCACAGTCACTTGTTAGTTCTACGTCAGCTTCTTCAAAGCTTGTAAACTTCATAAAACCTCCATGGTTCAGGTGGCATCTATAGGTCTTCTAACAATGTCTTTAACTACGCATGGAGCTTACAAGCCTCATGGGTGGCCTTAGAGAGCTCCCAGTCGTGGGGCTGCACCTGCTTTCCTTTCTGTCTGGGTGGGCTGTTTTCATACTTCAAAAGCTGTAGTAACAGGCATGTGGCTTTTACGTTCTGCAGAGTACACAAATTATATTTAAATGTTGTCACCTGGTGTAGACACTAAATGTCATTTCTGCTGTTCAAGGGAAAAAAAATAAAAAATGTCAGAGCTTTACAAAACCAGAGTTAGGAACCCACATTCTCACTGTGCTCTTGTGCGATGGGACAGACATATCCCATCCAATTTACCAGCAATTTTAATAGCTTTTTAGTGAGGCCAAATCTTACCCAATATTCATCCTGCATGTCGGCTGCAAAGAAGATGAAGTACAGCCTGCTTGGTGTAATAATCGTTTATTTGCCAGCATTCTGATCTTAACTCATGCCTGTGCTCTTGCTTGCTCATTAAAGCTTTACCCTAAGAAACATAAGGACTGGTCGCAGTTTCTGGCACTGACAGTTTTGTATGTAACAAATATATAATCAGGATCTCATTAACAGTGAAATAAACACGAACATCAAAACACAATATAAAAATGTGACGCATTTCTTACTGCTGTTGTGTTGTTTTTTCTAGTGGAGCCAGTACTTTCAAAGGGGAACAATTGCTTGGATGCAGCAAAAGCTTGTAACCTAAATGATACCTGCAAGAGGTTCAGATCTGCTTACATAACCCCCTGCACCAGCAGCACGTCTAATGAAATCTGTAACAAGCGGAAGTGTCATAAGGCCCTCCGGCTATTTTTTGACAAAGTTCCCCCAAAGCACAGCTACGGGATGCTCTTCTGCTCCTGTCGAGACGTAGCCTGTACAGAAAGGAGACGGCAGACTATTGTTCCTGTGTGTTCATATGAGGACAGGGAGAAACCAAACTGCCTGAATTTACAAGAATCCTGCAAGAAGAATTACATCTGCAGGTAAGATAGCACATGGCAGGGGAGTGATTAATGAGGTACCAGAGAGAACTTTCTGGTACTGCTGGATTTGCCAGGACTAAGGGTCAGAATATCCACTAGAGAAAAGGATGAGTCAGGGAAAAAGGCAGTCGCCTCTGACATCCTTCACAGAATAACAAAAGCCTGCACCTGGTTACAGTGTGTGCCTTCTCCAAAACTGTTCACAGCTACTCCCTCACATTACAGAGGAATCTTTAAACCCCCAGTTTAATTTTTACAGATTTTCATTGGAAACATTTTCATTAGCTGTCTCTAGTTAATGGTATCTCAGAATGATTGTTGTGTCCCATTAGTGACCAGGTGAAGAGAGATTATTATTCCTTATAATGGGATTTATTTTCACTGTAATCTTACATGTGAGCGTTAATAACTGTGAACACAAGTCACATTTTTGACTTCATAAATGGTCACAATACACAGACTACTCATAGATTTTTTTCTTCATTGGCAAAAAAGGAGTCCACATTTGTAGACTAGATCCCACTGTCTTCATAGAGCTGTTTTAGCCTTCGTATTGTTTTATCTCCCCTCTCCTGGCAGGAGTGCTGGGCTGATACAACTGGAGGGTCGTTGATTCACTGACCCAATTCCCAGCCTCTTTCCTCTGTGTGCTCAGCCCCGAGAGGCACAGGACAAACGGGGTCCCTTCACCTTCAGTGTGTTCCTGCAGGTTGTCACACAACGCTTATTCAGTGGCATGCAGGACCTCCTCTGCCCTTAGGAAATGCTTTATTCCCGCTTAGCATTGTGTATGTTGATAGTAGAATGTTGTGCTGATGTCGTATTTATGAAGTTATGCCCAAGAATCTTGTTCATTTCTAACGTGTAAATTCCTTGTAGATTATCTGGTTCTGTGAATTAGCAAGCAAGGAGATAAACAGTATCGAAAAAATGTCAAGGACACTGAAGATATGATATAAATCTTAAGTACTTATATACGCCTGATATTTACCTTGAAGTTTATTTATGAGATCTCCACTGCTCATCTGAAATGTTTAGCCGTAGCACCTCAGATGTGCCTGAGTGTTGTTCAGAGGTGAGGGGGTGAGCAGCACCCTACCCTCGATGGCTCAGGGTGAATCTGTAGACAGTTTCCTCTCACCCCAAATTGCTGCAGATTTAAATCAGAGCAGGGTTCTCATTTCAGCCCCGTGAGTTGCATTCAGCACCTTCATAGCTGATGCTATTGCCATTTATGAAAGCTGGATGCATGTAGTCTCACAACCACCTGTTTTCCATTTCCGTGTTGTGCCATTAGACTTTTTGCTTACATATTTTGCCTTCCCCATACACAAGCCCTGTTAATTAATACAGTTACAGTATCGTTATTGTGTTTTCTGCCAAACTTCCAGTGTGTGACAGTGCCAATGAAATGGGAGAGAGGATTTTATGGGGAGACTTTTTTCTATTATTCAGGCTGTAGTGTTCAGGAATTACTTAGTTAAATTAATACCATTACTTCTCTCATGACTGTGTTTTCCTTTGGTCAGGTTTGATCTATGTTGTCTCATTAGTTAAGTTTTTAATGGCATTTTGTTTATTTGACTTCATGAGTCTGGTGGCGTGCTTTCTCCATCACAGTGCTGCAGAGGGAAGCTTGGTAAAATCTTTGTTCCCGTTGCCCTAAGTTGCAGTTGGCACTGGGTTGAAAATGGATTTCTTTACAGGTTCTTCCTGTGACATCTTTTCTTTAAAATACCGAAATTAAAAAGTTTGGACTCTTCTGAGCCTCAGTGAGACCTGGATTGAGGGCGAGGGACAGCACTGGTACAAGGAAACGCGTGGGCTGCCAGGTCTGGGGCAGAGTCAGTGAATGTGGCACTTAAGTCCTATGCTGGCGGTAAAGCAAGCTTGATGTCTTGCTGAGAGTCATCTCACGTAGGTGTTAATACCTCCTTGCTGTCTAAACTGCTAGTGTGTTTAATTACCTTCCCTCTGTGCTGTCATGGAGAGGAGGAATCGGCAGCAGAGCTATTCCAGCTTATCCGTAATATGGTGAAAGACATTTTGTCTCTGTGACTTGTGCACTTAGAGGGAGTTGGTGTGATTTGTTCCCCTTGTTCCACAGGAAAAACAGGGACTTGGGCACGGGAGGAGAGAAAGTGGAGATGATCTCCTCCCTGCTATTTAAAGTATTGGCACTGATAAATATCAGTCTACATAGTAATTCCAGATATGTTTAGAATAATTAAAAGCAGTAGTCAATACGCATATAATTCTAACTCTGATAACTTCTATTTCATTTTGAAATCAGAAAGAGTATCTAAATGGGAGAATAATTTGAGAATATGTTCTGCCTACTGTGAAGCCGAGTCATTTAGAAACACTTATTTGCGTGCCCGTTACATCTGTTAAAGCTTCTTCATAATGCTAGTTAAGACAAAGGACACAAGTTCTAAAGGGTTGCTGAAAGGGCGCTCACAAATTGTTTACGAACGCTGCTTGCTCAGAAGTGCAAGGTTTGAATCTGCCCATACTCTTTATAGTGTCAGCTGGGCCTGTGTTGTACTTAAACATTCCGCTTTGGATGCTCTTTAGAAGCTTGGTCCTGGGTGCATATACCAGTGAATCTCTTTTTGAAACAGAGTTAAGAGCAGGGAAGCGATTTCACCAAACTGCAGGTATGGCTAACTGAGATGGCAGGGTGGTTTGCATATTTTTTTTCTTTTTTTACTCATTAATCTATCACTTATATAACATAAACTCTGGATTGAGGGAAAAAGAGACCAGAAATATCATGAAATGCAAATAAGTTCTGACTTATGTAAACAGTCCTAATTTTTCAACTTCATCAGAATACTGAATGGTTCACTTTCATTATCATTTTGCTGCTGCCTCTACTTGTATGCCAGTCCATACCCAGCTTTGAAACCTACTGGAGTCTCTCAGGCATGCCTGTCAATGCTCGCTGAAAAGAAAAGCAAAAAAAAACAAAGAAAAAGAGAAGCCATTAGAGTTCCTTTTTATTATGAACATAAACAAAACTAAGGAAAGTCAATATACTGTCAAAAACTTTAACCAGTGATGTTGTCCTGGAATAGCTCAAACCTCTGAGGAACCTCCTGTTCTGATCACTTCAGCCACCAATTAAACTTCAGAAAGTTGACTGGCATGTTTTAAAAATATCATTCTGCTGTAACTGCAGGGCAGGGCAGTGTTCTTCATTTTTGCCACTATCACATTTGACAGAATTTCAAATACTATTTTGAGTAATGAAAGTGTGAGTCATTAGTGTGGTCTTTTTAATAATCTGTGTTTTGAATTTGTGTACTTCCTCTGTCTCCTGGATATGTTCAGAAGGCACCGACCAGAATGATAATGATACAGACGTTATTTATTAAAAGAACAGTATCAATACAGTCACACGCTGGAAAGATCTGAAAAGAAGGGTAGCATAAAATGAGGTATTTTTTGCTAACATAAGAAGCTAGTAACAGCATGTTTCTTGTCCTCTACAATTACTATATTCAAAATGGTTGGTCAAAACATTGAGGCTTATTTTTAAGGTGAAATAGCCAGAAAGTAGTTCTCGACTAATTTCAGAAGGCAGCTCTTTGGACTTCTTTTCTTGGCTAAAATAAATACTATTATTAATGTTTTGCCTTTAGTTCTGTAAAAAGCAAATGTTGATGGCTACAGCTATTTGATAATGAAAAAAAAGAAGATAAAATGGCTGTATAATATATTTAAATAACTTCTCCTTGTGGGATTTCTGAACGATAATAATGAAATGCCCTACTAGGTTTCAGTGGATGGGGATTTCATCTCCCTGAAAATACAATGAAGGTATTTTCGGCACTGTGTATTAAGAGAGCTAAATCTTTATAAATGTGCTTTCCTTGGTGTGTTTTTACCTCTTGACCAGTTTCTGGTCACCTATCCTATCCAGTCTTAATTTTGTTGCAAACACCCACTCAATTATGTATGAAAGATATCTGCCGCTACAGGTATAAGAACACTGTGTGAAGATATGCAAACATTTTCATCAGCACGTAAAAGAGTTCATCCACAGTAAGAGCTAGAACAAAAGCTCAACTGCTTGCTACATTTCCTGAAAATGTAGGAAATTTGCCAAGAAATTAATTTTCCTTCTTTATATTCCGTTCAACACTTTTGATGATAATTTACCCTGGAAAGGGAGGCAGTATATCGGTGCTCCTTTTCCATAAGGCATCTGCTAATCTGCAAGTGCTTTATACCAGTACCTGTTTGAAAACGTGGCTTCTCTCCGAATGACTTCTGGGCTGTTCCTGCAACGTGTGCCATTACTGACTGCAAACCCCACGCCCTCCTGGGTAAGATTTGCCAGAGAAGGGGATGGTTCAACACTCCAGGTTCAAAGTCTAGGATGAGATGTTCCAAATGTGCAGTCAGCCCTTCTTGTCCTGCTATAGCAGAGGGGGAGCCCAGCGCCTTCTGTTAGATGGGAACCTGCAGTTGCAGCATTAACAGGTAGCCGGGAGGAGTGCACTAAGGGCGCGTGTGAGGGGAGAGGGAAGGAGAAATATGCCCTTTTCCTCAAATTTTCTGCTCCTTAGACTTATCTTTCATGTTTCTCACTTTCCCCCATGCTTTTTTCTCATGTCTCTTCCCCCTGCTTCGTCTCCTTTCCTCTCCTCTTTCTAGATGTCCCAGCCATTATCTGATTTTCACCACCTCTCTGGCGCATTTGAATTCTCTCTATTACGGCCACTTACAGTCCCTCCTCACCTGCTCCTCTGTGTGTTGTTCTTTTCCTCCCTCAATATCCTGACACACTCCAGTGATCATCTGTAATTCAAAAAATGAGAGGGAAAACATAGGTGCTACCTCCCTTTCTGAGCCTTGTAGCTTATATTGGTTACAATTCAGTTGGCCAGCTACTGAGCTTGGCTGCTTGGGCTGAGACTGGCTGTAGCTTCACGTGTTAAAAGGACACTTAGCGGCTATTTTATTGAAGGACACAGTAGCATTATACAGTTCTGTATAAAAGAGCTGGATTTGCATCCCTCTGGGGTATTTATATCAGTGTGGCACTCAAAACTGTCCAGGAGCTCCTCGGGATGATCATTTTGCTGTGGGTATGCAAAACGAGGACAATGACATAGTTTTTGTAATGCTGTTAAGGACATTAAAACAGGGACACTTGATTCCTAGAGACATGCAGGCTTTGCCTATATGGTATGTTTGGAGACTGCGTCAGGTAGTGAGCAAAAAGCCTCATATGCTGCCTGACTCACCCTGCACTAGATGTAGGATGTCTGCAGTGTAATAGGGTTGGCCTGAGCTCAGGCTGTCTGCAAATCCCCCCTGCGCCCTCCGTCTGTGACACCAGAGCTTTGCTAGGAAAGGACCTGTGTCCCTGTGTCTGCACACCACCGAGTGGGACAGGAAAAACTGTACAGCTATCCTTTGGCCCATACACTGCAGCGTGCCCACAGGCTCACCTCACATTTGTCAGCATAGCCTGAATTTGAAGAAGAATGATTTTTATATATAGATGTGGATACAAGTGTGTGTATATATATATATGCATATATCTATATATTGCTAGAGGTACCATATTTATTTAGTGGAAAACCCCGATTCATTGTAATGAATTAGTAGTGAGGAATGATCACAGTTCAGAGAATTCAAAAAACAGGATCTGGGAGGAGCTGGCACAGAAGCTGGTGTGCTCTGCAGAGAAAACATGATGGTATAGTGGAGTATGTGTGTGGGGAATTGCTAGCCTGGAAAAAATACTAATGCAGTGTCTGCAAAATAAGCAAAAACCCTTTCAAGTGAAGGAAAAGTAAAGACAGAAAATGCTGCAATACTATATTATTTTCTTCCTTGCTAGTCCCTTTCATGATTCATTACATTGATGTCTTTCGTTAGCAGAGTGAAATAGTGTTACTCTCCCCTTCTTCTCATAAACAAAGGTCACTTTAAATTTGAATAAGACTCAGAATGAATCAAGCAGTTCCTCCTTAAAATTTATCCATAAATCCCTTTGGAATCCAAAAATCAGAACACCCAGCAAAACAAGACTGCTTTGCCCCTGTTAAAGTGTGGCTGGATCTCATTCTGCGGTGCCAGGATCTGCTTGGCCAGTCCTCATTTATACTCCCTCTGTTCTGTTTAAGAGGGTCTTGAAGATTAAAAACCTTGCTGGATGATTGACATTTCTCTGAAAGAAGCAAAGATGCGAGGATATAGTAATTAGAAACATGGCTCAGCTTTATTCCTGCACCCAACTTTCACATCACTCTGTGCCTTAACGACGAAGAGATCCTCACGCGCAGGGGGTTTATGCTCCACGAAGCAGTAACTAGACAGTATCTTTATGCTGATGTCCCTTGTCAGGCAAGCTTGAAACTCTCCAAGCGGCATCCCTTCAGTCAGCTAGAACCTCTGCTGATTCCTGAAACCCAGTCTCCATGAAAAGGGAGCGTAATTCTTTTGTGCCCATTATCTGCAAAACACAAGTTATGCCTCAACGTTGTCAGAGCTGTTTGATTCAGCCGACTTGTGTTTTGCATGGTGTAGCTTTGGCAGTGTCCCTGACGTGGCTGAGGTCCTGCTGCTAGTCCTTGCTGGGTACTCTTGAGGATGAGAACAAACCGTGGCACTGAATATTCATTGTTCACCTGTTGAAAAAGTGAAAGAGAGGATAAAGTACGTATGTGTGAACATACAGCGATCATAAATTAAACTTGGATACAAATGATTAGAGTTTTATAGGCTGTATTTAGGTACCCTGCCTTCCATGTCAGTCCCTTTTTAGCCAGAATCTTTCAGTGGGCTGGTGTACTTGCAGCCCCAAGTAAACTTTAGCTTTGAAAATTTGGGGGTGTTTGTGTTACCTGAATGTGGTCCTTCATCATAATTTTGCCTGAAAAAGCGTTTTTTGTTATTCTAAGTGAGAAAGCAAAACTGCCTGTATAATCTAAGAAATAAGACGACTGCGGATTAGAAAGGGGAGCCAGAAAAGGGATTACATCAGGGCAAAGGTGACCCCCTTTTTGTTTTGTTTGTTTATCAGGAGGGAAAGATTAAACTACATATGTTAATGAAGCAGTTTCATGCATGTTCAGTCAAAAGTATTGAAATCCAGGAAAGTTAAATTTGGCACTTTAATAGAGATCTATTAAATTTGCAGCTACTCATGTTCTTACGGTTAAGCAAGCACTTAATTGCTTTGCTGGATGGGGTTCCAGTAAGAGTACTGCTACTGCTGTTTTGTTGAATTGTTAGTTGAGAAATTTTTGTAGAGAGCAGGACTTCAGCATCCACCGGTTTGCATGAGTATCTTCTGCCCACTAATCTGTTTTCTGGTGAAGAGTTTTGATCACCCAGTCACATCTGGCTCACTTGCTGTTTCTGGAGCAAAGAAAGGGTGTATATAACACACAATAACGTTTTCTTTAGTAAATCAAAGTGTTTTCTCATTTACCTCAAACCATGTATATGCTACAGGCAAGAAGCTGCTGTTATGTTTAATGTGAATAACAGAGCTATTATATCAAGTCCATTCCCAGTCTACTTCCTCTGACATCAGTGACTTCAGTGAATTTATTCCAGGGATGAATTTGGCTGTTCCTGTTCTGTGTAGGTAAATCTTCAGACAGTGCTAATTAAAAGAATGTCAACTGATTTTACCATTTCATTATGCCGGACTTGGTAAAGGTTATTTATATCATTCTACATCAGGCCCCAGTGAGAGAATATTTCTGGTGGCAGTTCGTCTGTTAAAATAGCTGCAAGAAAATATAAGCAGTGGAACTAAAAATAAAACTTTGTTTCTCAACAGAGCAAGTGACATCCACATGCATATTTTCAAATTTTAGCATTTTAATGTCTACTGAATGGAAATTGCATTGCTTTCATTATGCTTTAAGTACTGCCATGTTACTGATGGAGTAACTACTGCACAGTGGAAGTCAGTTGTAAATGTACCAGCATCCACAAAGACTTCTTGGCAGAGGTGGTGGTTGTTTCCTACGCTTTGATTATCTGCTGGCTTGTAAACAAGTGACGCAGGAAAAAGTTTCCTAGTGTGTTTACTGTTGAATATAGATTTTCTGTGTGAGCTGACTGTGACCCTTGCCTAAAATTATTAATAGATGACCTTACATTCACATGTTTTTGCTTAGACTACATTTGTTCAAGCACATTCTATAAACCATTACAGCAAGCTTTTCTATTATAAAGCACATATGACTAAGACCTCTGTTAAATTAAAAAGTTGACCGTATCACCTGAATGTTCGGTTCACTTTCTTTTGTTCCAATTCAAGCATAAATTACAGTGGTTGTCCTCTCAGTTACGATGCTCTCTTTTCTAATTAGGCATTGTGAAATGCTGGAGATACATCTCAGTAACTGGCCATCATGCAGCATTGCAATATATTCTTCAGAATGGACAATGTCTTTCAGAGCAACATCTGTAAACATCTGGATATATCCCAGGCTGTCAGCTCTCAGCGACTGTCTTCATGTTTTTTGACAGGGGAGACAAAAAACCTCTTAAGACAGCCGTATCATCCTTAACTGATAAAAATGTTTTATTTTCCAATCCTTTACTCCAAATCTGCACTTTTTGTCCTAGCATTATATATACATACAGCTTCTAAAAGCAAGTTAAACATGTTGAGTGAGATCAATGCTATATTGGTTTGCTAGTGCCAGAACTTTTTGACTTGCTGCTTGATGGGGCTGTTTTGTGCATGAAAAAAAGGGTTCACATAAAAGGGACTCTAATCTGCTTTTATCTCCTGTAGTTCTGATTTTATATGCGTTGTCTTACTCCTGAAGTGCGAACGGTTTTTAGAGTAGCTTCAGGATGAGTTTTGGGTACGCTGGCTGCCTGCAGACCCTGCATGATTGAGTGCAAGGACACACTGGGCACCATTTTGTTCCCTCAGCCAGGTCTCTGACAAAGGGAGCTCTTCCATTCAGGAATGCCACCACACATACCACAGTGCCACTGTACGATTTTCCTAGGCAAAAACCATCCCTGCATAACCTTAGGAAACCTGATGATCCAGTGCATCTGCCAACAGAAACTTTTCTGTTAACGAGAAAACTTGTATTGGACTTTTAAGATTGTTTTCTGTCTCCAAACTCTGCAACAGTTTCCTGCTTGAGCCAGCAATAATCTATTGTAGTTTATTCAAGTGGTTACAAGGAATATTATTGTCATGGACGTCTTTCTCAGGTACTTGGATCCACATCCTTTCAGTGCGCACTCACAATATAGTTACTAATAAACACCTAAGCATCCAGTGGCACAGTCAAGGACTTGTGGTGGCACTAATTTCTTTGGCTTGCTTTTTGAGAGTGACAATGATTTTCTTAGGTTTCCAGCCTGTAATTCAAAGACACTCCTGTCTGCCCAGCTAATGAAGTGAGAACAACTCTATCTGTAATGCAGTAGTTCTTTCCTGAGTAACATGCTATTGAGAGACACTCCGAGGCTTGGACATCTTTAAACATGACAGTCATTTATATTTAGAAGCTTCAAATTAAACAGGATAAAGGAAATGAAATAAAATGAAAATACACAAACGCACAGTACTTGCAAAGCAGCTAGTGGATTTCTTCAAGTTATTGGAGAGATTTGCTAGAGAGACAGATAGACTAAATAGAAATCTTACCAGCATCCCCTGATAGAAATCACAGGCTGACAGTTCAGCCTATCATTTTGTAGAATATTCTCAGAGAAGTGTTTTCTTTGCAGCTGAGAAGACAGAAACACATTATGCATGCTTAAAGTCAATGCAAGGAAACAGAGCCCTGCAAAACATATTTAATATAGGTTTGATTTCCTGTGGAATGCTTTCCAGATGTTCTCTCCAACAGGCCTCTAAAAAATGGTCTGAGGTAATTTTTTTGCAAACAGAAAGAGAAAATTCTGGTTTGTGTCACTGCATCTGAGAATCACTGTTCTTAATTTTTATTGCATTACCTTGTGCTCAGGGTTTGCACTGTATTTTTCAAAATTGGTTGTATTACACAAAAGGTCAGTAGTATAAAAATATTTATATTACCCAATTGCAAATAAATCTTCTTGGTGAGAATCACATTTAAGCTTAGTAGTTTTCCTTAAACCCAAAGGAGACCTAATATATTAAATTAAAATTACTCTCATGCACAATCTTGAGTCACTTAGAGGATTTAGCTAACATTGATAAACTATGAGATTACTGTTTTGTTAAGTTCTTTTGATTTTCTGTAGCAGACATTGTGTAAAAGGATCTAACAGGTCTCTAGCCGATGACATGAGCAAGAGGAAAGGATAACATTAACAGAAAATGGTATATAACTTTATTTTGCTTTGCATAAAATACAGTAATAGAATGTGGATGTGGGGTATGTTTATTTTAGAGCACTTGTTACTCAGGAAAATTAGTTTTGTTAATAGAAGAATAGAAAGAATACAATGTACTGTTAATTTTAAAATATAGAAGTGGAAATGTATAGGTGGAAATATTTTTCATGTTGCATGACTGAATTTCTGATAGTTCCCTGTCCATTATCTGGGGTTGTAGATGTCTAGCAGACCCCTGGTAAACAAAAAGCCTGGCTAACATAGGTGTGGGCAGACGTGGTGGGGACCAGGGTACGGACAGTCAGCCAGTTTGGGTTGTGTGTGGGAGCTCAGCTGGAGGAACCAGCTTTGGTGGGCTGTTGTGTCTGTGCCTGGTGCTCTGAGCAAGCATTTGTGATGCTCAGAGGCATCTGAATGAATCTCCTGTGGTCTCCGGTTGTTTCTGTATCCAGTTATTCCACAATCCAAATAGGCTGCCTGTATGTAATTGGGGATCGTCTGTATTTTACTTTCCAGATGAACAACACAATTTTTAGAGATAAATCGAATCCAGAATGAAATATTTGCATGGGCTTAGGTTGCCAGTCATTTAAAATAACAAAAGAGAAGCCAGACCAGATAAAAAGAAGCTTCTTTTGGTTAGTAGCTGGGATTTGGTGTCCAAGATTCTCTAATGGTTTCTGCCAGTGTTGCGAAAGATTTGGGTCTGCTCATGTGAGAGAAATTGCTTTCAGTATTCAGGTTTTGGGAGGCAAATGGTCTGAAATCGGATTTTTGGTTTTATACCCTTCCTTCCCACTTCCCAAAAGGCACGGATGCTGAGCTCTGTGTCAGGGTGCAGCAAGGGCTGGGGTCTCTCTGGGGTCGGTGGGGACCCCCTGGGACAGGCAGGACAGGACCTTTCAGGCAGGGCTCGTCCTGCCACCCCAGGGAGTGGGACAGCCCAGGGCAGCCCCGGGCATCGGCACCTCCCTGGGGACAGGCTGGGACGATGGCCCGTGGGTGGACCTGGCTCAGTGGGGTCCATGGCTGGGCAGGGCGGCGCTGTGGGAGGCTGGAGACTGAGGTCCTACAGCATCACTGGGGCAGGGGCTGAGGCCTGGGGGTGCTGGAATGGGGTCCTGGGCCATAGGCAGGGTAGGGGAAGCTCTGGGGGTGGGCACGGACATTAGTGCCCTCAGGGCCAGGACACTGTCATTGTTTGAGAAGGAGGGTAGCAACCAAAGGAAAAAACCAATCTTTTTGCTGAAAAAAATTAATGGAGTTGCTGTTTAATAAATATATATATAAAATTGACCATTTAAAAAGCCTGTCAAAATATATAGTTGCTCACAGGTGCTCAATGGTGTGTGTATGTAACTAAGGAGGTATGAGATGTATTAGTATTACTCAGCCCTAGTGTCTTTTAATGAAAAAAAAATGGGTGAAGGCTATATTACTAGGTGCTGGGAGGGTCATCTCTCTTGTGATGGAGCTGCTCTGTGGCTTTTTTCGGCTCACTGGTTGACAGAGTTTCTTACGTAGCCTTTGTCTCATTTTCTCGCTGCCCACTCACTGTGTGTTTATGAAACAAAGAGAAAATGAAGAGCTCCTCGGACAATGAAGCCATTAGTTTGGCCACATACCAACCCTTCTTGCCACTGTAGCTTCCCAGCAGAAATAGCACCACCCAAGCTATACGGGAGCTATTTGTAACTACGGAGGAGGATACTGCATTTGACCCCCACAAAAGAAGAACAAGTATTTTGGCTTGGGTTTTTTTTCTGTAATGGTGTCATTTATCACTATGACACATACTCATTGACTTACTCTGAATTTTTTCGGTGTCAGATTTATACTTTGCTGTTTTGAATATTGATGCAGCACTTCCCTTACGTGACTATACTGTGTCTGCCAAATGGTGTCTAGACGCTAGAGCAGCTTTGACTAATTAGTGTAGTCACCCCAGTCACTCAGCTTTGGCATTTATGTACTCTACATTACTGCTGTCGAGCCATAAATAGGTACCTAAACACAAGCAGTAATGTAAAGGGAGGCGGTAGTGAGCGTGGCCCATCTTCACCTAACGTCACCGAGGTGAGCGCAGAGGACAGCAGCCAACCCAACAGGGCAAGTAGTTGTAACCACCCACTTGGGCATCACAGCGTCCTGGCGGGCAGTCAGTGGGACATCTGGATTCCAGCTCTTTCTTGGTCTGAAGGTCACCAGTGCAAGGTCAAGGCTAAGCGAGAAGATTCCTCTCTCTCAAGGCTCAGCCCCTGTGTTCCAGGAATTGAAGATGCATACAGCCAGACAGACAAAAAGAAGTAAGAGAAACCACTACCTGCCAGCCCAGCAATAGTGGTATTTCTTGTGGAGGACTCATGGCTAGTTTGTAGAGGTGCTTTCCAGTAGGCCATGATTTACACCAAATCCCAACTAAAAATACGGGTTTAGAAATTTTCTGCAACTTCATCATTTATATCATGCTTTTAAATATTGCACCAGCACTGAAGCTGAGTTGACCAACTTTAGAGAGGGAGAACTGATAAATATCAAAGATAGTTTCAGAACATCAAAGAACTTTGACAAAACCTTGAGAATATAAAATACCGAAAACCTAATCAATGTTGGCTACGCAACAGTTTGTGTGAATACAAAATCAAGTTGCCTCAAAAATTATATGCAGATTAAACACAATACTGCTATTAACAAAGCTTATTTGTAAGCACCATTTGAAAGTTTTGATTTATCCTGCTGAGTATTTGAAAAACCACTATCATAAGGAAAACAAATTAACTTTGTTTTCTTTGTATTTTTAACTGTTACAAATGATTTTACTGGTGCTAATACAAAGCATTAGAGAATAGCAGGTTTGGGATTTTTTTTCTCTTCTTCTCAGAAAACTGTTTGTTGTTTGAGCAGATTTTCTTTGAATTTGCCAATAGGATTATTTGTACTTTTTCAGTTAGTGGTATACAAAATATTTAAAGCAAGCTTTCCAGAAGATCTGCAGTTTACTTTGAGGAGATTTTCCCGGGCTAAGATAGGACTTTGTGGGTTTTTTGCCCTACAAAGGGAGGATTTTTTTTTTTTCTTTCAGGGAAGAAGATTTCTGTGTGGTTCTCTTCAGTTCCTTTTTTTCTATGCAAAGAAAGGGGAAAAAAATCATTAATGCTGCTGTGCACAAAGAGGATTTGTGATTGTTCAACAGAAAAACAAATTAATTGTTCCTTTTAAATTTGGTCCTGCTACATGTCATGTACAATATAAAACTGCCTGTCTCTATCCAGCCATCTAGCAAATGTACATACATGTACAGTGCACGTGTAAAATTGTGCGCATTTGAATGCCACACGTGATGCGAATTCTGTTTGTTCTCCAGATTACCAAGCTGCTCAGTCACGGCTTCGACACTTACCCACAAGTTACTACCTACAAGTTGCTTTCTTCTGAAGGAACACTGAGTTAACACAGCATGCATAATTTTTATAGGACCCTTATCATCTGATTGCTCTTTTTTTTAGCATCCCTAGAAGGATTGTCTCTTTTACCCAAATGGTTCTTAATATCATGTGCAATACTTTAGAATAAATGATTCTGTGGTTCCTAATTAGGCTAATTTGTCTCTGTCTAGATAAAAGAGCAGTACCACTGTTTTAGTATTGCTGATGAGCACCCTTTCATCAGTGCCAGTCTACTGGAAATGTTTGGGGCTAAATCTTCAGTGAGTATTAATCAGCAGATCTTCACTGAAAATAATGGAGTTATTTTATGGCAGATGGAGGTCTGTATCTGTTTTTGTTTGCTGGCCTTAATTTTGTCTCCAGTGGAAATGAAACCACATAAATATCAGGTGTAGTTAACAGCTCAGGAGAGAGTGAGAACTTTAATAGTATGAAGTCTGGATGGCACACTAGGGAGGAGCTGTATGATCATGTCCAGTAATGCTTGGACCAAAGCTATCTGAACTGTATTTGGCTTATGAAAACTTAAATGTGCAACATTGTCAGATCATTGCCTTTTATGACCACAAAAATTCTTCGGAAATGAACATAGAAATCAGGCTGTAGGCAAAAGGGATCAACAGAGCAATTGTTAGCCTCCTTTAGGGTTTACAACAAATACATTCTTTAAGCAGACTGGGTAGTAAATGGCTGGTGTTATTCCATAGTTACCAGTCCTTAAAAACATTTAGAGGAATGTATTAAATGACTTATGGACCAATGCGCCTAATAATCTAAGGGAGAACTGGACATTTAAGGATAATGAAAGAATTGCAAAAAATATTTTTCAGGATTATCAAGGTGCTGATTGTATAATTGCATCTCCAAAAAGTTTTATTTGTGGTCACATAACTACTGAAATTTGAATCTGCGCAGCTGCTTTGTTTTAGAAATGCAAAAATAGAGCACATACAGCGGGCTTGCTCTCTCTCCCCTGGCAAAGGTTTTTCATAGTAGATAGATGTAATAGGCTCTCTTCTGTCCTAAAACAGACTTCATCCAGGTATTAGTAGAATTTGTAAAAATCTTAGAAACTGTCAACTGCCTTTATTTCCAGTTGGTCAGAAGGCTGGATCTAAGCCATTATCTTAATTATTGACTGAGAGAGGAATCACTGCAGTGACACAGGGTTTCCTTGCCCAGACTGTCTTCACGGTGGTGCTATTTATCTCTTACCATACCTTGCAATCCATTTCTTCTCAGCCTGTACCCTGGTGGGTAAAGCATATATTCACCAGCAAAGTAGAGATTTTATGGAAATTTAGAAATTTATGTATACATATAGGGCATCTTCAAAGACTGGTAGAGAGCTTGACTTTTTAAAGCTGTTAAAGGCAACTGGGTACAGATGTCAATCTCAAGGTTCAATGGTTATAAGGGAACGGAGGGAGTGAACAGATTACAGTTGGCTATAGTCTGAAGGCGACCATGGATTTGCTGGTGTCAGTACAGTCAGCGAGGGATGGAACTAAAAAGAGGTCATGAGAATACCTCAGAGAAATTCAGGTACAGTTTGCGTACAGTCTGTTTATAGGATTCTTTCTCAAACTAAGCCTGTGAACCTTTTGAAGTTTGCCTATCACTACTTTCAGACCAATTAATGATGTACATCCGATCCCATCCTGAGATAGGTAAAACAATAAAGCAGACGAAGATAATTAGTCTCTGGAGCATGTAAACAAATAAAGTAAATCACTTGTAAATCACTTGCTTCTGCTAACTTTTGTGGTTTTGTTGCAAAACTAAAAAAAGAGCATTTATATTGCAAATCTACATAATGCTAAAACAGTGCTGAAAATGCGTAGGTCGTACTATTCTGATTTTGAGAGGGCTTTGCAAAGATTAAGCACCTGATCCTGAAACATCACTGTGAGTTGTTATATGCAAAAGTGCATTTTCGTCCCTTTTTCACAGAAGAAAAGATTGAAGTTGGGAGATTAAATAATTTTGCTCGTGAAGATAAAGGTCCAAATGAAGGTTTATAAATAAACAAAAGTCACTGCTCCAAGTTTACAAGTCTAAGGGAAAGCACCAGTGGAGCTGAGGAGAGCAGGCCGAGATGGGCAGGAGAAGTGCTATAGGATGTGGGAACTTGACCCACCTCAGTGGTGCCTCTTGAATTTTACAGAATGAGAGCCTTATATGGCTCTTAAAGTGCAAATAACCAGAAAAGTTCCGGCTGCTACTCCTTTTCTTGTTTTCCAACATTGTGGTGACACTGATAAGTGTAATACAGCTTCAGTCCTAATCTTAAAGCACTTTCTACAAGTAAGCAGTGCTCTCCTCCCTCTTGGATGTGGGCTAACCGCGGTAAGTGAAGATAATACAGCCATTCAGCAGCAGAACTCGATGCAGAGCACACATTCCCTTCTTCCCAGCCCTGGCCTCGATAGCGTAGACTTCGGATAAATTCACATTTTACAGGAACAAATAGATTCTCAGTCCTACGGCTCTGGGGGGCTGTGGAGACCATGCCAGCTGGTTCTGCAGGCCAGTCCAGAGCAGGACTGGGTAAGTCCCTTCCCTGGAAACTCAGGGCACTACCAAAGCAGGTCCTGCCTCAAGTCATGTAGTAGGAGGAATTTGTGAGCACAAACACACAGTTTTGTGTAATCAGTAAAACAGCAGAAACTGTGTTCCGAGTCTGTAGAATAACAGATTCCAGTTAGAGTTCAGATCTGTGCAGAATGACTGCCCAGATGATAAAATCGCTCTTTGTCCTTTTTTTTGGCCTGAAAACGCAGAGCATTTCTTTTAGTAAAGGGCAGGCATTTCCCTGTTGTTCTGTCCCTTTTTACTGTTTTCTTACACTTTTTTGTTCTGACTTCAAAAATGGATTCTGGAAGGAGACACGTCTTAGAAAGAGATTCTCATCAGCTGAAATGAGTCCAATATATATTTAAGCTAGAGAATATTATGCCTTGTCCAAAACCAAGAAGAGTGTAAAAGGTAAGAATGCCTGCAGGCTTGATTTTAAAGATGTGCATTTTTCTTCATGTTGCAGATCTCGCCTTGCAGATTTCTTCACAAACTGCCAGCCTGAGTCACGGTCTGTTAGTAGCTGTCTGAAGGAGAACTATGCTGACTGCCTCCTCGCTTACTCGGGGCTGATTGGTAAGAAGGCAGGGAAGGGTGGGGGCTTGCTAAGAAAAACACCCAAACTATATTTTGAAGGCTCACATGAAGTAAAAAATGTGGCATATAATACTCTACAATATGATACTAGGCAAAATTTTGCACCTAAGTGTATCGGCCCTGTTTTAGCTCACGGAGATTCCTGGGGTAAATTTGTACTTTACAAGGAAATTAGGGATAGAAGTTCAGGAGAGAAAGGTGCTCGAATTTGAAATGAATTCAAGCTTACAAAGGAAAGCTTATTAAGGAGGTTGAATTTGGACAGGGCCATGAAGCAGCAAGTTAAAAAGAACAAGTGAAACTACAGCTTGGTTGGTTTTGCAGCTGTTGTCACAAGGTTGGGTAAATACGTCTTGGTCTTCAGGGGAAGTTTGCAGGATGTTTGAGGAATGAGATGATAAACCAACCCAACCTTGTTTCACTTCCAGCTGCTATTCTTTCCATGATGTCCTTCTGTCCACTCTAAATGTTTTCTAAGATGCCTGTCAGTGGAGGTGAACTGAGACCAAATTTATCTTACAAAATCCTCTTCCCTCCTCAACATAATTACTTTTGTTTGCTGTCACCTTCCTGATGGTCAACAGGCACAAGGATGCCTTTATGCAAGCCAGATTCCATATACCACACGCAGTATTTGATTCCTGAAAGAGAGAGAGAGCATCTCAGAAAGGTGAACTTGTTGTAGAAATACCATGGTTGGGCAATAAAGAATAAGTGAATGTCAAAATTCTGAAACAAACAAATTTTAAAGGGCACCAGATAAGATGTTTTTAAGCTTACAGCCTGCACCTGCTGCGATGCAGTAATATCCCCTTCTGTTGGGCGTGACGGTCCCAGCTGAGGCCCTGAAGCAGATCCTGCTGCTAAATAAATGTCTCTGGAGATAATACCCAAAATAAAATATTTCTAAAATAGGTTGGTTTTGCCGAAAAATGACTGAAAGCTATATTCACTGGCTTATTGTTATCGTTCTTATTACTCTAGCAGCTCACAAGTGAGATAAGTCCCTGTGGTAACTGGTAAAGTAAGATGTGATGGTTTCAAAGGATATGCTTATACGACTTAAGAGATGAAGACAGTATGCAAAGGGTGTAACATATGAACAGTTATGACAGAATGTCATTTGGTTCTGAAACAAAGAATTGAATAGCCTTGAAATCTGATCTAGTCAATGAGATTAAGAAGTCTAGCTGCTGGCAAAGAGTAACTTACTGGTAGATACTTCCAGGTAAGAGCTGCCAAGAAGTTCTTGCTGGACCTAGTGAATTTTGCTGGCAGTTTTGTTGGATCCATTTTTTAATTTAACCCCAGGGATGACCCAGTTCAGATAGTCAGGTGTTTTTGTATTACTGTGGATGACCATACTGCAAATCACTGTCACACAGTATTTCCACCCATGTGGAATGGATCCCTAAGGAGCTGAAATCAAAAGGAGATCTAATTTTCAAAGGGAAGAGTAATAATTTTTCTTCCTTCCTGCCAGCCCCTAGACACGTGCAAAAAGATGGGTACTGACTAGTGCTACAAGGTACTTTACTTCTTGGTAATGATTCTGATAAACCAAGAAAATTACCAAAACAAAACTTTTATGTGCTGAAGCAGTAAATTCCTGCTTCTGATATCAAGCTGATATAAAAGTGGAGTAAATTATGTGAAGATTGTCAAATTTGTAAGATGCTGAGATAGAAATCAGAGGTACAGTCTTTCAAATGTCTGCTTAATGTAGGAACACAGGAAGAAGAGATAGATAGACTGTGGGTAAGAAGCTGTTACAGATCCATTCATGCATCAGAGCTTCAGGATCTCCAGGTGTTTTAATTAAGATAAAATATTGTTCATTAAGATAAAATATTATTTCATTTAGCCATTTCATTAAATGTAGCAAAAATTGTGCCTCCGTAGAGTTTGTTCAGGAAATTGAGGATTCTTTATGGAAGGTGCAGTGGGCGTGATTCTGCTGTTGCATACAGTGATGTAAATCAGAGTTAACTTCACTGAAATTACTGAACTCCCACCTGCAATAAATGACTTGAGTGGGAACAGAGTCAGGCAGTTCTTGTATCAGGTGCTTTACCAGTTAAATGGAGAACACTCTGTATAGGATTCTTTAAGGTTTGCATCAAAGTGTTCTATATAGAATTCTAAAATTATTTATATTTTACAGGAATTTTGAAAATCTGAATTAATTGCTGTAGGGTCCTTGTTATACTAATAGGGATAAATTAATATTTAAAATAAAGAGAAGGAAATATTTAAAAATTATTAAACGTAGAATAAGATTGGAGATAGCCATGTTTGTGATTCAGTGCTTTGGTTACAGCCTAGTTAAGTCATCTGGACCTGTCTGCACCCTCACAGGAGTTAGGTATTGCTCTAACTGCCAACTTCAAGATCTGCTTTAGCATTCACTTTCTGACACATTTGCACTTGTTTTCTGTAAAATCCATCTAATTTCCTTGGGATTCCCAGGAATTCCATGAGAGTTTATGTGGATAAACTGGAGTTGCATTGGCCTAAAGGAACTTCTGTCACATGCCCCTCCTCCTGGGCTCACCATCCATCTCCTCATTCTTAATTGACCCTAATTTGAGCAACCTCTTGGCTGTGTTCAGGTCAACTCTGCTTTTGTCTAAATTATGGAGACCTGACTGCCTACTACTGAGACCGTTACAGACCTATTTGATAGAGAGAACACAGAAAACCAGGCATGTCCTATTTTATTGCCAACCACCATGGTTTCTCTGATCTGTTAGTGTCCTTCAGCAGAATTTCCAAGATGCCAGCTAGCGCGGGGAGGAGGGGAAGGTGCACACATTGCAGGGAAAAAAGAAAATCCACCCCAGGAAACCAAGCATATAATCCGCTTGGGTTCACATCTGCCCCCAGGTTTAAATGACAGGCTGATTTTCTACTAGCTGCTCTTTCAGCCACTCTGTTTTTGCTGGATGTACAGTTTGTGTGCTGTGTATATACATACCTTGTTCTGTCTTTCCTGTATTCATCAACACGAATAGTAACTTGGTATCTGTTACACTTTTAGCCCCTGCCTTGTCCCGTTTTAATTACTTTATTACCTCTTCATTAAAAGAAAGTCTTACCTCAGTGACCTTTTTAGTTTCCTCAATATCTTCCTGGTTTTTTAACCCTTAACTAAGCGTTTGCTCCTTGGCCTTTTTTTTCTTTCTCTCTTTTTTTTTTTTTAAGCTACTGTTTTCTTTCCATTTGCAAAATCCTCTTGATTTTCATTGTCTCTCACTTCAGATCATGTCACATGGTTGAAAATAGTGTACTGAACCATCAAATGGATAATGGACAGATACTTTCATTTGTTTTATTTTAATTTAACATCAGTCCTCTTCTTATTTATCTACTGTCAAGTTTCTATTAATGATGCAAATGATATTTGCCTATTTTACTAAATTCTTTACCTCTGTTTAATGAATTTTGAACTGTGCTATTTACTCGTGTGTTAATCTCATGTAGAATTTGAGGAATTATTACTGCCACTATCTGTTAGAAGTTGGAAGCAGATAAAGGTATAAGATTCCATTCTAATTAAAGAATATCCCAAAACAAGACAAAAGATGCTTTTTGTGAGTTTGGCAGTGGGACTGCATTCATTTTCACATACATTACTGCCTTTCTCAGGCCCCCCTAGTGACTCTCCTTTGTGTCTCCCATGCCATGTACGAAGCAGTTTGCATGTTGGTTTGTTCATTTCCCAGTGCTGCCTGGTGACTGAAAGGCTATTTGACGTCGTTCTGTGATTTGTGTTAGTGCTAATGCTCCTTTTTTTAGGTTGGCATTTGATAGCCTTCTCCTGGGTGTTATTGCAGACTCTGGGACCCTGGACCTATAGACCAAATTTTCTCTGCTAGTGTACACTCTGGGTCTCTAATATTTATCCTTCATCTATTTCATCTTCTTAATGACTACCGTGATGTCAGTTTTGAGGAGATGGGATCACATTTCCTCATGATATATAGCCTGTCCTAGAACTGTAGATTACCAAGTGAGGAACGTGTTTCCTGAAACAGCTGTCATCGGTACAAGTCTGGAATACCTGCCCTTTTTTATTAATTCCTTTTCTGTTTGGTCAGACAAGTGAAATAAAGGTTCAAACTTCGCAGTCCTTAGGGAAGTTTGAAATCTCTGACCTGCTGGGGTGATACCTTCAGTGAGACCACTGGTTTGAGTAAGTGCTGATCATATAATAGTTGCCTGATCCAGATCAGTGATGAGCAGTTGCTGTATATCTTTTAGGAGACAAAATGCATTCTTTGGTCTCATTTCATTCTTGGTAGCCTCGAGTTGACGTATAAATGTGAAAATATTTACCCAAGAATTTGTACTAGAGTTAGAATGAACCTGTGGTTGCAAGTTGTTGACAATGTTTAGGAAACAATCGCTGTATGGGAGAAGTAGTGACGCAGCAAGATTAATCCTAATTTATTGCAGGCAGAAAATCTACTGTACCATTTTATGCATGCTGGCTATGTTTTTGCTTTGTTCATTGTTAGTGGTCCCTAACAGGCACCCTGGGGTCAGCGCTTCCCCAAGACGTCCCAGAGCTCCTTTCAGCATTCTCCTTGCTCAGGTGTTTCAGAACTTTGTTTCTAGGCTGGCTGCAGACCCAAGGAGGAAGCTCAGGTCTGGATGTCTAGTTTCAGCCATTTATTTGCAGCTAGAACAAAAATGAGAAAAAACACAAGCGAGAAAGAAAAATTGGACTGTTAAAGCACAACGCTAAGGGCACAGGTCCACATATGTTTGATTTGGCAGCAAAGCCCTTCTAAGAGGTGCCATGGTTTTCCACCTATCAGTTCTGCTGATGCAACTCTCTGTGGGAATGCAATCTAAACGTTTTTGGAGGAAAGGAACGGGTCTTTAATGCATGGGCCTTATTACAGTCCCTAAAGTGGTTGCATTCAAACAACTGAGGGTGAAGTATGGCACAGGGTGGGGTGTCCAAGGGCAAAGAGAGCCAGGAACTGATGGGTCTGGAAGTTAGAGCCCTGCCGTGGATCTGCGTTGTGAATCGATCTCTGAACACATGACTGACGAAGTGCTGTTTGCTATCTTCTTAGTATGGAAAGAATATTTCAGTTCAAAAGTTGCTCACAGTACTGTACTTCACTCTTTGTTACTAGGCACAGTGATGACACCAAACTACATCGACTCAAATAGCCTCAGCGTTGCCCCATGGTGTGACTGCAGCAACAGCGGTAATGACATCGATGAATGCCTGAAATTTCTGAATTTCTTCCAGGACAATACATGCCTTAGTGAGTACCAAATTAGATGTCTTTAAATGTGTTTTAGCATGCTTCCTGGGATTTCTTTCCTGTTTAAGTATGTTGTAATACATCAAGGCTGTCTCTTTGCCCTTTGTAAGCATGGTTCTGCTGTAGGTATAAGAATTAAACAAACAAGCAAATATGCCTGATATTATGGTTTATGGGCAAGATTGCAAATATGAGAAGCTCTTGGAAAAGAATTCAAATAACAAAGTTGTATCATATAAAAGTATGTTTACATCACAGATCATGTTCAGACCCTAACAGTTGGGCAGCATCTGTACCAAAAAATTGCAACCCCTAAGGGGCTTCTGTATAATTTAAGAACTTCATATAAAAAAGACATGTAGTTTATGAGATGAAGGATTTGCTGTAGGTAAGTATAAATTGGATTGTGTTTGCAATTTATAGCCAAGCTTTAGGTTTTTTAGGCTACTTGATCTCAGGTGCCTGGTTTTAACACAGGTCTGGTTGGTACCTATATTCAAGATTTTGTTAAATTATTGATTTCTTTTTTTCAGTCAAACTCGTTTCCAAATTAGGGACTATTATAAATTTCAGAATGGCTCAGTGGAGTCGATTTTGGCAGGTTCTCTTTTCAAATTTCCTGTCTGCCTGGAGCAGCATAATTGGATGATGTGGAGTGTGCATCAGAGTTTTAATTTCAGATAAATGAGGAGACCAAAAGAGCTTGGCTTCCCTAGCCTAGCAGAACAGAAGTTGAAAGGATACGTGCTTGTCCTCTGAAATTGCATTACAGGGGCAAGCCCAGGGAGAGAAAAGGATTACTTAACCTAGAGGATAATGCTGGCACAAGGTCAAAAAGAGAGATATTGGCCATACATATTTAGGCTCGAAATTGGAACATTTTTAACCATCAGGGTAAAGTTAAGAAATATGCTTCCAGCAGGAGTTTTGAAGATAAAAATTTTTTTATCGGTTTTAAAAGTCATATTTAATCATCGTATGAAAAGAATACAACGTTGCTTTTTTCAAAAGTGGCGAATGAACGCAATGGTTCAGACTGTGCCATCCAGCCCTATATACTTGAGCTAATGCTAATGCAGGGTTCAGTCTGTATTTTAGTGTGGCTGTCTGAAAATCTCCATGGGTAGGTTCTCAACAGGCAGTCTGTTGTGAAGACATGGGCATATTTGCATACAAAAAGTGAGTGACTTGAGTTGCTATTCGATACACTATTTATTAAACTTTGGAAGAATTAATTGCTCAAGATCATTTAACAAAAAAACCCAGAGAACAATCCAGACTGTGATTGGATAAAAGTTAGCAATACAATATCAGACCTCCTTCAAACCTAATGGGGCTGCCATTTATGTATACTGTAATACATCAGATTTTATTCATTTGTGAATGTATTAATTGCTGGAATGTTACAGATTCCTTTTAGAACACAAAGAGAGAGTCATCCCCTGTCCTTTCTTTTGCTATCGGTATAAAATCATTAATGAAGACAAATCAAAGACATTAGAGGTTACTGTGAGATAAATTATAGTCATCCTAGCTGTAAGAGATGTCTTCTTCATGAAGAAATTAAAGATGTTTCTGGTCTAATAAAAAGTTTTTTCTTTTGCAGAGAATGGCAAAAGTTAAAATTTGTTTTTAATTGTTATTGTCATTAATGGACTTTACAGTGCCTGAAGAAAATGTATTTTTTTTTTAAATTGGATGAGTTCAAAATCCCTCCTACTTTTTTTAGACTTATTACCAGTAGTAAAATGTAGATATGCCTCACAATTAGATCAGGATGAATGTTGTTTAGACATTAACTAAAGATCTGCTGATTAATTTTGCTGAAATGTCCCCAAATTCACCAGGTCATGTTTTCAGTTATATAAGTATTTGTCTAAAACAAAAGTCCATTTTCCAAAATGGGATGAAACTAAAAATTTCTTGCTAGTCTGTTTTGCTAAAATATACTTCCCCTTCAAACTGGATTTGGGGCATTTACAGAAGACATGAAAAACCTAGCTTAAATCTTTATTCAAACTCCATTTGGTTATTTATGCAAAGTTGAATAGCCCCTGGGGGCTAGGGGTCAGAAAGCAGGAAACCTAGGATCACATTCATACTGCACTTGATGTGGAGCTGAGATATGAAGTCGAGTTTGCTGTGTCCCAAATACACACCTGAAATCCTGGTCTTTCTAAATAAGATATATTCCACCCTAAAATTTGGGGCTGTGCATTGCCTTGCTTGTAGTTTTAACCTCTTTATTGGAAAATGCAAGTTCATGGGTAATATTAGAGTGATCCTAATTGCTGCCTCTCCAGTTAGGGTTTAGTCAATCAAATTCTGGAAATCCATCTTAAGACTTTATTTTAGTTACTCTGAAAGTCAGTCTCCTGACATTCATTTACATACTCTAGAACTCCTACTGAACTGAATGTGATTCAGTATATCTACCTATCTGTTCAAAGGATTTGTTCACACCTGCTTTATACTACAGTAAAAAGAATTGACAAGTGGGAGGAAAAGCATAAAGCAGTGTCAGTTAATAAAAAATATTAAGAGGACCTTTACTGGAGCAGTTAGACACTTGAAGCACCTCCTTGCACTCATTATGTTTTTTTGAAATATGTATGAAAATTATATATCTAAAATACATATTTAAAATATAATATATATGTTTGAAATACTATGGAAATATGGAAAGGGATGGAACACGTCTCCTATGAGGACAGGCTAAGAAAGTTGGCGTTGTTCAGCCTGGAGAAGAGAAAACTCCAGGGAGACTTTATTGTGACATTTCAGTAGTTAAAGGGGGCGTATAAGAAAGATGGGGACAGACTTTTTAGCAGGGCCTATTGCGATAGGACAAGGGGTAATGGTTTTGATCTAAAAGAAGGTAGATTCAGGCTAGATAGAAGGAAGAAATGTTTTACGCTCAGGGGGGTGAAACACTGGCCCAGTTTGCCCAGAGAGGTGGTAGATGCCCCATCCCTGGAAACACTCCAGGTCAGGTTGGATGGGGCTCTGAGCAACCTCAGTTTGTTCAAACCAATGTGGTTGAAGATGTCCCTGCTCATTGCAGAGGGGTTGGACTAGATGGCCTTTAAAGGTCCCTTCCAACCCAAACCATTCTGATTCTATGAATCTGTCATAGAGTCATAGGATATCTCAAGTTGGAAGTGACCTGTAAGGATCATTGTGGTGGTGCAACGCCCCCTTTAATAAACTTTTAATTGCTGATAAATTACAACTGTGTCAAATATTTCCATCTATGACAATCATTGAATATGATTCTATGAAATAATTAAAGAAGACTAATTATAGAGACCGCTTTTACTTAGAAAACTGGAAGGATTGTATGTATTTGTGTGATCCTTCTTGTAATAATGGAAATGAAGAGTTACTATTAATTTAGGAAATCAGAGGAAAATATTGCTTTATATATTGCCTTATTCATGTAAACCCAAGAAAAATATAATTTCACTCTTCCCCCTGTGTCTCCATCAACCCAACTGATTGTGGTGCCTTTTCCAAATTCTTCTCTTTGCATGTTGGAGTTTTAAGAACTAATATCAGAATAAAATACATCTTTTTCAAATGAGAATTAAATGTAAATTATTTTATAAGGCAAGGAATACCACTGAGAAGAAGTATTAATAACTTCCACATATTAGTCCCCAGTGAAATTGTTTGATTTCTTGTACAAAGAATTTGAAATAAGAAATCCCTAAATCCATGTTGAATCCCCAAAGACCTGATTAAAAACTGTTTTTCTATTTGTTTATAAAAAACCCCAACCAATTTACACTTGCCATAAACACACTCTTTAATCCCATGAAACTATGATAAGCTTTTTAACTTTTATATTCTAAAGTTTTAGTTTAAGCATTCTTCCCTCACCTAATTATGCAGATTTTGATTGAAAACTGTAAGAAAAAGATTGTCTTAGTTAAACCATTTTGTAGTTATAGGCATATTAGTTTTACTGCAACAAACTGTAGAAATAAATTAATCTTTTTCCTGCTCTCTGGTTTTAGTTTGCGATGTAACATCAGCGCACACACCCCAAATTAGGACATAACATTCAAACTGTATTTAAAATCTTGAAAGTGAATTTTTGAGGCTTTTGGATGGTAACAAATATGATTACAGTAAGTCCTAGAGCTTCTGTCAAGAATTACTGGGAACATTACAAAGAAGAGCCTGCACCAGATAATTATGTGACCTCAGACTCTCAGTTCATGTTTCTGATATGTTCAAAATTAAGACACGCTTTTCAGCATAAAAATTGTGTTTCTATAAATACACATTTTCAATAATAATAATGATTAAAAAGTCAGTTCTGCTATCTGCCATTTGTTTAGAAATAGAAAATTGCCTGTAATTTATTTTTACAGAAAATGCAATTCAGGCCTTCGGCAATGGTACTGATGTGAATGTGTGGCAGCCAATCTTACCAGTACAGACCACCACAGCCACAACTACAACAGCTTCCAGACTTAAGAACACAGGTTCAGAGACCACCAACAATGAAATACCCACCCACAACGATTCACCAGCATGTGCAAACCTGCAGGTAAGAGAGTCTTGTACTTGCTGCGGTGCGTAAATGAAAGTTTTTCATAGATATGTATACAGAGTAGTCTCCTGCTGCATAAGTAGGTGCCCGGTTAAATTGGAATATTTGTTTATTCCCATGTTGTGGTTACAAGCCAGATATGTTGCAAAATGTCAGACACTCTTTTTTAAAATCAGAAAACCACATATTTCAAAGCGGACTTTATTGTGTCTCTGACTCTGAAACACGGCATAGTATTTAATTTGTTTTCACAGGTTTGGATATGAATGTGGCACTCAGTCCCTGCCAGGATATGTCAGATTAAATTAATCCCTTGAGTAATCCAAATTTAGCGGGAACTCTTAATGTCAGCTAACATGTCCCGCTGCCTTCTTTCTTATGTTATTGGCAGTAAACTTAAGAGGTTTTTTGGCTGAGTAGGTCTGGATGTCAGAGAATATGTGGTGCTACAAACTACGTGGTGAAGAAGCTGGACAGAGATAAAAGCTGTCTTGAATCAGGCGCTTTCCTGAACTGAGGTCAAGGTCATAAAGTGATTCTGGAGAGTGGCTGTGGTGATATTCTTTGACACTTCAATTAGGCTATTCATGGTGTGTCATTAATTCTGGATTTAAAGAGGCTCGTCACTTGCTGAAGGCAGTATGTGCAGCTCTGAGAAAGTTCGAAGAACTTGGGCAGAGACATCTGCAAAATCAAGGCAGGAAAGAGGTAATGGGAAATGTAAACTGAAAACATCCTTAGGCCAGATTAGAATCTGGGGTTACAAAAATTTCTGGTAGTTTACTTGCAAAATTAGGTAAGGTATGGATGAGCTGGGCCTGTTTATTTTCTGTCTTTACATAAGGAAAATTGCTATGTGACACAAATGAAAGTTCCCAAGTTTTAAGGTCTTATCTGGTATTGAGATACTTTTTTTTCTGAATTCCCAAACTTTTCCACACTTGTAGCATTCACATGTCACTTATTTATAAAAAAATAATTTTGTATTCTTCATATAAACTGCATCAAAGTTTCCACATCCACTAAAATGAACCGTTCATATCCCTCAGAAATGTATTTTGCTTCTTAATTTTTCCTGCACCACTCTCTTATCTTCATCCTTTTCTAGTTTCTCCATTTATTTTGCATTGGCAAGTTGCATATAAATTAACATATTTTAGAGGCATTATGGAGTCACAAAGTATGGGGTTAATGGTAGATGTTGTTGACTTTAGGTCCTCCTGTTTTAGTTCAATTTTTCATACCTGTGCATTCATTATTAGGTAAGCTTTGTAAGTTACTGATGAGAGACAGACAGATGTAGGCATGTATTTCTATGTGCAGTAGTCATTTGACCACAGAGAACATGCTGAAAAGAAATGCAATCTTTTAAACCTGTAACTTGGAATATCTTGCATTTAAAGCAAGACCTTGATGGGATATTATTCATTCACTTCATGTTACATTAAAAAGCTGTTTTATGGGAGAGATCACGTTTTCCTTCAGTGTTTGCACAGTCCCCTGTAGAGTAAGGCCTCCAGATGCTACCAAAGTACACATGATAAATAATGAACTGAAGAAATGGCAAGCAATCACAAATCCCATTGGGTTCAGTTTGATTTGCAAATGTTCCTCAAGCCTGAATAGATGCTCCAGTGTTTTGAAAATAATGAAAATAAATTAAATTCTTCCCTGTCTTTACTCCTGTTTCTCTGGCATTTTGAAGTCACATCCCGCGTGTGTTTATCAGCACCGGTTTAAAGCTGTGTCATGACTTCAGGTGTACCCCTGATCCACTTGACCCAAGAAGCAGAGGTCTGTAGGGAAAACAGCTTCCTTTACATAAATGATCTCTGCTGTTTTGTAGAAAATATAGGTAAGTCTGCAGTAAAAGGTCACTGAAGTTATGGGAATCAAGCAGTTTTATTCTTATGAAATACAACATTCTGGTGCTCGCTACTTCCTTGTGTCAGAACTGAAATGTGAAGAACAAAGCTCTTAGATTTTAATGCCTTTTTTTCAAAAACTAACTTACGAATAGAGCCAAAACAAGCCCACAATTTTTTAAAAAGAAACCTGTGTTTGTTGGACAGTATGGTGCCACTTTGCATGTCAGACTTAAACCTCAATGCAAATTTTACAAAAGAACTGGAGGCATTCATATCGCACTTGGAGAAGGGTATTTATTCCAAGGCTCTCCTCCCATGAAAAATATGCCTTTGTAGTATTTTCAAAACATGAACTAGTGCAACCAAAAGCAATCTGAAGGGCTTTGTTATACGCTTAGCAGTTGAGCTGAAAGGTTTCAAAAAGGCAATATAGCCTAAACACTGTGAAAAGTCGAATTAAAAGCATTAGTCTCAGCACAAAAAGACAATGGCAGAGAGGGGATGAGGAAATGACCATTGAGATGCTACAAGGCTGCATATCCCAGTTAGTGGGTTTAAAAATGCAGTGAAGGAAGAAAGAGCAGGAAGTGATTGATTAGTATAAATTGCCACAGAAATAAATACAGTAAGGGAAGAAAGAGCAGGAAGTGATTGATTAGTATAAATTGCTATAGAAATGAACAAATACGAACCTCCTGGGGTTGTAAAATACAGGGCACTAACCCAGTCTGCCAAAAGTGTTGCTGGCTGAGCACTTTTTGATACATTTTTTTCCTGACTTACTCACAATGGTTGTATGAAAAGCAAGAATACACTCATGGTTTTGTCGCTGTACCATGTTCTCCTGCACACATGCAAACCTGGGTTGCAAATGCAAGAAAATACGAGCTATTCTTTGTTTACCTGTACTCAGTGTTTCTTTCTAATAGCTGTTGAAGGCTTGAACTTCTAAATAATTTTTGTTTCAGTGATACTGATCAGAAATTGTTCTTCATTTCAACTTACCATTGCTGCAAGAATTTGCAGTTCTCCCATTATGGTGGTATTTTCTTATTTCAAATCGATAAAGAGAAATGTTGATTTCTAATATATGCTTACTTTGTTTACTTTTTTTTAATGGTTTTTCTTTTATGTTTATGCTTATTTTATGTTTACGTACACATGGATTTGTTTAGTATGTGCTTTTTTCCTATCCCTAAATTAAATCGTCACCCTTTGCTAGGAGGATGCTTAACTTTGTCAAGCATCCTATAAAATCTTTTATAAATCTGTCTTCTAACGAAGTTTGCTAAACACAGAGAGTAACTAGTGGTTAGCTTTATATAAATTTCTCAATTCAAGCATTTTTTGAGGTGCATGACATCTTGCAAAGGATCCTCAGCACCACATAAAAATAATTTCTAAAATATTGTGAACAAAAAAGAAGAATGCCAATAGCGTGCTCCTTAGACGGGCATATTTTCTTAAGTAATTGCCATTCCTATCTTTTTTTTCTGATAGCTTCACTGCAATGTTTTTTATTTAACTGGCACATTTGTTTATCCTTCATTCTCAGTTGTAACTTGTGTTCAGTACGCCAGTCAAAAAATAGTTACGGTCTTTCAGTCTCATGTTCTACCACCACTGCTTGAACCGTCATGTTGGATTATTTGAAAAGGACAAAAGAATGAGTTTGGATGTGTACTCAGGCCATGTATTCTTCAAGAAAAATGCTGCTTCTGCATTTAGGAGAGATGCATGAAACTGAAAGATGATAATGAAATAGACTTCAAGTGATAGATTAGACTAGATTAGACCAATTGTTACTATGTCATCAGCAGAGATAAATAAAAAACTAAGGTTTTTCACACTGGGTTTGCTGTAATATTTTAGAGAACATTTTGCACAGGACAAAAATGATAGAAGTCAAGATGGTTAAGGTCATTTAAGCCTAAATTTATGCATTGAAATCTATCAACTCCCTAGCTAGTTCTATGCTGTGTTTTCCCATGTTTTTTACAAATGTCTTGCTCCAGTTAACCTTAGTTCAGTATTCAGATGGAATATAAGGTTTTTGTGCTTTTGAAGAAGTGTGAGCAGTGGAAACATGTAATTGTTTCATGGCCCTTCAGACTGAAGGCAAGTACTTTTCAGTCAAGTCCAGCATGTAGATGTCTTTGTACTCTCAACAGCAAGATTAAAAAAAATATGAGATAGGAATTAAAAAACTCAAACATTTTGCGGGGAACGAGGAGGAAAAGAGAAATCTAGATACTTAAATATGTCAATTCTTTCTATTTACACGTAAGATTAGCAAGAGTTTAGAATGGATGTGGTTCATATTGCAAGCTGTTCTTTCACAAATTCACGTAATCCCACATAAACTTGGGACTTCAAAAAATATCTATTATGGCAAGTCTTAGGACAAGAACAAGAGACAGGGCTCAGATTTAAGTTCTCTGAGGAGACCAGGACTTAAAAACATGACTCACAGGCTGAAAATGACTGTGCTTTTCCTTTGTGCTTTTCTATCTGTAGCAGATCTTCAGAGCTGTGTAAGAATCTGCTAATCTGGTGTTTGAAGTACTGCCTATAATTATTTAATGTAACTTCCCATGTGCTAAATATTGTTATTATAAAGCATTGTGTAGGTGTTTGGAGAGGGTTAAAAGCTTCAGCGTAGCGTTTGGAGGATCAAGACGCAGCAGGTGTGGAGCTTCATGCTCTGGTAATTGGGCAGTGGGTGAACCTAAGCAGGAAACACGGGCAGCATGTAGGTGTGTTGCTGATCAGGGGATAGTACAACTGCTGAGGTGATATGCTGGAATAGGGACAAAGGGAGCTGGATTTATCCCCTGTGGACCAGTATGAGCCCTCCCATAGGCCTGGCACCCTCTTTTCCCCATCCCTTCGCACAGCCTGTGATCTGTTTCTTTTTTGTCTTGTGAAAAAACAAGCACTGTCCTTTCAAATGCTCTGCCCGCTCTATCCCTCAGGAGAAGTTGTACTTGGACCTCCTCCTCCAGGCATTGCAACTATGCAGAAAGTTGTAGTCTGGGGCAAAAGACAGGACAGGAATATAAAACTCCCAATGCTGTGCAAGAACAAAATTAAAAAAAAAAAAAAATAGAAAAAAGAATATTGACTAAATGCTTAGAATGAAAAGATTTAAATTTACTTCCTGTATTTCCAGGGTTAGCTGACATAATGGGGTCAGCCTGCTGGTACAAGTGATTTAGAGAACACCTATTGGCAGCTTTTCTTCTGAAAAAGCAACATCTTTAATTTGCTTCAGTAGCAATTCTGCTGTACCTAAGGAAGTCTTGTGTGCTTTGCATGTTCACAGTAAAATCTGACAGCCAGGGATAATTTAAGTTCCATCTTTAATCTTATACTCCTAATTTGGGGAGCACTGAACAAAATTTTGTGTTTTCCTGAAGCAAAGACTGCTTTGTCCATGGATTTCATTGACATTGATTTCAGCAAAGTTAATCCTTGTTTGCTTTAGCGCCATGCTGGAGTGGTTACTCAAAAAAAGGTGGAAGTATAAAATTCCCTGAGACTGTGTTAATGTACTACACGGCTCTTGCACCTTTCAGCCAGTACCAGAGAAGCCTGTTTGGTGTCTCTACTGGGCAAAGAGTGGACCTCAGTGCCAAAAGGCTGCTGTGCTGTGAACACATATGTACATACCTGCTAATGGTATGATCATGTAGCCTCCTCCCACTCGGAGCAAGGCTGTGCCTGGGTTCATCACCATCTTTGCCAAAGTCTTTCAGGACCACACAAGATAGATTATTTTCAAGCTTGTTGAAATCCTGCTGACGTTAAAGATCTGATTAATACAGCTGATTAATTTCAAAGTACAGGGAGTCTTTTGCCTCTCTTTTGAACATCAGAGGAACCGTTTGAGGATGTAGCCAAGTATCATACCCTATAGGCTCAGATATATCATATTGGTGTCAGTGTTGCTATGAGACATCAGCCATCAGTAGTCAGTAGAAAACCGTTCTCCTTTACCTGTCTTGGTTGAACTTCTTAGTTGAACATCGGACTCCCTTGCATGATCAGTCATGATTTGTGGAGTAAAATACAGGCTAAAACTCTCTGATGATGTAAGTAGCACACCTCTGCTGTTCCCATCAGAGCTACGCGATGTAGGCTGGCTAACATTCAGTTTCTTTCACACGTAGAGCTCTCTGTTAAGACTGGACCTTATATTTAATGGTCATTACTCCAATGAAACACTTCTAATGTTGGAAGTCAGGTCTAATAAACTTCTGTTGCTGAAAGACAGAAAAATGGTTTATTTTACATATTAGAATTACAGTTTAAATTATGGGGTTTTTATTAGCATGCTTTTCATTATACCAAAACATTGTGCATGTATACTGCTGGAGAGCATAACACTTTAGAATTATTTCATCAATGATAAAATATTTTACAGTTCATTTAAAGAAAAAGTTTTAATGGTCTGAGCATCTTTAGTGTATTATAATAATACAGCGCTTTATAGCAGACTGTAAAACTCCAGACTACAGTTTTAGGAATCATGCAATTTTGTTTTATAGTTTAATAATTGTTCAATTGAAAATGAGTATGAGGTTACTGAAAACCAATTTAATGACTTACAAAAATACAGCTTTATTAAAATGTACTACACACCTTTACGGAAAATTGAAATTTCTATGGACAGATTATAGTTTTTTATCTTCAGAAATAATTTTGCAAATTATTGCTACTAAAAGCAGATGTAGCATTTGCAGTGTTCCCCTAAGCCACAGTTGTTTCTACGTTTCACATCAGTATCCTCTTCTAGGAATACCCACAAAAATACAAAATGCTAGCATAAACCAGAATCGGAAAATTGGATCGCATCAGATAAGCCAAATCGAACTATTCATTGCCCATGTTATTACTTTATGTGGTTCTTCATCATATTAAAGGTATTCCTAATGTCAGTCAATTTTAGTTCTCAATCAAATATCTAGTCCATCATGTATTTCCCTTTTAAAACAGCTCACCATAGCCTGCAAAAAACCAGCCATAAAATGGAGTGCAGTATTATAATTTAATTTTAAGCCATAACTACTACTAATAAAAATTCTAGGTCATTGCATTGTGATGGTAGATGTTTAATCATATTGTCTTTGGAAGTATAATTCATAATATATTGTGTGTTTTTGGGGCTTGACAAAGTGCTTTCTTTAGGACATATTGTTTGCTGTTAGAAAATACTAGGTTTTTGGCATGACTCTGCTTCCATTTATACTTGTGCAAGTGAAAGTGACTGTGGTTATGCCAGCAGGCTGGCCCTGCTGCAAAGCAAGCGCAGGCAAAAGCCATCATGCCACCAGATTTCTAGTGGAATGGAGAACAAGAATAGAATCCTTGAAATCATTAGTACTGTTTTATTCTAATAGGAATAGCTTGCAGGAGTCCTACTTAGAGACCAGAATCCCATCATTCTAGCTGTTCCACAGGCTTATAATGAAAAGGTACTCCTGACCTTAAAAACCCAATGAATTACAGTTAATTTCAGTGAATCTAAGATATCATCTCACAGCCTTTATTTATTCTGAAAACCACACAGTGTATTTGAGTGCTCTAGGAACAATAAATATTTTACTATTATAAACTATGTTAATGCACTATGTTATGCTTAGAAAGTATATCCACAGAGATAACATGAGGAAAACCAAAGTAAAAGACTGGTACCATCTCAGATAATTGATACAGTTGTCACTACAGAGATGTTTCTTTCTGAAGTATGAAAATAGCTTGGCAGTTGCCAGAATAGATCAAAACTTAAATAAAATCTTTATCAATTCTGCCCTTTTTGCAAAGAATTGGTATTTGCTAGGTAAGCAAAAGGATTTCACAAAGCTCTTGTAATTGAAATGTATTTTTAAACACTGTTATTGAAGCAGGTATTGATGGTTTGGTTTTGTAATGTGATGGCTTAAGACAATGGACAGTGGGGAGGCTAAATAATTTTGGCTAGCGAAGTGCTTTAATCACAGGTGCATAGTGGTGTGAATTACATGCCTTCTCCATCTTGCGGGGGGATGGTGCGGAGTGAGTGAGAAGTCAGGGGAGCAGCATAGCAATTCATTGCACGACCTCCTGGCTCCGTGGGGGAGAAGGCTCACTCCTGGAGAGGGACCCTGATGCGTCATGCATAGTCCTACTTGCAGGGTCATGAGGTTTCCCTCATCTCTTGTCCTGCTCCATGAAATCCCCAGGGATTGGGGAGGTGATCTGAGATCCTGGAGTAGGGATATGAGGCTGCCCACACCGGAGTCTTTTCCCAAAATCTTTGTTCCCCAGTATTCTTATGAGTCCTTGGGTACATGAGTGGGTAGAGAACAGCTCGTGGATGACTACTGCATTCAAATTGGGCTATAATTCTCTGATTTGCTGTCACTCCTGTAGGCTTTTGCAATCTGCTTGTTGCAGACAGTTTTGCGCTTCTTACATTTCCTAGAGCACACCAAACCTATGCTGTTCTTTGGGACAAGTGGTTGATCATATTTTGTCTGCTGCTACAGAAAATTGTCAATTAAAGTTCACTGTCTTATGCTCACAGCTCTGCCTGGTTTATTTTCAATCCAAAAGAATTTTAAAGAAGGTAAGACTTGGGTAGTATGAAGAAGCCACTGCCCTGTTCTGGTAAGTCCTGGTAGATTCCTGAGATATCAGGGAAATAGAGTTCTCCACACACCTCAGGAGTCTTGTGCATATGTTTAATTATCTGTTTCTTGATAGTTTTAAGTGTTCAGATTGCTGGTTGTTGCTGGTTTTAGCTGAATTGTTGTGAAGAATATAGTAGAGTCAAAGCATTTGAGGAAGGTGTATGAATTTGAGTATTCCAGTGCTCAGAAAAGTAGAAGGGATAACCTGATGTTACCCACTGGATGAAAAAGGACTTGAAGGCATTTACCATATTTTGCCCTTTTACGTGTCTTACAGAACATGCTGATTGTGGAAGGGATGCGGCAGCTTTGTTCATCCTTTTACACTCAGTCTCATGGCAACATTACTTTCCCTGGCACAGAACCGTAACCTTTCCTCTGGAGGTCTAAACATCTCTGCAGTACCAGCAAAGGAAATCGCACTGCTTTTAGAGAGATAGATTCCCTTAAACTCATACACAGATAGCAGCTCTAAACACAAAGATCCTTTTAAAACACCTTCCTGTACTCTTGGAAACCCTCCCTACTAGAAATTATAGAAATTCAAGAAATACACTATTTTATCATGGAGGAAACTGCCCCTTTGGGAAACAATAAGCAAGACTAGTTCTGCCTATTTATGTAACGTGAATTGTTAGACTATTAGTCTCAGTTTACTGGCATACCTACTCCATCTCTGTGACCTCACTTCCAGTTAACCATTAGTCATTATTAGATCCTTTCGCTGTCTGTCCTTTCCTGGTTTTGGTCTGGTTTTTTTTTTTTGTCCTTTATTCTTGCAGATCCCTTCTGTAATCTTTGGGCACTCAACTGCCTCATAGACTTAACCTGGCATGAAATTTATCAGTATACATTTTTCTGTATTCCCTCTAATGGCGTAATGGCTAAATGCACATTCAGGGGGGGAAAAAAGACTGCACAAGGCTGAGCAGGAGGGATGTTGAGCCCTTATGGAGGTGACAGGAGGAGTCACCATACTTGGTGACACCAAGTCACCATGGCTTGGCTGCCATGGAAGCTACAGTGGGAAGGGGGAAGGGGCTGGGGGTTGTGGCCATACTGGGGTGCAGTTAAGAGATTGGAGTAGGTCTGTATTTTGGTTTGGGAAAAAAGTCTGAGGCAACCCTGCTTCCTTATCCTTGATTAAAGAGGATACATTGCCTTCCTCTGCCAACGGCAAACCCAAGTACATGAAGTATGTTTATGCATATAAAGTCATTTGAGTCTAAAGAGGCAATCACACGACCTAATCAAATTCTGCTTTTGTTTATACACTTGTAAAAATGGAATAACTCCACAGTTGTGTACACTGCAATTATCTTCAAGTGTACGCTGTAATTATCAGTTACTCCTTACATATATATACATCATTCTTTGATATTTCTACGTAACCCATAAACTAATGTTCTTAAAAAATAAACTACACAGGCTCACGGTTATCATGTGGCATACATGATCAAAAGCCTTTCAGTGATAATGAAGGTTTTTTAGGAATAGTTTCTTCCTTGTCAGCAGCAGCAAATGAAATATAGAAAAGCCCAATGGGAATTAGAATACAATAACAAGTAATCATTCTAAATCATACATTGTTGACAAGGCAGCATAGCTGTAAAAATAGTATACTGTTGAAGAGCTGAAATTTGGGACATTTTCTGTAGCATCCCTAGATTTTTCAAGTAATAAAACCAGGTTTATAGGACAGAAAATGAAATACGGCCTTTTAACCAAATCGGTTAACATATACTCTTAATAAAAAATTAATTATAACAAAACATCCAAACAGAAATATATTTTTGTTCTGTTTTTTACCTCTCTACTCTTTTTACTTATAGTCTCCACTGTACATTACTAAACAAATACTGGTAATAAATCACACCCTTTATCTCCTACTTACTTTTTATCCCTATGACTCCTAATCATCTATCTTACCTGAATAATAGATCTCTATGTTACCCTCAAACCGTCTACTCTACAGCATTTTTCAACTTGCTGTTGAGCTCCAGAACATGAGATGCTGTCACCCATTTCAATTTCTTGCCTTCAAAATCAATAGGAGTTCAAAAAATTTATTTTAGTCTATACTTTGGAGGAGAGCCTAACTGTTTCACACCAAATTGTAGCTCTAATCAGTGGATTTGGCCTAATAATCCCACCTCAGGTTAAGCCCCTCTGTGTGCTTAGCTGTTTCTGTGAGCCACGCGTAAACAGACTGACTGTTGTGCATAATGCAGGGTACTTTTTTGCAGGTTCACACAGCATGTGTCCTAAAGAATTATAGGATTATCCTCCCTCATGTCTTTCTTAAAACAGAATTAGGTATTCAGGGCAGTAATTTACTAAATACTGCATTACATGGTACTACATTTTTTTTTCCAGCTTGACATTTTCAGAAGCCTCAAGTTGCCTCTAATTCAAGGCCAGGTGTGCTTTACCACATGCACATAAACATTTGGATGTACTAAATTCATGCTCAGATTTGAAATGTGGGCATTCAAATTTTTTCTGTACGTGGCAGGTAAGATGCGTACCAGGTAGGATCTAAATACCTACCTGCAAATTAGTACCTAATTTGTGCAGAGGGTTGGCTAAGTGGGCGTATGAATTAAGTGGGCACAGATGAAAGCAAAGCAGTTACAAGTATCTGTGAAAATTTTGTGTCTGCACAAATGTAGAAAAGTGGTTTGATCAGAACTTTTCAATCAACACTTTGTAGTATGTTTTTTACACTTGCTTGCCCTCCTCTAGAGAAAGTAGTGCATTAAAAGTTGCATGTGTCTGAACTTAAATTCTTGAAAACCATTATATAAGGCATTCTATGTAAGTATGCTAATCTGCACACTGCAGTCACATATGTACTGTAATTATCTGGTTGTGCGGGCAAATTTAGGGTTTTGTTCCTGCAGGGAACTAACTGCCTATATACAATTTCGGAAGTCAAATGCAAATTCAGAAGGAAAAAAATGTCCCTTTTTTCATACTGATTTTGAACTTAATTAGTCCGACAAATTCTTGGAACTATTTGCAGAATCATGCTCTCATCAAGAGTTGGCCTAACCCCTATTACTTTTAATTAAGATTTCCTGATTATTCCTAAGGATTCAGTCACGGTTATTTGCAGATGAGAAATTCAGATTGTTATAGGCACAACTGAAAAGGTTTAGATAAAAAGCACACACAGTCTATAGCCAGAGAACAGCTTAATGAGGATACTTAGGAATCATTAATTAAGCGGAGGCTTTTCACCTTCAGGCTGATGGCTCAGATACGAAGTTGTATTTAGTAGCAGTACAACTCTTTGGTAAGCGCCCTCAGTGAGAGAGCTCTGCTCTTTGGAAGCTGAACTGGTGGCCCTGGGTCCACATCACAGGGACAGCCCCTGAAATACAAGTCATGTCAGTGTGACAGGAGACTGGGCTCTGGTGTTTCATGAACATTTAAAGACAGCGACTGGCAAAGTTGCAACTCCAAATAATCTCCAAGCCAGCGAGACGCATCTGCTCATATGTGTTCAGCAAGTCCTCATTCATCATCTGCTGCCCTTTGTTATGTACGAAGCCTGTTGTAGCGCAGTTATGCTCATCCATGCACAGCATACCAGAATTGCAATGTCCTGTGCTGTTCAAGTGGTCAGCGAGTGTGAGCAGCGTAGTGATATGCCAGATCCTTTTTAAGCATAGTGCTCTCAAATACTAGAGAGGCTAATCCCATCTTGGCCACTGAACGTGGCATCTCGTCAACCCATTAAACTCGCTTCTCACTGGGACAGCTCAATACACTAGTGCAGTATCAGTGATGGTGTAGGTATGCAGCCGGCATATACAATATACATATGTTAATATGCAGTAGACCCAGTCTGCATTATACTCATCCCTCATCTCTAATAACGCAGTCTTAATTCTGAATTTCCACCCACTGGTCTGGGGGTAGGAGTAACGCAAGAAGCCATGTTGTTGCTGCAGGTGACACACACCCATATGTGTTTTTTTGGACTGCTTCCTCTTTGGAAAACTGATGATGATGTATTGACACTGAATCTTGCTAGTAACGCAAACTTGATGCTTGCGAGTATTATATGCATGAGTAGGTAGATCACAAAAAACACCCCTCAGTAGATGCTGTTTTCTACTTGCCTCAGCTCAGTCCAGAACTATTAATAAAACTGTTGTGGATTCAGGGAAATATTTGTTGCCAACCATCATTAATCAAGATTCTCTTCAGATAGCACTCTCAAGATGTTTTTCTAGGTGAAACCTTCTAATCTCTCTCGAGTCCCACTAAAGGATGTTAAGATTTGGTAGCGTAGGGCACTTTCAAGATTTTTCTTGTAGGGTTTGCAACGGAATTAGAAAAATCTGAGGATATAGGAGGACTGTCCCTGTTTAACAGAGCAGCTCATCGCACAGAAAGGGAAATGGAGGGTGTGGGGAAACATCCTGAGTGCTTTGTGACATTATAAACCTATATCCCATTAATTCCTCAGCCTCTTTGATGAAGTGCACTGCCTGAGGTGCAAATTAGTGCCACTTTTGTGCATTGAACCTGTCCTCTTAAGAGAAAAAGTGCTCCAGAACCACCTTCTCATTTCAAAAATACTACAGAATAGTTGTCAGTATTGACCTGAGCTAGATTAAACTAGCTACCTCAGAATATAAGGCTGTATATGCTATTAATAATCCCCTGAACTATCCAGTCTGCCACAACATAATGCTTCAAAAAGTAGGGAAAGACTTAGAAAATATACTCAAAGTGATCCTGTCGATCTCCATTACTTGCATTATTAGCATTCGTCTATTTGTATTTTCTGACTTATTAAATGTAAATATAACTGCAAGCCTCCTGTCCTTCTGTGAATGATTCGTGTGATGAAACAAAGCTGGATTCCTGTGAATACAATTTTACATAATCTGTTAATTATTTTCATAATCTGGTTATTATAAGATCAGGTTTGTTTTAATAGGGTTGTAATTGTTAAACATCTAACATTCACGATACTTCTTGTGTCTGAGAAATTGTTTCAGTGATGGAAAAAATTTCTCAGTGCTTCTTACTGAGCTCAGATTTGAGGCCATGTATGCAGATGATATTAGGAAGTTATTTTTCATTTTCACTTGATGCTGCCTGGCGAATGGAAGAATTCCTGTTGGTGCAGTGGGATCAGGGCAGTCAAGAACAAGGCACCTTTCTAATAAGGTCAGGATTCTGCACATTCCTCTTACATGAGAATTTCTCTGCTTGTTTGAATAGCTTCATTAACTACAGTGTAACTGTTGTGCGTGAGAGCATAGTCCATGTGTAAATAATGGATATGAGGAAGGCCACTATAACATCATCCATTAAAGTGTAGTCCACTATAGTATAGCCCATTAAAGAGAATTAGTGGTAGGATTTCACTAGTAGTATTTTTGAGAAGGGATGATTTTTCTCTCCTTCACTCACTTCAGCAAGGCAAGAATGAATGTGGGATGCTACATCAAAGTCTCTTGCAGGTGTTGAGTTTTAAGGGCTGTACTGCAAGGGCCTTTTAATAATGTTTAGGAAGCTGACAGGACAAACCAAGGTCTAGCTTAGCTAATGGAGATCTGTGGACAGGGCCAGCTGGATGTTTATTTTTTTTCATTCATGACTTAACTCTTTTGAAACATACTCTTGTTGTAGAATATCAAATGCCAACAATCAAAATTGTGTGATATTCATTCATTTTAGAAATTAAAATGCTATCAGAATTTATTAATCAGGAATACTAACAGTGAATTTGAATACCTTTCTACAACAGTATAAAGGCATGTATTCTAATGAAAATAAAAATAATTATAGATACAGCTAGCAGCTCTGCTTAAAATTGAAGTTGTGTTGCATTTTGCATTAAAAAATTCCGGTGTTCAGTGACTTTGAACTTTGCCAAAACATTAACTATTTAGGTGAAATTTTTCATGTTATATGTGTGGCTCTGGCTGAATTCCTGGGGAACAGCTGCCTGTCAAAACCACAGTATGCCATAGCCTGGCTGTGTTACAGACTCGCCTTGGTAAATTCGATTGCATTATTTAAAAATAATCTTTCTGACATTTTTATCCTGAATGGTATTTTCAGTGCTAGAAAGGAACATGGATATTGAGGCAAGTACTGCAGCAACTTCACTAAAATTTCAGCCCTGCCAGTTCTGAGGATACATCTGTGCACCTGCAGAATTCAGCTACAAGATTAGAGGAACAGTGAGCAAAATGCTTTAAATGTTTATTTCAGTGGCACTTCTGGAGAGCAGATTGTGCCAAAAATGCAAAATTCACCAATTAATCCAAATCACAGCTGTTCAGGATTGAATGACTTAAAAAAAAACCCAACAACCTCTAGATTATGTCATGATTTAATGGAACTCGGGTATAGGCACCGTCACATAACTGTGGGTGTAAGGAAATGAAGACACTAAGCATGAAATGTATAAACAAAACTGAGGAGGGGAGGGCATTGCTGTGTGATGGGTGCCTCAACTAAGTGGCTAGTTTCTTCTGCCGTTCTGTGCCAGGGGACTTCAGGATCTGCAGCTTTGCTTTTGCCTCCCTGTAACTGCAGTGAAGTCACTTGTTATCTGCGGTGTTCTGAAAGCCTCTTAAGGCTTCCTGTGTTTTCTCTCTGTGCGTAACCATGCCAGCACTCCCAACACACACACACGCATACATATGGATGATAAAGAGAAAATTCTTGAACGTTTTTAGTCACTTAACCCAAAGCAGATGTTCGTGGTCATTCTCTTCCCTTTTAAAATTTATGAGTGAACGCGGTGCTCAAGAAACCAGCAATAATATCCGTTGCTTAAGGTTGGCATAGCAGGAGCAGAAGCTTCCTGTAACGCTCAGCGCTCAGGGCCTCATGCAGACTGGTGTTCAAGCACGCTTGCCTGATCTTCCCTTCCAGCGGCAGAACCAGAGGACGGCACCCCTGGTCCTGCGGCTCCGGTGCAGAGGCAATGCCTGACCTTGTTTTCTTCATTCTCAAGTTTCTTCATCCTCAGGTTCTTCATCCTCAATGGCCTCAAGTTGTGCCGGGGGAGGTTTAGATTGGATATTAGGAAAAACTTCTTTACTGAAAGGGTTATCAGGCATTGGAACAAGCTGCCCAGGGAGGTGGTGGAATCGCCATCCCTGGAGGTATCTGAAAGACGGGTGGACGCGGTGTTGGGGGACATGGTTTAGTGGTGGTTTTGGTAGTGTAGGTTATGGTCGGACTTGATGATCTTGAAGGTCTCTTCCAACCCAAGTGATTCTAAGATGATGGTCTTCTAAGATCCCTTCCACCTGCTGACAGCTCAGAGCTGTTTGTCGCACGAAGCCGACCCATGCGGCGAGCATCCCTCCTGAGCCCTCTTCCTGCAACTCGCCTTTTGGCTTGGGAGGTTCCCAAGTTTTGTTTTTTTGCAGGGAGTCCCAGCCACAGACAGCCCTTGTCACCAGCTTGGTGGGAAGGAGTACCAGGCGTAGCGCCCTGTGGAAGCACCGGGGCTGCATTGGTAGGGCGCCTCTTTTCAAGGCTCATTAGCGCAAAAGGAGGCCTGTGCTGTTCTGGATGAGCTGCTTTTAGTCCCGGAGTAGCCATGGCTGACAGCTGCTCAGGAGTGTTTACAGCACACTCCGCTGCACCGCGTAGCCCCGTCTAATAGGGGTTGTTCTATCGCCTGCTGCCAGATAGAACAACTCTGTTCGCATATTCGGACACGCAAGGGCACACACTCCAGCCTGGGGAAGTGTTGTGGGATCTGTGGTTCTTCAATGGGTTACCTTTGTTCAAAATTACAAGCTGAGGATGTCGTCTAACTGGGATTGTAATGGCTTTGTGGTCGTGCTGCTTTTCTTTAGATGCTGTTCGGTGCTACCTGTAACTGCTGTGTATGGCACTGGGTTGATAGCTGTGGTGAATCACTAGGGAAATGGGTTTTAATAAATAAGATCCCAAAACAACTCGATTTTGGATTACATGGCTGTTCAGTTTTATATCTAGAGGAAAAAACAACAAAAAAGAAAACCTGGGGAGCCTAAGCCATTGAGATAGTAACCTAACAAAACTTATTCCTTCTATGCTTTTTAGGATTCTGTTTTCTCCTCTGCCTGTCTTGATGCAAAAAATATTTGCTTGAGGCAAATCCATAAAAAGACCGTATTAGGAGAATTGCATAATATCCCCTAAAAATAGGAAGCAAGAATCTAGGACTATAGAAATTCGGTTTACTCAGATAAATGAATGACTGAACACAAAACCAAAATTGTTAGCAAGTTACTGTACTGCCATGAAAGGTAAGTCAGTCAGTTCAGTTGTCTTGGCTGGGTGTCATATTTTGTGCTGTGCTCACTGGGAGACTAATTGCTTGAAATAAATATTTGAAGATCTCTGTGTCTGGTCCTTGTAAGCTGTTTGATCAGTTTGGTGTTTCTGATAGGATCTGTTTTTTATAAAACCTTTAAGATTGCTGTAAGGCAGCTTTTGTGACGTATTGTCCCACCGTATAAGAGCAGTGAGAGATAGGGCTTAATTCAGTCTCATCTCTACTAACATAAGGATCTGGGAATGGTCCAGCAGTAATTCCTATAGTACAGGTCATCTTTCCTTCTTCATACACTTATTTCTGCTCATTTCAGGAGGATTACTCCCAAACCCCACCCCCCCCCTCCCCCAATCAAATTTTCTCATAATTTTAAGACTGAAGAGGTTGGAGGGAGGAGGGTTTTCTCTACCTGTATTGGACTTTATCAACTAGTAGGCCTGTTTTTCAGATTGCTAAAGTCATGTCTGCTGCTGCCTCTGTTTCTAGCTACAGCTGTCAAGAGACACTGGTCTCTACACGGGGCATCTGTTAGACCAGATCCATCATTACCCGGTGGTCTGGGGAAGAGACACCGTTCCCAGCCCACCTGACCCTGTCCAGAAGGACTGGGCAGCGCTGCCTCGTAGGTGACCGAAGAGATGGAAAGCTGGCTTCAGCAAAACAGGAATCTGCATGTGTCCCAGCCCCTCTTCCCAGAGGATTCCTCACACCTGCCCTGGTGTGAAGCCTTTTCTTTTCAATCCCCTTTCCTCCTGAAGGAACATGTGGAAATGATCTCAGGAGACCCGCCATCCCTTTTGCCCTTTCCTGACCATAAAACACACCTCCCTGCTTTGAGGTTGCCCTGTATCCCTTGTTTCTGATGCTTGAGTACTCAAAACCAGCAAGAATCTATTACTGTTGAGGGATAAGGGGACTTTTTAAATGCCATGTGCGTTCCCTTAAGAAAGCCAGAGCTTTGTGAAGGTAGTGTTGCCCGTGTGATTTTAGGACAGGTACAAAGCTGTGGGGAACAGGAGCTTAGTGCTGGGAAGGGATGGGATCTGAAGGGACTGGCTTATAAACTGTCCGTTGCACTGTATTGCAGCCTGTAAGACTCCGTGTGCGTTTCCCCAATGCATATTTGGGCACAAGGGGATAATTGATTTGCTTTATTTAATGTCTCCCAGCTGAAAAACTTGTGATTTGATTCTTACTGTGCTGGGTGTTACCTACATAGCTTTGGAGACTAGTGCCAGCAGTGTCTTGGTAATGCTTGTTTTTAAAAGACACTTTCTTCACTGCACCAAGTGGGATGACAGCACTGTAGTGCTTTTATGCACAATGACGACCGGTAATTTCATGCCCCAAGCTTGTATCTTGAGGGCTGATTCAGCAGAGAAAAAGCAGAGAAAAAAACCCCAAAGCAGAAGAAAAAAAGACCTAACTTCTTTGTTCCAGGATTGCGCAAAGCTGATTGTTTTTATAGCTTAAATAGCTTTGCACCCTGGCTGTACAGTACGGGTTTCAAAATTACTCAGTGCAGAACTGGATCCTTATTTTAGTGGCCTGTGTCTCTAGCCTGCACTTACTACTGTGGTAGTAAGAAAATACTATTGACAGTTGTGATAGATTCAGCTATTGCTTAGTGAGTGCAGAAGAGTTAAACTGGTTGCATTTTTACAGTCTGTATATTTCTCCACTTACTGTTTGTATCCTGCCGTTGGAAAAACAGGTTAGTTGCATGGTAAATCTCTCTAATCAACACAAGAGAAGGACAAAAAGAACAAGCACCCTCATTTGTTATAGCTACTTCAGAAGCGTGATCATTTGAGGGATGTATTCTGGGAGGTTTGTCCCTCTTCTTCAGAAAGGCTTTTTAATATGAGCATAACTAACCATGCATCTCAGGAGAAGGCAAAGGCATACTAATTAAAATCAGCTGAAAAAACAACCCACGTAACAGATATCTATCTTAATGATACTTCTGTTGTCTCTCACTGTAATGTCTAAGCAATACATTCTGTAAAGCACATAAGGCCCAAAGTGTGTAGCTAACAGCAAGGGACTGGTTCCTGAGTTTGGATGCTCACGCTGTGCCTGTTTGCATTCAGGTCCAATGCATTTATTTCCCTTTACGTGCTTCTCCTTCCCTCCCCTCCCTCCAAATTAAAGCTCACCTCCATCCAGAGCCATGCCCAATCAAACCTTTTCCTTGCTGTGAGTAACAGAGATATGCAAGCTGTAGTGGATATATAAAAATACTGCTGGATGACAAGCCATAAATAATGTGTGTACTGACTCCCGGTGAGATACCACTGCAGTGTTTAATGCATTTATTAACCACGTAGTGCTGTAATTTGTAGAAGCTGGATGCATAGTTGCAAGATAGCGCTTCTGGGAATAAAGCCAGGGCTATAGTGTCTACAAAGGATGGAGGTTGAGGGATCTGGAGGATGGGAAGCAGAGAGTTACTAGGTTTGGGAGGATCTTATGGTGGTTAGTAGATGAAGGATAAGAGAAGACGAGGTTAGGGTACGTCTGAGCAAGGACATATGATTAAACTCTGAGAGCCATTGGAATTAGAAGGAAACGTAGACTCCAGTGTCTGGAGGAGAAATATCTCTGTAAACAATATTCCTTTCTCCTTTCAGAAAACCACTAGCTCCTCTGCTAGCCCTGATTCTCCTTTCTTTCTAGGAAAGACATAAGTAATATTCTGTTTTGGATCATGAGATTTTTTCCTTTTCTGGACATGCAATTTGTTTCTTTACCGGCTCTTGGCTAAGTCCAACACTTTAGTTTCGAATATTGAAAGCTAAAGGCTGCAAAGACCAAAACAAGGCTTGTTTGACTAATGTGCGGAATACTGCAGAGTTCATCAGGAGGTGCATGAATGTGATTATCTCTAAATATCATCTGTTGCTTGTGCTACCACAGGGATAAGATTCTCTGCAAAAGAGGATGTTCATTTTTACAGACTGTAAATGCTTAAGTGAGTGCAAGGTTGTTGGCAGTACGGGGGCAGCTTCGTCAGAGTAGCCCACATTGCTGAGTTATAGTTCCCTGTGAAGCCGAGGTGAGTGTCAACCCATCTTACCTAGCTTTGTTTTACAGTCAGAGGCATGTCACAGCTGAGTGTGTAAGTCATTAGCAAATGCTATTTTGCCTCAGTAGGAAAGATCTCATACCTCTTTCCGTATGTTTAGTTATTTTAAGCTGTTCTTCTTTCACTGTATTTTAATTATTATTTTTATCAGCCCAGGCCTGCTTGTGTTTTGCCCATAGATCTTGTCACCAGATAAGAGCTTTACATTAAAATTAAAAAAATATATGTTTGAATACAGACTTACTAGCCATTAGCTATTTTAATCCTATGAAATTAGGTACTTCTAGCACCTTTGAAGGTACCTTCTTCCATGTGTGTTAGGTGCGTAGGAGACCTGAGATGAGCGTTGGCAGTGAATCTTTGGCATCCTGCATAATGAACAACTCTCATTTCCCAAATTGGTTGATGGCTTAGATATTGTCAGAATTGTCTGCAGCTGTACGTGATGGGCACACATTTCTACTGTTTTATCTTTTTGGATAATGAAAGACATTGCAAGGTAAATATCCAATGGCTGAAGATATCCTTCATATTTCAAATACGTCTCCCAGCCTCGATGTATTTGCACCAGGGCTATCAGCATAATCTCCAAGTCCTGATTTTTTACCTCTAATAGGGTTTTCAATCACTGTAGCACAAATACAGCAGTTCTGCTACACATAAAGTCCTTTCTGCCCAAGAGTAGGGCAGGAAGAATTTTCCCCTTAGGTTGTAATTATGGGACATAAGCTTTCTATAGCACTCTCTTCAACATGTAGGTGGATTTTGGTGGGGTTTTTTTCCAGGTTTTTTTCCATTACTTGTGATTTAGTGGTGCACTGTTGTATCATAGTAGTGTAGCTTATGCCAGCATTTCCATTATAAGCCATTTTTGCAGGTTTATAACTCAACAATACTCTTCCAATTTGAAACTTGGCACATAATGTCTCATCTCATCCACAAAATGATCATTTTTTTCTTTCCCTCTGCCTTCCCCCCCCCCCCCCAAAAAAAAAGGGGGTGTATTTTTTCTGTATTTTTAAATGGAAGATATTGTCCTTTCTGTTTTGATAAGAGAAAAGCCTGCCTGTTTATGAAAATTACTTTTCAGTTCTAAGAAACGAGGACTTTATAATAGAGGATGCATGTGAATAAATGTTGTTGATGTTAGAATGACTACATTAAGTATATGGATACAGAGAAGTATTACCTTCCAAATGAAAGTTAGGGAATATTGATCAAAATGATTGAAAAGCTTTTTTTTTATGTTGATTTTGTTTCTAGCTGTTGATTTTACCCTTAAAATAGTGTTCTCAAAGGTAAATACGTTTTATCTGCTGCACTCTGTTGTTTATCAGGCTGAATGAAGTAAAGGAAGACTTTACTGCATATAGACAAAATAATGATATTTTTCTCTTTTGAGAAACACAGTGCAGAAGGAGCATAAATTCTATCTGTGGTGTTGAGACCAGCTACGAAAAGTAGACTTGTAGTTAGCACAGCGTTACGAATCCAAAGCAGGCGTAAGCAGCAAAGCACAATGTTTCCTATAGACAGATGCTTGCATGAATTAGGAAATTTAGCACTGAATGATGAATTAAGAAGTACGAGGCTTGTACAGTCCTTACAGTTTACACTGTCAAGATCTGAAGCTCTGAACCTGAGGCCTCCTATGAAGCCTCACATTCCAATTCAATGTCATATGGATGTTTAGGGTATAAGAAAAGCAGGATTGAAATCCAGTTTCTCCTTCTTTACCCGTCTCCTTGGAGCCATCCATTTAGGAGTTGGATTCTACCCAGTTGCCATTAAAAGAAGTTTCCTAACTTCTGTGCATACCACCACCACTGCAAACACGACAGAAAGGCTTCTCTGTTTTCCTTCTTGTTGCAGCAAATTTACTTCCAGGCATTTCTTTTTCTATTTAGCTAGTTAAATTTATGCTTACCATAACCACTTTAATGGTACTAATTAGAAGAAAGGGTATGTAAGAGAGAGATTTCACAGTGGGTGTTTATTAATGAATTGAGCTATTATTTTGTCATATATTTGAAAACTATCAACATATATACAGTATGCATTTTTACTGTAGCTAAGCTGTCTTTCTCTTAAATCCCAGCTGGTTTAGTTTTCCAGTTGTCTCTAATGTATCTAATTGTAAACATAAAAGTATCACGAAAAGCAGGGAATGTGCTTCCTAATGAGAATTTCAGTTCTTTCGTTTGGATTCTAAAATCACTAATTAGGTCAAAGACTATTTTGTATCCATAGGCAGCACCAGTGGCCCTCGGATATAAAACAAAATAGCCATACGTGGAACTGAATTTTTTGAGGGTACGAAATCAGAATGCTCAGCATTTCCTTACGTCAGCTTTAGTCTAGCCCATCTCTGCCAAAACCAGGGGGGGATCTGTAGTGTAAAATGAATGCAACAGAGTGAGACTCAGACCTTTTTTTTTTTCAGGAAATAAATTGCAAGTCTGACAAAATTTCTAGGAAGTAGCAGACACGCTCAGTGTAGTCCGTAGTTTCGGTGTGTAAATCTGAGTCTTCTGTTAGAAGACTTGATTGTACGTTTAACACTGGTAGCTCCTGTAAGAGCGCTGTTTATATTTCTGGAATATACAAAGAAAGAAATGATATTGAGAATGACTGAAGTACTTAAATCAACCACGGCACCATTTACTGAAAATATTTTCAGCACTGTGGGGATTGCTATTGCTAGTTTAGAAAAGCAGAAAACTCCCAGCCCAGTCATGTTCACTTGAGCAATGGAAATATTAACCACCTTGCGGTGCCAGGCAGAGTGCATACTATTGCTTGCATTTTGAATGATGCTGCCACCAGAAATGTTTCTCGCTTGAGTCAGTGTGGAGAGCACACAATAATAGCAACAGATGGATGCTCATCATAAGACATGGCTGAAGATATAGCAGATTAATTTTTTAGGCTTTGATCTTCTAAAATATTTCTGCATTTAATAACACTCCGTGTATAATAATGGGTGAGCGCAATGTAAACAAACAGCTCAATTTGACTTACAGCTATATATGTTAAAAGACATTAAATGTTCTTTTTGTAACTTTCTAGAAGATACTGTGTGGCAGCCATGCAATGTATTAAAATTGTATTTCTGTTTTCATAATGCTACTTGAAGAAATTGCAAGAATCATTAAGGATAAAGTACTCCCATGTTGTATATTTTCCTAAAACTGAGGAATATGATAGGTCTCTTGTTAATATGCAGTGGTATTATGGTAATTATTAACTGTCACATTTCATTTCTTCTCATGAGCATCCAGCACCATTTTTAAGGGGCTACAGAACATAACATGTTCTCTGCAGCTGATGGCACTCATCATTGTAATCGCTAAGTAACCTTAGCTGACTGTTTGAAGTTTTGCTGTAAATTCAAATCAGAATGTGAATGTTACTGGAAAACATGCGGTTACATTTGGAGAGCTTATTTGCTAATCATGTGCAAACCACTGTCAAAATTATAGGAGTATGGCAACCCATGTGAATTTATCTAATTGTTTTGTGCTGCTGTGTATAAATTTCACAGAGAATAAATTTTGCATTTGTTCATAGGCGCAAAAGAAGAGGAAATCCAATGAATCTGTAGATGCAGAGCTCTGTCTTAATGAGGTAAGAGTGTGGATCCTGTATATTTCCCATTACAGGTGGCTCCCCATAATATACAAGGTTTAAAGTCTGTCAGTTATAATGGGCTTACTTCACACTAAAGTCTTGGTAGTATTGTTTTGTTTGGGTACCGTAATGTATTAAAGAATGACCTTACTCAGCAATTCAGAGCTGTGCTCAAAGTGGCCTCTGCTGATGTTATATTTTAATAGCTCTGTAGTACATGTTTAGGCGGATCCCATGGTATTTACCATTGCACCTAGCAAGAATAATCAGTTAATAATCTTCAGGAATGGAAGATGATACGGCTTTTAGCAAATACACAGAAACATACTGGACATCCTTCTGTGGCTAACAAAAATGACCAGTTTAGGGCATGAAATAGTGTTTGCATCAGGAGATGTGGTGCTCATACATCAGAAGACAGATTGACAGCCCCAAGAGACGTGAACCTCTCAGTGCTGTTTGAGCAGTCTGCTCAGTCTGACCCCTAAGGCCCCCTTTCAGATGTAAAGATTACATCAGTTTCCATGTCTGTCAGTCCATATCCTTTGTACTGAGTCTCTCAGGAAGCTTAATAATTAGTGAGGTACATAAATTAATTTTTACAATTTGGAAGCACGTAGCTTAGGCATCAGAGCAAGACTAGCTCTACTGGCATAAGCTGCCAAATGGATGTGACCATATCTTTCAGGTTCTCTGCTAGTATAAAGTTGTACAGTTCTTCTAAACAGTGACAGTTCTGTAGCCCATTCCTAATCTTTAGGTTCTATTAAGTTTCCTGTAGATACTACAATGAAGCCTAATGGCCTGTGAGGGAACATTGCAGTAATGTTAACATCTTGTGCTAAAAGACCTTTCACAAGAAGGCCATAGTACCTGTAGCTTACCATAAGACCTGCTGGTCTATCTTATCCCATACTATGTCTGTGACAGTTTCCAAAAAAGTAAATGCCCAGGGTTGAGTATGAGAAAGCATATCGTGGTAATTCCACCGATGCCTCTATTCTGACAGCTTGTATCTTAAGGCCTTCCAGCTAACTAAGTCTAGGAGGTGATAGCAAAGTGAGGGAACAGCATGGAGATTTCTCCATGAATTCCTCCCTGGCTCTATAGACAGTCATTCCTGTAGAAACTGATGTTCTCTACTCATTCCTTGTATCTGCTCTTCTGGGTACTTCTGGCTTGTACCTTGGCCCATTGCCTCTCCAGGGCAGAGGGAGAAGCTGCATCCTTGGACATGTTCAAATCCTGAGTGGACGGGGTCTGAGCAATTTCACATGGTTTTAATAACCTTAAAGGTCCCTTCTAGTCCAAATTGTTTTACTTCTGTGATTGCACCTGTTTGTTTTTCTTTTTAAACTGAGGATGACACGCAATGAGAAATATTCCTGCTGGACCTCCTCCTTAAATAGCTCACTATCATCTGCCAGTCTATACTTCCATATGTGTACTGCTTGATTATTGAGGCAAAGAAGACAGGAGATGTAAATAATGCATCAATTGGGGGGAAAAAAGGCTTGAGAAAGAATTTTTTTTGTAAGCTAGAAACATCTATCTTTTCTGATCTGATGGATTAGATTTTATCTATTGTTATCCAGAATTAACATGTTATCAAACAAAGTTGTTCTATTGACTATGCAGAAGTTGTAGTTTCAACTTTTCAAACTGCATTTGCTTTCTAAGATAAACTGGCATGATAAATACAGATTGCTAAAAAAAATTGCTGTACTTAACAAGGGTAAGTTTTACACATGGAACCACTGCTAAAGTAGGGAATTTTTGAATATATTTTTTTTTAAATTGTGCCATAATTGTGTTTTTATCCTTTAACCTAACTCTAAAATACTGTCATTTTAGCATCTGTTGTTATGCCTTTTCTATCTTTTGATCTGTGACAGAGATATATAGGTAACAGTGGAGGGTGGGGCCCAAAATAAAAGATGAATTTCATGCTGTGGATTTAAATATTTTGCAATGAAAATGTGTAAAGATGACCAAGGAAGGTATTGTGTCTTGCAGAACGCTATTGGGAAAGACAACACAGCAGGAGTCTCCACCAGTCACATATCCTCGGAGAACTCACTCGCTCTTCCTACAAGCTTCTATCTAAGCACACCGCTCACTCTGATGACACTTGCACTCTCACTCTGTTTGTTCCTAAGCTCGTCGGTCGTCTTGTAGCTGCATTACAGAGGGACGTTTTAAAAAAAAAAAAAAAATTCTTGTTTTCTGTCCTCTGTTGTTTATCTGGAATTCCAGGTCTGGGAGCTAAGCTGAGGCACTCCTGCTAGAACAGTTTCAGTCAGCTGGAATTTTTTTTTCTCTCTCTCTAAAAAAGCTTCTTGTGATATTTAGAGGCTTTGTGAAATACTTGGTGCAGTGCTACATTCCAAACCCAAAAGGCTTTTGGGCATGCAGTGTTTTAAAGAGACAGTGTGTAAATTTGCCTGTAAAGCGACCTGGTTGGATTATTTTAATAATAATTATTTTAATTCTGGCTTTTACCTGAGAAGGAGGATGGCAGTTTTCTTAAGATCCTATTTATCTAATTGAATGGTTTTGGTTTTCAAATTGGTTGAACTTCAGACTATCAAGGATGCCAGGCTTTTGTCTAACAGTGAATGTGCTCCCAGAGAGTGGACTTCATGAAACTTCTTCATTTGATAAATTGCTACTGATGTTAAACTCTTTCAGTGTATTAGCATTTTCCTCTTTAAATGTTTACGTACTGTAAGTGATTCTGCGTTCCCTGCTGAGAAGCCATTATGATTCGCATACAGGTATAATGTACGTCTTTCAGTTAAATTCTTATAGAGTGTGGCATAGAACTTTCTAACAGTACATTTATCTTTTAATTATAATCATCTAGCCTTAACAAGGGTAAAGATTCTTTAAATTAACAAGAAGCAGCCATTGTGAAAGCTTGATAAAGATACATTTTCTTTAAATTTGAGCATAAGCGATAGAAACAAATTTTGCTACAGGGTTTCAGCTGTACAGTCTATGGTCTTCTATGCTTCCATTGTGATAATATACTCCAGTTATTATACTGTTTGTTTAATAAAAAATGACATACAATTTATTTGCTCTACTAAAACAGCAGTATCTGTTCATACATAGCTGATAATGTCAGCTCAAAAAGTTACAGGAACTTCCTGCCTTACTTCTCTTATCACAGCATTGTAGAGGGAAAAGAGTTAGTAGGATATTGTTTAAACTGTGTTTTATTTCTTAGACTGCTAAAATCAACACACTCTAATTACAAGGCAGCGTCGTGCACACTCACCCATGTGACAGGCTTCTCTCACCCTAGTAGTTCCCACTGCAGACCTTGGCATTGCTGGCGTGATGAGCTGTTTGCAAGACCAGTTCCATGAATTGTTTTAATGGATTGGATGGCAGTGTCGCCAGTATACATGATTTGATCGCTTTGGTTTTCATTCAGTGACATTGACAGCCCGTGCTGGCTCATGATGATTTTCTGCGGTATCTAGGAGGAATTCTTTAAAGCTTTAAATGTCATCAAATAGGCAGCATTTCTCCTAAGGGCTGTCTTTATACCTTACTGTGATGGCTCATTGACTGTTACAAGCAGTTATGTCTAAATGATCAACAGTAATCAGTTTTTGTCTCCATTGAAAGTAGAAGATAACTTTGCCAAGCAAGGAGTTCATCATGTTGAATTTACAGATTTACATTGAGACTTACACAATTACGCCCGGCCTGCTCTGAAATATCCAGATCAGTTATTTGCAATACAACTGTAAAGGACAAACTACTGTTTTATAAACTGCAATGAAGTTTGGGAGTGTGCAAAATACACATCTTACTAAGAGATTATTAGACCTATTGACAAGTTCATCTTCTGAGCTTTTTCTTAGCCAAAAATAAACAATTTCATAAATTCTGAAATGCACTTATGTACTCTTGATTATGGTCACAGAACTTAGGTTTCAAAGCACTGTGTATGTGATAGAATTCTAGGATGCTCTGTGCCACTGAACATAACAAATTAAACAATATTAGTCTTTAATTCTGTGCTGATAAGAAACTGCAAATTACTTTCAAAGGCATCAGAGCTGCTTTTGGAGAAGAAATACGTAGCACATCATTACCAGCAAAGCCCATGTGGTTCCTGTTGCTCTTCTTGTAGAAGCTAATCAAATTATTGAAAACTAGTCACAGCAGGAAAAAAGATTACAAGATTCATGATTTAAAAAATAAATCAAATTCTTTTATGTCAAAAGGAGTTGATAGTATAACCTATTGAAATGCTAATGAACATAGCATTATAATTCAAAACTCTGACATTATCCAATTAAAAATATTTTCAAAACAAATTCATAAACATTACAATTATTAAATCCATCTTTGATCCACAAAGCTTTCTGTAAAATATCGTTTGTATTCAGTGCATTAAACATTTTAAGCAGTATCGGGAATTTTAATAACCTCCCAGTATAGTACATACTTTTTGAAGATTTTTTACATTTGGTTTGATTTCAGTGTTTCTGTTACATTTAATACCAATTCTTAGAGCTTTGACTCTGTGTGATCCAGAATAAAAGCTATTGATCACTTATACTGTAAACAACAACCTAATTAGGTTCTGATTACAAAAGAAAATGCTAGTTATCTGATTCAATGAGAGTTACCTTTGGAAATACAATTACATATATAGTAGAGGAAGAAATGGTGTTTTATAAGCTAGCCATGTTACCACAAACAAAACAGAGCACTCAAGCTTTTTATGCCATGTAAATAAAAATTCTTAATTAAAAAAAATAAATGTCTTGTTAAACAGGCGAGGGGGGGGAAAAAACCCCTAAGAGTCTGACACTTACTGAGGTTTCTACAGGCATCACCGTGCAAATACTGGAGGATTTGTAGAAGTTGGATGTGGTATGGATGATGTCAGTTTAGCGTGGTGACCGTGTCAAAGCAGTCATTTGCTACAGCGTGCGGAAGTATGCGAAGTGTTTAATTTTTTTCCCCTCCCAGTCACTAAAATGCAATGGGTTGGGTGCTCAGTGAACACGCTTAGGCTGGGCTTTATATATTGTGTTAATACATTAATTTTATCAATATAACAATAATGTAGGAGCTGTCCAAACACAGGATGTGCGCACGGATGATCTACTGTTTACATTGTAAATTTAACCAATTCAGTTTTGTGTAAATTGAATCATGGGCTACCATAAACATATAAAATCATCTTTTTTCATTTAACATAACAGAACAGACACTGTCATTAGCATTATTAGAAGTGTGTATACTCTGCCGTGTTAAATAACCTGATTATTAAGTTTATGTTTCTTCTTAAAAGTAGCACACACGAAGATGAAATTCAGACCGACTTGGAATATATAGCGAAGGTTTTGTGGTATTACGTAGATATCAATTCCACAAGCTAGTGCAATGAAAGAGGAACTGAATATGAACCTTTTAGATATTAGGAAAAATTGTAGCAACTGATGCTTTCCCTTGCCACAGTGCCATCCACCACTGGCCAGGAGTCCTGCTGGAATAAGCCTGCGCACTGGTTTGGTGCAGCCCTTGTTTCTCTGGCTCGGCTCCCTGACGTCCTGGCTGCTCCAAGAGGATGGGGAGGGAGGACCTGAGCGGTGAGCAGGTGCCGTCCATCCCTCCAACCGGGGCGCTGGCCACTTCCCGTTGAACAGATGCATTCTCTCTGTGTCATTAGGAAGAATGAGGAAGAATAGGAATTCTTAATCATTTCAGAGCATTGCATGGCCAGACTCTGTCAGGAGACCTACTCCAAGCCTTTTTTTTAAATGAAATTATATCCCTCTAAGACCCAACCTTTTTAATGCAAGGCTGTTTGCAATTTAAGTGATGTTGCAGTTTGAATCAGTAAACTGAAAACATGAAAGTATACACCTTTGCTGAGCCTGTGCAATTAGGCTGGAGATGAAGAAAACAGAGAAGGAATCACCTTGAAATCTCAATCCAATTTTAATTTGGGATTGTTGGCTTAATAATGACACTGTTTCCACAGAGGAGAGATGGCAAGAAACCAGTGAAAGTGAAGAGCAAAACCCTTCTGAAGGGTCATGAATTTTATGTATGTCAAGTGACAGGAGTATCTCATACTTAGCTTGAAATAGAAGAGCTGGATTCTGCTAGGAACAGCAGCTCCTTCAGAGCAAGCAGTAAAATATGGAAGAATGAGCAGTTATTTGTACAGCAATTATAACTTTATTTTATAAAATGCAGTTGTTTGTCTTCAACACTAAGGTGGATCTACCTCACTGAAAAATATATGTTCATGGACAAGACTTCTGCGTTATAACTATTCCGGGCTAAAGAGCCCCCCAAGATTGTTTTATACCTGTAAGGTTAGTCAGATTCTACCTGATGTCCCCGACATCAAACAGAAATGTATTTGCTTCTGATGAACTTGGCAGAGAAATTAATCCAGTGACTTGTTAAATATTTCTCATGTTTAAATATTTGCTTTTTCTTACCAGCTCAGTTCTTTCTCTGACATTTCAATTATTGGCTATTTCAGTTTCTCCTTTGACTTCGGAAGGTCATTTTCTCCATACTCTACAGTAATCCACTTTATAGATTTGCCTCAGTATTGGTGTGGCTTTTTTTTTTTAATTACGGTCTTCATTTCTGAGGGGAAAAAAAAGTGATCAGGAATATATCTCTACCAAATGACTGACACCTTTACAGGGGGAGGAAATTGCAAGTTCCTATTTTATCTGTTTAGCACTACTTTGACTAGAACAAGCTAAAACATGATGTTGCTATTCCCCAGGTGGAATTTAAAATTTAGTTTGGTACTGAATAAGGATTTAAAAGTTTCAAACTCTCACAATCTTTTAGAAATATTTAAATACTTCTAATGTATTTTCCAGTTGGATTTTCAGTCAAATAGATAAAGTCTTACTAAGCGGTATTTTTTTTCAGAAGTAAGGAGTTTCATTGGGAAATGTTATGGGTGCATTTTTAAGGTAAAATCAGGGAGGATGGTGAATTCCCATTTTTAACTTAATATTATCTTGAATTTCATACACCCTTGGTCTGTGTTCTCTTCATCTGAGTATGTTTGCCTTCAGGGGATGGTTATGCTTAATAGGTACGTATTAGATATGGTCACCTCCATAATCAGAAGCCAAGTCCTGCAACTCCTAATTAGGTGGTCCAACTCTTTTATCGTTCATAAAAGCCAGAGCAACAGATTCAAGATGTAGCCTAAAGATTATCTGAAGTTTAAAAAAGCAGAGTCAATCAATTTCTCAGTAGCATTTCTTATCAATATAGGTTGTGGTGTTATAAATTGGTACCACCTAGACTAGTCACTGAAGTTCTCTGAGTACATTTAACCAGAGCAGGTCCAGTTTCTGCTGGTTTACCTTTGCCAGGTGCCAGTAGCTGATCATTGCCATGCATATGCTTAGACCTAATTGCTGCCTAGATTACAGCAGCCAAACCTGATCAGCAAGGGTTCCCCTTAGCCCATTTTCTCCTGCTTTTAGTGATTCTGACACACTGTAATTCTTTTGCACTACTTTTTAATCTGTCAAAAGGAGAATTTCCTAGGCTCCAGGAGAAAATGAGTCATACGTTTAAGGGCAATTTTCTTCAAATTCCTGCTGCCAGAATGCCACAGTAATTGACCTCTCCTGGACTTCTGTCCTCCAAAGCGTTGAATACCCCCTGCTCACCACCTTCAGTCCTTATGAAACTGAGCAGGAGTTTTGGAGATTCAACTTACAGTAAATGAGGCCATGTTTGTTTTCAGGCATCTTCAAGCCATTCATTCTACAAACTGATGTTAGTTATAAAGATAAGTAATTAGTGATAGCATCATGGCGTTACGCTATTCCCCATGTTGGCCAGCTCAGGTCAAGTTTTCCAGCATTGCTACTAACGATGCAAAGTTCCTTGTGACTCCTTCAGTTGGACATAGCTTTGACAGTAAGAGATGACATTCAAAGTCCGGCTGTTGTAAGTGCAAAGATGTAATGTCTTTTATTGTTTTATTCTTGTCTGAAATACAGCCCCCCACTACATCCTTTTCTGAGTTTGTTTGCCCAGTCTGCTTGGAAGCACCAAAGAGCTGAAAATGGTTGACCGATGCCACCGAGTTCTTGGTATCGGCGTCAGTAACCTAAGTCCATCTCAGGTCAGTAATCTCAGTCTGTATGCCAGTGACATATAAGCAGTACCACAGTGGGCACTAACGGGCAGGACTGTTCTTCTGGCTGACCACAGATGAGGTGTGATGGCACTAGCCAGTCTGTGTTGTACCAAGTCTTCGTGTCTACTTCATCACCCAGGCCTGTCTTGCCAGCACAAAGTTCACTTAGAGCACACTGACAGAACTTTGCAGAGCTACAAGCTGACGAGTAGGTCGTGCCAGGCTTGCTAGCTCCATCTCTCTGGCTGGTCTGCAATGAATAAGAAGTTGATTTTGACCACTGCGCTTGTCCTTAGGTGGAAGCGTAAACGGTACAAAAGCTAAACCCTGTAGATTTACTGAACCACGGGGAGATGTACACTCCATCAAGCACAGAAGCCAGCAAATGTGCTGAAACTCTGGAGCAATTTTCAATACAAAATTAAAACATCATGGTCTTCTCCTGATAATATTTATGGGATAGGATATATATGACAGAAGGAAGCTTTTGTCAAAAATAGGAGAAAGGCTGAAGATGCAAGAATTACAATTTACAGATCCACCATTTATTTTAGCAGGAGAAACTGCAGAGAGCACACTGCTGAGAAATAGAAATGTGTGTCCCGATAGGTAAAAGATGGAGAAATTGTACTCTTTTTTTATTTGACTTTGTGAATTGGCCCATGGAAACTGTTCCCCCTTGTGAGAGGTGAAGCAATTCTCTCAGCAGTATGCTAGCCAACGTGCAGCTGATGGGAACACAGCATCTCCTTCCGACATCCCTGGACCTGATTATCAGTAATGACACTCTCTGCCTACTTCAGGGTGGGACAAAGACTTTAACCCTTAAGTAGAAGTTAATTCAGGAAGAGTGTTCGTAAGGAGCGTTAGTGGTGGAACAAAGCGCCGCAGTGGATTGCGTCTGGCAGTCAGGAGTGCATAACCCAGACTGAGCTGAGTCACACACTGTTTATAAGGAAAAGTAAGTGGAGGTAAAAATTGAACGCAAAAATATGGTCTTGAATTTAGATTGCCTCCTCTCTGGGAGGGTCACAGTAGAAGTGAGGCATAAAATCAACCTTTTCTCCTTTTCCCAGTACCCTCCACTGTTCTGGATAAGAAAAAAACCCAATAAATACAAAAGGCAGGCAGTGGAAGAAACTGCTTCAAAGCACTGCAGCACCTGGTAAACTTAACTGGTGGTAATTATTAATCTTCATGTTCTCCTCTCCCCCGGAATTACTGCTACTGAGTTCACTTCACAGGGTTTGTATGATGTTTTGTGTGGCATTACATAGTGCTGAAGTGATGAGCTGTGATTAGTACCACTCATGCTGGGAAGGTGTACGTGTCTTTCACCTGAGGGTATGTCTAAGTTAGCACTTTTTGTGTAAAATGCAAGCTGACAGGAGCTGCAGCAAAGAGGAAAGAGCAGGGGAAGACTCAGGTAAAGGTAATTTTTGTTACATCGCAATGATAAAGGGATTAATTGAAGGTAGGTGGAAAGGATGCAGACAAAGCTAAAAGGAAGCATTTGGACCCAGGAAGACAAGCATTCACTGTGAACTGAGGATATCCAATGTTAGTATTTTCCTGCTTTTTTTTTTTTAATTATTTTTATTCCTTCTCTTTTTCCAAAACTGTCTATCTAGGACATGCTTCCATTTTCAGGAGGAAATTCTTACACAAATAGTTACCTTCTTGTATAAATTCTATGTTGTCTTATGGATTTCTGTACATCTCACTGCAGGTTATTATGTGTCAGGTCTTCAGTCATAATGGCTGGTAATTTGTTGTAAAAAAGTAAAAACACTGTTCACCTGTTCCTGTTGACTTACTTCGACATTGCTCTGAGGACATTGCTCTTTGGACCGTCCACACTTTGGAAGTCAATTCATGATGTCTGGCATTTTCTGTTAGCATAATCCTCCTGCATTAGTATTGTACATATCCAGAAAACAATCCCTCTCAATAAACATTGTTCTCTTTTTTTATTAAAAAGCATGTTTTTGTGAGAAAAAATTCCTCTTGTTTCTTCTGATTTATACCAAAACAAGGAAGCTTGAGTGGCAAAAAAAAGTCAAGCTTATTAAAGGTTGATCTCATTGTTCCCGGTCGTTTTACAGTCCACTATGATCTCAGAAAATAAGAAATAAAGCTTTTCCCTTTAAATATCTGTGCATTTGCTTGCTCCCTAGTTTTTTTGTGTTAGTGAAAGTGGCCTGCAAAATTACAATGAGCAGGGAATATCAGATGGAAATGATGGAAAGACGGGCGCAAGAGTGGCCAGCTGGCCCTATTCATACTTGTTCACTCTCTGGCACGCAAACACGCCTCCACACCCGTCCCACCCCTTCATCCTGCCAGGCCAGAAAGAAAGGCCTCCCTCCGCTTTTCACACAATGGCAGCAAAAAACATGCAAAGGCTCTGACGACAAAAGGGTCAGCGGCCGGGGGGGGTGGATATTTTGGGAAACGCACCCTGTGCTGGATGGGGAAGGTGGACAAACGAGCTTTCATGATGCACTTGCTCGTGCTGATGACTAGAAACCAGGAAAATTATTTTAGCTTTTACTCATAGTCAGGCTGAGGCTTAACAAATGAATATACTACAGGCGAAGAGCAATCCCACCTGCCTGGGAAAAACTGCTGCCCGGCAAAGGGCAGGCCAGACAGTTTCAATTGCTGTTGGCTCAGGGAAGGGAAGCAAGGTGTGGGGGCAGGATGCAAGGAGGAACGATGTGAGTGGTAGAAATCAACATAATCCAAGATGAAAGGACCTGCTCTTTTAGGGCTGAAAATACTTTCCCAACTAACACAGCAGCAGGTCACCATCCTGCATGTTCACCGTCCCGGTTTGGCAGCTCCAGAAGGGGGTAGAGTTGCATGGGGGGATGCAAGCCGGAGGAGATGTTTAGCTGTCCTGCCACCGTTTGCTGCTCAAATGGTCTGTGTTTCTGGAGCTGTGAAGGGAAGGCAGCAGAACCTGTACGGGAGCATCCAACAGCTCAGCTTGGGTTCCTGGGCCACCTACTGAGGTCGCTTGGCTTTAGGAGTCACTCTGCTGCTGTTACGGTCCCGTGGTTAAAGTGCTGCAGGTATTTCAGCTCCCGCGGTGCCAACTCCAAGTGTTTAACCATTTCAAAGACATGGCATTGGGAAATGTGCTGCACAAAAGCAATCAAAACGTTGGACAGTACGAGTTAGCATGAGGGCTTCCTTCCACCTACTGTCCCCCTTGGTTCAGTGCTGTGAAAGAGGGGCATGGCGGGGGGGGGACAGCAGGGAAGTCTCCGTTGGAGAGGTACCGCTCCATGACAAACTCGCTGAGCAGCAGCTCTCCGGGGACAGATGAAACCAAGCTGTGTTCGACACCACTAAGCAGCCAGCTATGCATGACCAGATGGGTTCTTTTGTGTGCATCATCTGTGGGTTTGATTTTTAGGTTTTGTTTTGCTGATTAATTTTTTTTTTTAGATTTTAATTGTTACTATTCACACGTAGGCCCCCTTTGACAATTTCCCTCTGGGTTAAGAGATAATGGCAACAAGGCTACTTTTACTGGACTAGGGCCAACTGGGTAAGTCAGTACGAGGGACCTTTCTAGAAGGTGCACAAACAAGCCATTGTGCCACATTGCCCTTCTGCCACATGTATTTATTATACCAGTAACAAAAAATGGTGGCTCGTATCATCAATGCCTTGTTGTGATGGAGAGGAATAGTGTCCTCCTGAAGAAACTTGCGTTCTCTCTGCTGCCCTGGATGCTGGGTGTTAAACACACAGTGCCCATCACCCCAGGCAGTTTGACTTTCAGTAGGAATGTTAGTAAGGTCTAGTGATGCTCAGATAAGTGGGGTTATCTACTTTTAATGACATCTATAGAATCATTTCGACAGCACAAGGGGCAATGGCTTCAAACTGGAAGAGGGGAGATTTAGATTAAATCTCAGGAAGAAGTTTTTCACCCTGAGGGTAGTGAGGCAGTGAAATGGGTTGCCCAGGGAAGCTGTGGAGGCCCCTGGAGGTGTTCACGGCCAGGTTAGATGGGGCTTGGAGCAACCAGGTCTAGTGGGAGGTGTCCCTGCCCATGGCAGGTGGGGGTTGGAACTGGATGATCTTTATGGTCCTTCCAACCTAAACCATTCTATGATTCTTTTTCATTAAAGGGGTTAAGTTATGGAGAGACATTTTAAAAGACACCCTGGTGAGCAGATGAAGAAAGTGGTCTGACATCTTCGAAGCAGGGATATGATGGACATGTTAGAGGTGGCAAATTGGCCAGCTTCCTATTAGGAGTTTTCTGAGAGATGCAGTTCCATTGTGTAATTAAACCATTAGGGGGTCTCAACTGTTTAGGACACAGGTATTGAAAGGTGGTCCGAAACATTTTCCAGGCATTCTCCTACAGCTCTCCAAACCACTCTGCCCAAGCAATCAGCCAGCCCCGACACTTGCACAGCCCCTGTGTGTTGGCAACAAAAACTGTCTGTGTTATTGTCTGCTTCATGCTGAATTCTGTTCTGCATTCAGAGACAGGAGTATCATTTCCTGAAACAATTTTTTGGTAACAATAAACTCAATTGTTTTGGTGATACGCATGTCTTTTTTGGACCGAAATACAAATTACACCCCTTAATTCTGCATTGCTCAATTTTCTTATCTATATTAATTACAGAAAACTGCACAGCAACAGCCAGGAACAAGCCAAAATCAGGACTGGGAAATGTGGCTCCAAAGTAATTGGGCAGAAGGTTTTTGGTTTGGTGGTTGGTTGGTTTGTTGGTTTTTTTTTTGATTGCTTGCTTTTTCCAAAAAGGGTCCTAGAAAATATGTTGCTTTGAGGTAGAAAGCATAATTCACAGAGTCTTTAATGAAAAACACATTTATGTTTTGTAGCATTATAAAATAACAACTGGTAGCCAACTGCTTTGGAAGGAGCTGGCATTCAAGCCTCTGGATTGTTATTGTGTATATATTTTTTTTTTTAAAAAAGCAAACAACATTCCACCAACATTCTCAGTGAGGTTAGTTAAACAGATGGCATTTATCTCTGGCTTTGCAAGTGTGCCACATCCCTCTTGCTTTCAAAAGAAACGTTAACGCCAAGATCTTGAAGAGAGGCAGTTGTGAAAGTGTTTCACAAACCACACACGCGCGCGCACACACACACACACACACACACACGCACACACACACACACACACACACACACACCAAAAAAACCCCTGCAAAATAACTCTACATTCACCAATCTGCTGCTGGCTTCATTCCGGATGGGAGAGGCCTCAAAGGTAGTATTAACCTGGCTGAGCAGGAGGAGCATTTGTCTGTTTGTCAGAGGTCAGAAGCTGGTGGCTATAAATACAGTTTAGCTTTTCCTTGTATTGTCAAAACAATATTTGTCAATACTGCAGTGCTGAATTTTGAGCAGATCAATGGCTGTACATAACTCGCTGCCTGAGGGCTGTATTATTATACAGGTTAAATATTGAGTGACGTTATTAGAAGGGGATTGTCCTTCCCTCTGTGACTTTGATGCCAAACGAACTTAAAGCCCACTAACACATAGCCAGGATTCTGCTCGTACTGGCAAGAAACTGTCTCTCCCTATCCGTCTGTCGTGAGAGTTGGTGAATAATCTAAGGAAGATTATTCAAACCAAGTTTTGGAGTGCTAGCAACCTGAGTTAGCATATAGAAAGAAGTTTGCCTTCCTGGGTGAAAGGCTGAGTTACCTCTGCTCAGCATCTTCAGTGGATCAGGATTAGACCAATTTGTGAGAGGCTCCAGGACTTTCATCTTCCTTAATCACTGTACATGGGAACGCTGGCATAATTAAGAACTAGTATGTCCTGATGGCTCTGGTTTAAATTAATATCTCATTTCAAAGAAAAAGAAAGAAGCACGTGTAAAAAAAAAAAAAAAAATTCATTACTGAAGCAGGAGGCTATTCCACTTACAGCCTGGTACCTCTGTTACCTCAGACATTGGGACCCTTGTGCACTGGGATCTACACAGATGTTCTATTGCCACATCACTCTGACCTGAGCTTGGTCCCAAGCCCTCTTAGTGCAGGGCAGTGCCTGCTGCGCCTCGAATGCCACCACGCACTACAGCCCTGTGGGCATCAGAAGCAGGCAGATGCTCAGCTGAGGAAGATGCTTTCCAGGCACACACCTGGCTGTGGAAACAGTCGTCCTGTCAGGTCCGGTGGTGCCCAACTATCTGATATGTGAATAGGCAACTGACTGGTGAGCTGTACCATGTTCTTCCCTGGAATAATATTTAACCTGAGCTCATAAAAGAAATCCTGTTGACCAAAAAAGAGATAAATAGCTACATATAACGCTCCTTGGTTGCTATCACATTAAGTATTGCTGTGAGGTTTTGTCTGGGAGTAAGCATATATATGCATGTTTAGATAACTTTTTTTAGTCTGTTTTTATAATAAATTAAACAATCTTACACTTACTTGAAATATATCAGCGAGATTTTTAAAAATGCCACTCAGTATAGAAAGAGATTATTTTTCTGCTGAAGAAAACAAAATTTGTGTAGTTGGGGGGGGGGTTCTGATGCGATTACAGACCATCTACACTTGACAATAACTTAACTTTCAACACCCAGTGACATTAATTTCACTTGACTTCCTGTCTTAAGGTCAAAAACATTAATCAGCACTTCTATCATTAGCTCAGTTTCCTTTTCTATTAAGCGATTATGATCACTTACTATTAATGAGTCGTGAAGTTTTAATAAATTTTTGGTAGTGTGAAATTGCTAAACAGTAATTATGGCATATACTGTATGGATGGTTTGTTCCGCAATGTACATTTTGCTTAATGTTAGTTAGAAACATCTCCAAAAAACAACAGAAAATAATTAACCAGTTACAGCTGAGGATATGGAATGGCCCTTTTCACCACATTTATAGTCAATAAAAAGACAAAGCAGGTAATTTTTTTTGTCATTGCTTGAATTATTGTATTTCTGGACCTTGTGACTTTTGCAGTTCTTTATAGGAAATGGCACTACCAAGGCTGCTTACTAAACAAGAGATGAAAGAAAATATCACATCTTTTAAGAGCTATTGTTTTAACTTGTGTTATATTTCTACTGTCCTGGCATTGAAACAACAAGGTTAAAAAACAAAAGCCAGACCCTTTCTGTTAATACAGAAGAGAAATAACACAGCAAATCCTATTGCCAAAAAGTAATGTCTGAATACCAGCTTGGCTTTCCTGTAGCTTGCTATTACTCACAAACACATCTAAACAACAAATGCCAGATGCTCGTTTGGAGCTTGGCTGAGGTTTTTATTGGTTAACCGACTTCTTTAAACACTCGTCAACCAGGAGCTGGACTAACAGTGGCTAACAAACTAGAAGGTAACTCTGAACACTGAACATATCAAGAGTTATACTAAAGAAAACAAAGGAGGTTGCAGTGATAACATTCTCAGCTAACTGCCCCCTGTTCCCAATTTTCTGGTTTACTGACATCAGTGAAATTTGCGGAGGAGACTATACCTGCTAGAGCCACTGCAGATCTACTCCCTTTTGTACTGAAGCCAAATTTTCTGGACCACCTAAATGAAGAGAGTCAGCTGAGGCACACTGGATTTGCTGAGCATTATTCCTGTGAGAGTGCACCCATCTCACCACGGTCGGGACCTTAGGAAAATACAAGATTAAATCCTTTTCAATGTTTATTGCTGTACAGGTAGGAAGATGCATGGAAGGGAAGTTGTGTTGTCGTCTCAGCAAACTGGTGCTGGAAAATCAAAGGTGGTTCCAAGAAGAGCCAAAAGAACAATTCTAAGAGTCTGTGAAAAGCATGGCTAATAGTAAATCCCTAACAGTGCAATCTCATCACAAAACTGCTATGTATTGTCTTGAACACTGACTGTAGGTACCTAACAAGGAACAGAAATTAGAAAACTAAAAGTTTTCCATCCGATAGACAAAGCTTTAACGAGGCTGGCTGGCTGGCTGTTAAATCATGACCAGTTCACAGCAGAAAAGTGCCACATTTTTACCAGAGAACATAAGCAAACATAGGAACAAGTAAACAAGATTTGTACTGTGTTCTTCTCCATTGAACAAAATCTTTAAAACCAGACAAGGTGTTTTTTCCCAGAGAAAAGCTGTGTTCAAACAATAATTCAGGAAAGTCCTACACCTTGCATAGTGACAGAGGGCAGCCTCTTAGTCTATACTGGATAAACCCATTGCTCTAATGTTAGTTCCATAGTGGTTGGAGTTGCCACTATGAGATGTCGGAATGGAGTCTTTGCGCTGATTTTGAAGATAATTGTATTCTAAAATGCAAGAACAAGACACTGTTCTTCTGCTTATTTCAACCGTGGAGCAGTCACAGCAGATCTAGACTGAGAGCACACATGTATGCATGGGAAGTCTGGCATTGTGTAGGTCTGCAAAATATCTCACATTAGTGGACTCCTGCACTGGAGAAGGATAACACCAGCAGGGTGCAGTCAGAGATCCTGCTCCAACAAGTATCCCGTCTTACCACTGTAGAACCAAGTGGATGATTCACAGCTGTATTTTAATGCAATTCTATTGTTAGTCTATCAGAAATTGAACAGGTCGTTGCTCGCCATTGTAAAAATGGTGAATGCCCTGGATCTTACGTAGCCTACGATTAAATAGAAGTAAAAATAAACTAATCAGCTTCCCGTGTCTTCAGCAAAAGCAGTGGCATTGTAAATAGCAGTTTTATCCAAAGTATGCAGTTACATCATACTGCTGGGACAAGGTCATAACTTTATTGGTAGCTGAGTGACCATCTGTCCTTGCAGACGTTAGAGTATCATCTCCTTGGAGAGTTATAATGCAGTGTCGGTCCATACTGGAGGAGCTGCATCGCTCACCAGCAGTTACTGGGATGCCTGTCTGTGTGACTTGTACTACTCTGAGGAAGATTATTAAAACATTAATTCATCTCTCTTGTCTTCATCTTCCTGCGCTGATTCTCACAATCTTCATTACTAGGTAATGTGCAGTTATATCATCTAAGTTTTATAACTCTCTGAGGATACTTGGGGTCAAAAATTAGCTTGAAATTCCAGGGCACAAGAGAAAAATAATTTTTATCTGAAGAAACAACAAAGTGTAGGAAGAATTATGACCAGCAAAAGTCATCATAGCCAAGTATCTACTGAAAGCAATTTTACTTTAATTGCACCTGAAACTGACAATTCCTGAATATGTAGAAAGGTCAGTAATTGCTTTGTGGGGATTTGCAAGGAGCCACCGAATGGTGCCTTGGATACATGCAGTGTATAGGATTACTAGAAAAGCCCAGCCATGCATATAAGGACATCCAGTTAACTTAAAGCACATGGTAATTCCTATAATCAAATTTGTTGTACAAAGATTAAGCAATCTCAAGAACGAGCAGGTGATTGGATCATTACCACCTTTCCCTCGTTCATTAAGGGTGCGAGGACTCCTTAATACGTGTAGCTGGTGCTGTTACAACACATTAGGTTCTTTGCTTGATAGCCGAGGTGCACGACACAACAGTTTGTGTAGCTGTGCTCTGAAAACGCCCCTTGGATAAGCGAGCAGCCAAAGCAGGTGCAGCAATATTTGGGGCCTGAGTCAACTCCACAATGTCATTTTCAGCATTGTCAGGAGTTGAGCCCTAAGCTTCTCCAAAATACACCCTCAGTACCTAGGGAATGCTGAAAATGCAGGCTCAATCCAGTTTTCAGGGTTGACAGTGGATGAACGAGGGTCCAAATCACTAAAACTGGTCTTGGAACTAAAGCACTAAGAGTGGGGGTGGACCTAGGCAGACACATCTTTTAAAGAAGGGGCACAAACACCTCTCAGAGGCAAAGGACAGATCACAGGACTGCTTTTTATCCGTATGTAAAAGGGGATGATAAACATGACAGGCCTTTAATGCAAAGTAGTCACCAGCCATATTGGTGATGTCTGGCTAGGGGTCGAGATTGTTCAACCAAGCAAGTGACGCTAAGGCAAAGTCAGAGCTTGTTTCAGAGTTCATTCCTCACATCTGACAAGGGTTTGTGTTGCCAACTTCGTTGTTTCCTCTCCGTACTCTACTTTGTGTCTGCTCTTTTCATGGCTTTGTAGTCAATTACAAAGATGGCAAAGTATCACTAGGTTTAAAATAATAGTATATATGCTGTAAATTCACATTTTAAAACAGATTTCAAGTTGATGATGCTCCCTACACTTACGCAGAGAAAAAGCTCTATATTTTAATCCCCTTCAGTTTTGAAACACTTTCAGTCCATTAGAGCCACGTAAATACAAGGCACAAAACAATAACAGGCTACAAATCAATACATTTGCACAGCCAGACCTAAATAAATATGATCCAATTGCTGACTCAGAAATCTCAGAATAGTCCAAAGTTTCAAGAGTAAAACACTGGTGATGAAATAACATTCAACTGTGTGCAAGAAACCCTGACCCTCTTGCCAGGTGGCAGAGGCTGTACAAAGTATTAGGAAAGTATTTATCAACAAGGAAGGCCAATCTTCTGAAAAAGTAATGGAACAGTTAGAATTTAGCCTGGTGTGAAGTGGGCATGGTTCAGTGTTACTGTGGACAGTATGCTGATAAAGTGGGTTGTTTAGGGGAATGAGACATGTTCAGTTCAAATAGTCAACAGTGATTTCTTGCGAAGCAAGCATTAGGCCTAGCGGGAACTTTATAAATAATACACAATAAAATCATAGTTTTCAGCTTGGAAATTGGTACTAAGCATACAGACATAAACATACTCACTATAATCACACAGGATTGGTGTCGCTGCAGGGGAACCTCAGAAAGCCTATAGGAAGAGACAAATCAGGAAGAATGACAACCTCTATTCGTTTTGCCTTGTACCTCTCACATTTTTCTGCTCTGCAGCTGGTTTTGTAATAAACAGCAGAGGATGCTTCAAAAGATCATATGTCAAACACCTGGGACAGAAAAAACAAGAAAAGAAAAGAGTGTTTTGCTCATTTCAAATTATAAGCAATAAAGTCCATTAGATTCAAGCCCCACGTAGCAATTTAAAGTTCAAGTCATTTTATGCCAGGATATTCCTCTTGCTTAGAGTTATGGCTTCCTGATCATGTCTCAGATTAACATTTTGTTGCATCAGCCATTAGTGATGGGCACAAGCACAGGAAGGGATACACACATCCGTAAAGGGCAAAAGGCAAAGCAGGCACAAGAGGAGCATCTCCTCTGTACCTTTGGGCAGGTAGGTACAGTCTGCTGTTACATATGCAGTTCAAACTCATGTTTGTCCCTTCTTCTGCACAATAAAAATACTCTGATAAACAGTAGACATGGCCATATTTCAAAGTCTATAAACACACATCAAAATAATTGGTGGATTTGGATTAAATAATTTATGTATGAAACAATAGTTTGGTTTTTTTCTCTCATTTCACCCTCTGTTTCTACGAGGAAGGGAGGACTGAAAGGCCTGGGAATTTTTCCATCACTTTTGGGCCTCAAAGCCCAAAAACAATGATCTGAGGAATCAGCTCTCTCCCTAGTGCAGTTGTCCCTGCTCGAGTCTTCTTGCTGTGGAAAATAAAATAAGATAAAATAAGGTAAGATAAAATAAAATAAAACACAATAAAATATAACAGAATACAATAAAATAAATGGGCTCCCCAGGGTGAAAATGTTGGACGGCTCTATGCACATTTCTGCATGTACCTCTACATTTGATGGGTTCTGGCCCTACTCTTTTCTCCACAAAAAATAAAGGCTTCGTCTGGCATACCCCCTCAAAAGTGATCTTAGTGATTCAGTTTTTTCCAGCAAAATGAATAAAAGTCCCCTAGCTTTTTAATCTACAGGGTACTCATTTACAGTATTCATAAGATCTGGTTCACGCTAAAGCACAACACCACCTTTATGTGCTTATTCAGCTGTCTTGAGAGGCAGGCAAATGCTGTTAAATCCATTTTATGGATGAGGACATAAAGATTCAGTCAGTCTAAATAGGGATTAAATTGAAGTTAGGAGCCAGCCTCTCAGAAGGTGATGTGCAGTGTTTGCTTTCCACACTGCCTAATCCCAAAGATGACTTAATTAAGTCAGCACCTTCATGCTGGACTCCAGAGCTCATTAAGCACTCTTGCACACTGGGATGCTCCCTGGGTGCAGCAGAATGATGCCTGTCTCCCACCTAAGTGCTATCACCCCTCAGGGATACACAGAAAAACACCCCAACTCTACCCAAGACCCCAATGGAAAACACTGCTGGAGCAGGGTGTTGTGCTGGTGCTGCCTCCTACTGCTAATTTCTGTTTCTTAAAGATCTCTGCAAAACGTGGGAAGCCCAGAGACTCGGCCCTGCTTGGCTCAAAGAAGTTCAAATTCACACCGTGCCCTTCCAAGGAGTACGAACCACGGGGCTGTGGCCAGAGCCAGACCTGGTCGTGTTGTGATCCTACGCTGAAGTTGGTTCCAAAAGCGATGCCGCTTGAGCTACTAGTCGTTTCCTTGAAGCTGCTAACCCTCAATGAATGCCTCATCTGAGGGTTTCAAAGTGGACAAAGCCCACATAGAATTTCCATTGAAATCAGGGAGAACACGCGTACAGGTGTTAATCAGTGCTGTAAGTGTTGTACAAGCTACAGCAAGATTATAACCACTGTCTGCTATCTACAAAAACTATTTGGATAAATTCAAAGGCAACTGACGCCTTCATTCTTAGTTTGTTTTATTTCCTTTTGCATGACTACACAGAAGAGATGGATTGTCTGCAGTGAATTTGTCTCTCAAGGATTCCCTGCGTGGCTACACACTACAGAAGATGCAGTTAAAACATATTCTAAAATGATAGTCCAGACAAAGAGCATAAGTATCATTGGTGCATACGGTAAGCACTTTAGGAAAACTACCTGGTAGCATATAACTCATGTTACATGACAGCATTTGTGAATAGGATGAGATAAAAGGTTAACTCATGAAAATCCATGGTTAGAAGCCCTTTTTTTGATTTCTCAGAGAAGTTTGCAGGCATTCTGAGTGTGACCCAGTGGCTGTTAGTGAGTAAGTACTACCCTTTCTTCTAAGCTTTATACACCACAGAACCTCCTAGGCTAGTCTTTCCTCTAAATACAGTAGACTAAATCTGAGCCTATCTGTCTTAATAGTAATTTGCCTTTTTTCAAATGCATGGCTGATGCCATCACAGCTTTAGAAAGTCCCACAGTGTTTATTGATCCAGTTCAGATCACTGTATAGTGGCAATACTCCAATTATCTTGGAAGGAATTGTACTGGATGCCCTATAACTAACACATACGTTACCCCAAAATAGTCATAGTGCATGCAAACACTGCATTTTCTTGTACAAATATTCTCTTAATACCCAAAGTCTTTGGGTTCTCTTAAGAACCCAAAGTTTTAAGAAGCACTAATGCTGTAGTAAAATTGGTATTAACTAGAAAAAAGAAATGTGAAACATAAAATATAATTGAAGCAACTAAGGAAATCTGCTGCTGCCAAATTCCAGTATACTGCCCCAACCCTATTTAATTATTTACCTAATATAAAAATAGAGAAATAGTAAGGAGCTAACCTCTAGACAATGTAGCTTTGTTGATAAATAGGATATTCCTGTCAAGAGAGTGATTAACTGTAGGCATGGTCAGCAAACTGAGAAAACCTCCTGGAACTGTCAAGATTAGAGGAGAAGTAGGTAAAACGTAATTTCAGCAGGAGGAGATCGTGACCACTGACTCATTGACCCAAATGACCCAAATGATACCACCTCCTCAAAAGAGAACAGTAGGAGAAGACGACAGAGTCTGTGTGCTAATTTACATGGGAAGCAAAGAAATCTTGGCCAATCGTTAAAGATAATAACAATGAATATGTATTAATTGTTTGAATATGCAAAAATCAATGTAAAGTGGACATTTTTGAAACTGAGGTGTACTCACATTTTGGGACGAGCACCCCATTTCTGCACATTAATGGAATAAACTTGGAAATACCTCTACTCTGTGTGTCATTGGTTTGCACACTGGGTAAAGAACCAAGATTTGGGACAGCACTAAGATTTTGGCTCTATGTCTCTGATCTTTCTTCATGGAGAAATTGTCCTAGTTCTAGTGAACCATTGTGACCCCACTGGGACAAGGCCCATGGTGAGCAATGAAGGGCACTGTCTTTAGTACTGGAGCTCATCTTGATTTCACCAAAGCAGAGGCGTAGCAGCATGCCCAAACCATCCACATCATCGTGCAGAAAACAACATATTCCATTTCTGGGAAGTTCTCAATATTGTGGGAGGCTACCTCTTTTTTCATAGGATCTCAAATTCACTATCCCTCTCCCCTGCAACACAGAAGGTTATTAGAACAATTTCCCTTCTGTTCATTTAATGAAACCACTCAGCAGGAATAGTTAATTAAAAATCCATCCTTTGAACTCTCAATTTGGAAAAAGAAAAGAATTCCAAGTAGTTTAGGCTCTCTCAGGAAATGAGGCGAGATGAAAGGAGTACAGGCACGATATGGAAATGCATTGATAAAGGACCTGTGGGACAAATGAAGTCATCAGCCCAAAGAGAGAAGAGTCAGTGAGCAAACTCCAGAGTGAAGACGATTTTGGCTCAGGTTTGAGACATCTTAAATGCTTCTAATCTTCAGAGGTTAGGCATTCAAAGCTAGCTGAAAGCCTGATCTTCTTCTAGGCCCCTCTTATCATCAGTCACTTCTGAGAATCCAGCCTTGTTCTCCTATCTTTAGCCTGTACTTTCTCCTGAGCTTTGATTCTGTCATTTTAAGGCTGCATGTTCCACCTGCGAGAATGCAAGTGAGCGTTACGCACACCATTTGTCAGAATGCTGACCAATTTTTCCACACAAGAAAAGCATGGATAAAATAATTTTCAAATAGATTCTGGAAGTGACTCTATTCACAAGAGTCAAATCAAGCCTAGAAGCCCAGGATTAATGATACGATAATTGACAAAACATTCTTTCTACCCTTGCTAATAGAAGTAAGTAAACAAATAGGCATAATGCTCTATATAATTTGTAAGATGTTAAATGCTTTCTTAAACTTTGCAACTAAGAAAGAGAAAAATAATACAAAGAGAAGCAGAAACAGAAGGTTGTTAGTGGGCTTATCTCTACAATTTCTGTTGGGAAGATTAATTTTCGCAATATTCTCCTTGCAAAATCACTTCCTTCCCCTGCCAGTAATTTTCATAGCATGTGTCCTCAGGTATGGCTTTTTTCTGATTAAAAAAGTACTTGCTGACATTGGCCAATCTGTTGATCAATAGGTGTATCCTTAGTAGCTCTCAGTTGTAACCCTCTTGTCCTGCATGGAAGCTGAGGTTCCATCATTCAGCCTGACCGAAAGCATCCCCAAATCTCAACCAATTTGCCTATGGATACAGAGCAAACAGATCTAAAAAAGATGTGACCTTCATGTATCAAAACAGCTACCATCTGGCGATCATAAATGTTGTGATCCTACATGCTTCGGCACAAGCATGCAAATTGAAGTCAATTTTGGTAACTCCGGCGTAATGAGGTTCAAAAATGTTTTAGTAAGATCACTGTTAAAATTACAGGTTACAAGCTGGAAATTGAGCCATCACCCTCTAAAAAGAATAAAAGGAAGAACAAAAATTCAAGTTGGTTTATATAATATTTTTTTCCCTTTCTATTTGACTCCCCTGTTTATAGCTTCTCGGGGTCTGTGTTCAGTGTCCCCCGCTCTTTGTCACAATGCTCCACGTGTGTCCAGATGTCTTACGTTGCCTAGCAGTGCCTCCAACTTCTAGATACCGTGAGATGAACATTCGAATTAGCACAGATACGCTCCCAAGGAACGCTATGCCATCAATAGCCTTAGGAATTCGTTATGCACCCAACTTAGGAAAGCACATACGCTCATTCACATGCAGCTAACAGGATGACATCAGGATGCATGCGGCGAGACCTGGGTCGTTGCACTGTGTCCTGGTTCAGCAGCAAGCCCAGCCTCACAAGTCCCTGCTCCCCGGCTGCTCGTTCCGCACGTCCCCTCCTGACCCTCGTGTCTGATATGCCTCACTTGTGCCGTCGCGATTGTTTGTGGAGCTGAGCCGTAACCTGGATTCCTGAAATGAACAGCCTGAAAATAACTGTTAATAATAAACTGTTGTACCAACACAGCTGAGGGGTGATGAACTGCAAGAAGGTAGGTGGGAATTGGCCAGGGGGAAATGCATCTTTGGCCAGCTTCGCTGCTGAAACCCCTTGTCTCCCTGATTGCTTCTCTCAGTTACAGCAGGGGTGTTAGTGAAGTAGCATTGATGGGATATTAAGATATTAATATCCACATAGATATTAAGAAGCTGGTTCACGGGGACATTTAAACCTTTTATTGCTGTTACTGCTGTGAATTTAAATAGTGTACCGCTTTCTGCTACACTTTCTTATAGTACCTTTGAGGACAACAGGGAATTCAATGCCAGATCAGCCTGTGATCTCTGTAGTCCAGTGCCTTGTTGTAAATCCTGGCCAGCAAGGCCTTTCAAAAGACAGCCCGTACAGCCCAGAGCTGCAGTTACAAAAGAATCTGCCGCCTGGGAAGTTTCTTACTGGCTTCAGTGGTCTGAAGGTGTCTTAAGATTACCATGAACACTCTGCTCTTTATAGAAGGGCTTGTACCTAGTTTACTGTTTTAAAAGCATGGATTGTAACTGACACAAAAAATATAAATAATCAAAAAAAAATCAGTAACACTCAGGACAGATAAACTGTGATGCTTCAGCTAATTTCAGATTTTGAAGCTCAGGCACAGTCTTACGTATTTGCGTTCCCACCATTTTGCTTGGAGAGCCACAGCTGTGGATGCGTTTGCATCCATACCTAACACCAAGGTTTAAAGAGCTGACAGTCCAAATAGAGTAGAGAAAGGAGAAGAAATACGCTTATCCTTATTTTACAGATAGAGATCTAAGACAGAGAGAAATGAGGGACCTACCTGAGGTCATACAAAGTGTCAATAGCAGGAATTGAACAAAGATTGTCTGAATCATGCCCGGTGCGCTAATATCTTGACCTTTATACCAAGGCATTTACACTTCCATAGGAAAGCGTTATATAGATGGCCGAGGGAAAGCAGTGTACAATTAATTATGTTTTACCTGCCCTTTCTTTCCTTGTCCCCAGTTACCTCCTGGCCCCACAGCCTGAATTCTTGAAGAATTTTCTTCGTTCGGGGAATCTGTACATAGAAGATAAATAGAAGCTGGAGGAAAAATGCCGAGATGATAGAGTAGGTGGAGGAGGTTTTCTATGCTACTAATGTATTTCAATATACTCTTCATCTGAGTTCTGGGTAGCTACTCTGAAGAAAGAGAAAAAGGCTGAATACTTGGCTTTTTCCTCTAGGTAACAACTGTGGTAGGTGCTAAAGAGAGAGCATCCCAGCTCTTTAAAGAATGACACAAAGAAAGGGTTTTGTTAAATATAATAGAAGAAAGACCCTCTGCTTTATTTCTTGCCCTGAGAACTTCCAGACATTCCCCAGTAGGTGCAAAAGAGCTCAGGAGACATTGGCAGTGGTAACTGTAATGGTTGAGGGAGCCAGTGAGGAGTTTTTAAAGGGCTTATGGGATTTAGGAGCATAAGTCCCACTGACAGGTATTACATTCCTTAGACCTGCCTGAAATGCCACACCACAATTAACACCTGGAACAGCAGATTTTGTGCATTAGCCTTCATAACTGCAGGTGATTTTGGATTAGATTTAATTTTTTATTGTACTAAGAGATTGTCTTACTTGTGCTGGGAGTGAAGTCCTGCTCTCTCAGCTCTTCAGAGTCACGGCCTCACGTTTCTAAGGTCTCTCGGCCATGGGGTAGCTGTGACTCGGACTGTACCCTCACCAGAAACTCCCACTTCCAGCCTTCCTTAATAGTCTCTTTCCCTGGTGATACCATCTCTCCAGCATCTGCTCAAAAGACCCTAAACTGAATAAGAATTTATTTAGCCCTCAGTGCCAGGTACACTGAATTATGCTGGATGCTGCTCTTTGATTTACAACTTTGTGTAAAGAAATTCAGAGCTACTTTTAGCCTGCACGATCTCTTTGTGCTCTCATTTGTGTGGATGGAAACCAGAAGACATACAAAGGCAGCCACAAGTGTCACCTGTTTGAATAGCTTCTTAAAAAGCTTACACCTGGCACAAAGGCACACGTGCACGTCCAAACTGTACTATCTGCTTCTTCTATAAAGCACATTTGGGAAAAGAGAAACTGATCGTAACAGAAGAGTGGCTGCTTGGTCAGTGTCTTGCTCCTCACACGGGGAGCCGCGGCTCTTTCCAGCCAGCAGTCATCTGTAAGCTGGAGAAAGCTTTGAACAGCTACGATTCAGACACTGATCCCACTAATCCCACTAATGCCATGCCCCGATGTGCTCCATTAGCCTGTGAAAGGCAGATTTGGACTTTCACAACTGGTGGCACTCTGCGCTTCAGAGACGCGGCTCATACATTTCCCTAGACCCAAGCAAAAGGGGACCAGTGAGGTTGCAGCCAAAGGAGCTACAATTGTGCCAACCCGAGAAACAAGCTCCCTGGAGGCCCATGGAGGCTGGTGTTATCCGTATCCACGCACCAAAAGTCACCATCAGTCTCTGTGACAGCTCCAGGTTGTCACTAAAGAAACTTACTATTTCTTGACACTGTTAAGAGCAGAGTGAGCCAGCACTGTCACTGGAGTAAGTATCTGCTGATGTACAGAAACTACCTCCAGCCTTCACTTTAGTGCCAACCGTTTCAGCAACTGACTTTACATGGAGATACGTAGCCAGCATGGGGCAGGTGCAGTGGCTACAGTAGTGGAGTAAGAAAAAGCATTTTTGTTTCTCTTTATGCCCTCAACTGGCACTGCTAGGCACAAGTATGTATTACCTTAGCCAACAAATGCCGCGAGCTTTCAATTAAAGATGGCACCATCTGGGTGGGAACAGTAAGTGAAATAATCACTGAATCCTGAGGAAACTTCTAGGTAGCTAAAAGGGGAAAGATGCTGTGTGTGCATGCATGTGCGTACGTCTGAGAAACGGCACACTCTTCGTACTGATAAACTTTAAAATATGATTTACTCTGTGCAGGCAGCAGTCTCAGACATCAAAGCTTCAGACTCAGTGCAGTGTCAAAAAACCATGAAGCTTTAAAACTCGACCAAGCATCAACACCAGGCTGAGGCAGAAGCTTTTACTCTTGAGACCGCTGACTGAACGGATTAGATTAAAAAAAAAAACAACCCACAACTCTCTAAAACTGCAGGTAGAAAAATAAATGACTAAATGTATGTTTGCTCAAGTACATCTTTATTCATCCTGCTGCACTCTGCACATCAGTATTTAAACTCACTGCACTTTAAATGGAGGCTAAAACCAGCTGTATGTGCACTAGTCAATGAACTAATGATAACAAATGCATCCAGTGGAGGAGACAAAGTTTTGCTTTTATTCAGAGCAACGAAACAAAGACCATGGTAATAGTGTACTACTATTTTCTCTTATGCTGCTGTGTGAGGTGGCCTAGAGCCATGCAGCAAAGTACAGCTCTTTCCTTTGTGCATGTGTTTTTACAGAACCACTGGTGATCCACCCAGGGTTATTGTACCAGGTGTGTGACCAAGACTGGTTCCACCAGCTGGGCAGAGAGGGAAGATTTTCTGCTGCGAGCGCTGTGATAGATCCTGTTAACTCAAGGACTATGGACTGCTTAGACCCTTCTCTCCATATAGTAGACCCATGCCTAAAACTACTGCAGTGCCAAAAGGTGGGACCTCCTTGTGTCAAGCTCTGTATGCGGCTGGAAAACCTCATTCAGTGAGGACCATAAACAGGCAATATACATAAACAGACAAAAAAACACCTAAAGTGTCACCATTTCACTTTTATGTGTCAATAATAAAACATGTCCTCAGAAAGTTATTTAAGGCCTTTCCCTTAATTTCAGTGGGAGTTATATACTGCAGTGACTCACAGAAACCATTCCAGATACTCACCCCAGCCTTTCATACCATCTGTGAAAGAGACAGGAAAGGACTACAAAGCCCTTTTGTAGGTACTACAGTCACGTATATTCTCCTTAGAGCTGCATCGTCCTTAGATTTTGCCACCAAGTGAACACTTGAGGAAGACACGACTGGGGAACCTCAGTTCAATGTTTTGAACTTGTGACACCCTCTACTCCTAATGCACCTGTTGAAAGGGAGTGAAGACATTTTTACTTGGATTCCGTACACTTGTATGAGAAGGTGACTGAACTGCTAATGGGGGACACTGCCTCACTTTCAACAGCACACATGGATTTACAAATAGCCTGCACCAGCTGGTGGGCTGCAGCTGAAATGATAGTTGGCATTAATACTGCTTGCACAGCTTATCTACAGGTCTACTTTGAGAGGCTTTCATTCTTCAGACTAGAACTGGCTTCTAGTATTGTGCACAGAAAAGGATTGCCTCCTTTCCATCAAGATTTTACAGACTGATTTCACGTTAAGGGACACTGACTACTCTTTCCCACGGTTTCTTTACCCTTTCCAGGTGCTCACAGACAGCAACCTTTCTGTGTACCTTCATGGCAAATTTGCACACTTCAGAGCTTCTCACGTCCAACTTGCCTAGGGCAAATTGGCCAAAAAAAGCCCCCCAAACCCAACAATACCAACAAGAACAAAAATTGATTTTCTACAATGTAAAAGAAAACTGAATCTCTTCCTGTCGGTATGTAAGCCCTACTGGTGACAAAGAACAAGATGGAAGGGAAAACAAAGAGAAAGATAAGCCACTGAATGAAGATTCCAGGTAGGAGGCTGGTAACCTACTAAACTCCACCTCATCTGCCACTTATTGTCACTAGGACCATTTAAGAGCCACTGCGTTGTTATTTCTGTATCAGGGCAGCAAACCAAGCTTAGTGACATGGAACAAGTTGTCAATAGGCTTACAGATCTGCAGGAGGACTTTAATTGGGTAAGAACATATGTCAGGAGAGGGTGGAGGCTGGGTTCTTTTTATTAGCAAAAGATGTTACTAGGCATGGTAGCTTTTGAGAAGGAAAAACTATTCCTTTGTCTCTTTTATCTCAAAAATCTACTAAACCACAAATCATTCAGCTTTGCAATGAAAGAGTGCGTTTTGTGTCATTTATATTACCCTACTGTGCTCTTATTATTAACAGTTTTATGCTTAAGAACAGCACTTCGAAAAAACATGCTCTTAAGAGCTTGAAAACACTCCCTGCAAAGCTTTCTTCCTTTGCTCCCACCCCAGAATCCCAATCAACAAGTAGATTTTGTATTTAGGCTCCCCCCTCCACCCACCCAGTCGCTTTTGTGAAGTATTCATTCCTCCTCAAGTTCCAAAAAAAGCTATTGAAAAACAGCTTGAGACACTTTTCTCCCTCTGGTAAGTGCCATCCAAGACCCTTAGGGTGTCTGGAGAGCAGGAAGGTTAGGGGGTGAGAGGTAAGAGCAGTTATTGCCCTTTATGAAGGAATGATGAATCTGAGAGACAGTCAAAAAAAACGTCGGGGCATGAAAATTTGCCTCACTACACCGAAGTCTCTTGTCTTTAAGAATGATGGGGGACATATGGCAATCCTAACTCTCTCTCAGGAAAAAAGGAACTTGCCTGAGCAAGTGTCCCATTTGGGTTCACAGCTCCCATGCAGTTCAGGAATGGTAAGTTATCACAAGCTCTAGACTAGAGACTTGAGCAGACATATTTAGACATTCAGCCCTCTATCCTGCTACGTGCTACAAGAAGCATCTCTTCTCTGCCTTTCTTCCCTTTTTCACCTAAGTTAAATTCTTTTCGTCAGTGAAAAGTGCTGGCCTATCTGAGCATCACGGGATAGACCAAATTTGGGAGATCTACTCTGCCCCAAGACACAGGGGGAGAAGGGCCAGGACTGACAAGTGATGATCTCCACCTATTTAAGATACAAGCAGTAACAGTGGAAAGTTTTCCATGGCCACCCTACAGAGTACTCACAAACACAATCAGTTAATTCAGTAGACTAGTGCAGTTCTGTGCTGGTTCAGTCTGTGGAGCAGTTTTGGTGCACACCAGCTAGGTAGGTTTTAGAGGCAGCTAAGCCTGAAGCTTCAGTCCAGGCACGTACCAAAAACGTCCAGCCATTAATGTGGTGGTTTGCACCAACAACCGAGCATTTGGAGAATTTCTAGCAACGTGCCTGGTAGGGAATTCCAATCTTGGGGATTAGACTACATCCAAAGTAAAGGCTTCAAGCTGTGCACTCCATAGGTGTGGAGGTCTCGGCCCACCTGACGCTGTCTGAGTCTGCCTGATGGATGCTCGGACTGATCTGCCCTAAGGATACCAAATTTTTACTATACCTAAGGCCACAGCACATCTCCTGTGGCAAAAAGGAAGGCTGGAAAAGGACTAGAGGACTATGTAGTTTCCATGGCTTTTTTTTAGGTACAGGCAGGGAAGTCAGATACTTCCTGTGTTGCTTGAAATGCCGAGGAACAGCGGGTCTTGCTACAGTCTCCTCAGAGACTTGACAGAGGCTCTAGTCTGCCAGAAATTAATGCAAGAATCTTAAAGTAAGACGAGCTAAGAAAACTGCAATGAAAACATAGACTGGGCAGATGATTGATGTTTTGAGGGTCTTTCTTTTGATATTTTCCATCTCTCACGGAGAGTCTCATAGCAAATGATTCTTAATTTCCCAGATGTACAGTCATTTCCCCTGAGTGTGTCTTTTCAGAGACTCAGATAATACAGGCTCCCATGTATCTCTGGGTAACGTTTTGCCCTTTTTAGAAAGGGCTTTGGACACACGGCTCTGAAGTTAAAATTGCATGCAACTGATCAATGTTCATGGTTAAATATAATCAAATAAGACATTTCTCCTCTGATTAATTTCAAGTGCATTGTCAAAGGTGGTACAGATAATATCAAATCCACATAGCAAGGCAAAAGAGGCAGCACAATGTCTCTGTACTTTTCAGCTGTCTGGTTTGATGGTAGCGTAAGGATTGTTCTACTCTCGGCAGGGAGGAGCATATCTCACATACATACAAAAAAAAGAAGGTGGTATTCTTCATGGTTCACCAATAGGGGACAGCCTTTCGCATATTTGTCGGATTAACATATTCTCGGATGGCATTTCCCAGAGGGAATAAAGTGTCTCAAGTTGTTTTTCAAGCTCCTGTGCACTGTCTGAACAGATAGTTATGAAATTGCATTGCTAATGCTTACAGTGGAGAGGCTTTCTATTATATGCTACAGTGAAAACATTCAAGACATAGCTACACGTACTCACTGTCTTCAAAGGTACAGAACAGCTTGCTCTGTCCCAAACAGAATGCCATGCTGATAAATGATGGGGCAGCAACCAGAGAATATTTCTTGTGATGGAGGAGCCAAATTTCATTGTGAAAGCACATGCCAGCTCACCTCAGCCAAACTGGTTATGGTGCACTCTACTTACAGCACATCAGCAATATATCTGCTCTGTCTATTCTGCAAAATGTCAAATCCCCATCTCTGTCCCTCTCTCAGCCCTTTTGCACTGTCTCCTTCCTTCTTTCCCCAGATCTCTTCCCAGACTTTTGTGAAGTATTGTAGTTCTGCACCCAGAGAAACAGAAACGTTTTAGTCTCTCCAAAATCACCCCCGTCTCCCCGTGCTGTTCCCCCCTTTCCTCCCAAGAGAAGGAAAAGACTCTAGAGAAAAGGACTCTAAGGTGGTGATCTTAAGACACATGCACTTGGGTACATGGGTTTAACAGCTTTAATCTCTCCCAGACTCGGAAGCCAGTAGGGTTACAAATGTATACTATTTGCCAGACCAAACTACTCAAAGGACTATTTCTCCTTCCCACTTCCTTCAGCCATGTAGATGTGGCCAAAGTTACTGTTTGTCATTCTTGGGTAACATGGCTCTTTCATTACAGCCATCAGTTTCTATTTCTAAGGTCACAGTTTGTTCTATCTGTGAGCTGCTTACAGGCTCGAGGTGAATTTAAAGGGACAAGGCTTGTTGCTTCAGTTTAGTATATATTTTTATGAAACCTATATGTCAGTAACAGTTGTTGCTTTGACTGATTAGGCAGTCTCTAAGTACAATGATTAAATATGAATACCATGGGATATTTATTCAGACTTAATCTCCCTCTCTCAATCCTCAAGACATTATCTGTAGAGAGTTGCTAATGCAGAAAATGTTGCTGCTATCATCCAGATAGCAATCTGAGCTATCCCATGTAAAATTTGATGGATATACTTTCTAACAATGAGGTGGGGAGGGGGGCAGAAGGCAAGGTTTCCAAAGAGCAGGTTTGAAACCCAATGCATCAGCCTTGTCAGCTAGCTGCGTATCAGATTTACTAACAAGCCTTATTGGGGCAGGGATTTCTAATTTATCACTGTCTTACACTGGAAAGAGTACTTAAAATACATGGACTGGGCTATTTTAGGTAAGACCTGCAAATTAATCTCCATCTTGTTGCATTCCCTGGATCTTTACAGTGAAAGCACCTGCAATGACTGTAGTTGACAAAAGGCTGCCTGCTTCAGGTCTGCAAATAGCAAGTAGTATAACACCTATTCCAAGGGCAAAAAAGCATGTAAGGCAATATCCCACTCCTGCATCTCAAACCTACCTTGATTTCATAATGAAAACCCCCTGTATTTTGAATAATAAGTATCCACATCTATGATAGGTGATTCACTGCATTTTTCAACGTATTTCAGTTCAGCACCTACCAGTCCATTTCTCAGACAGGCTAAAATCTTCTCAGATCCCTTTGTTTGCCTAGAGACTTCTAACAGCAGGGCCAAAAACGTTACCCAGAAAACTCTCTCTGGCCAGACGTGTTGTCCCATCTGTGAAGAGCTGTTTTCATGGCTCCTCACTGACTCTCCTTCATCAGAAACCATTTGGCTGATGTGCATTCACGGTTTTGCAGACACTTGCTTCCTTCTAGACCCCAGACTCATTCATCAGGAATACGTTCCTATTCTGCACTGCTGGAAGAGCAAAAAGGTTCACCCCCAAACACCCAAAATGCCTTAAAGTTATCCTTGACTTCTTTCCCCGAGTGTAGTAGATGAGACTCAGGCTCTAAGTACAGCACAAGTGCCAGGTCTTCTGTTCCTTCTCACTGCATTTCATCAGCAGAGCTCAGTGTTTGATCTGTTGTTGAGTGATTGAAGGCGGAAACAGTGTGGTCACCCTCGTGTTATTTAATGCTGTTTTTCCTCAGTTTAGCAATTAGCACAGTCACTGAGCTGTTTTACAGGAGGTGTTGCTGTGCTGAATTGTTCTACAGCTGCACAGGATCAAAGAGCCACAAAGGGAGCCCAGCGCGTAGATCTGCCACATGTTCCTTTAACTTGGCTTTGGTTGATGTTAATAGTTCTGACTGTGGTCATTAACTCTCTTTCTCTCTAAGATTTTTTATTTCTTGCAGCATGTCTGAGAGCTTTGTTCCGGACTAGCAAGCCATGACAGTGAGCCAGGGAAGATGAGACTGATGGAATATAGCCAGGGCTATGGCACTGTCCTGCAGAAGTATTTTGCCCAAGAAAGGAAAGATCTCTCACTGCTTCAGTTATCATTATTGCTAGTGTACTTAAGAGCCCTTAAGGATGTGTTACTTGTTTTCAAAAATCTAAATATGACTACATAGCTAATGAGCCTTAAGAACTATACTTTTATAGGTATATCCTAGGGAAGCATTAACAGAATGGACCCAATAAGGAGAAAACAAGTCAAAACTGAAATCCAACTAAAAGCAACACAAACCTCCTCTCTCCTCCCAAAAATATTATAGCCATACTTGTTCCCATATTTTCTAAAGTGAAAAGCTTCTTCCTGTAGTAAATGTTTTGCATCAATAGCTCTGTCTCAAATTCCTGTAAACTTTCAAAGCCAGCAATGATAAATATGACATCCCTATAGCTTTGGTGAAAGGGCTTTCCAGCACCTCCCCAGAGGTGCCACTGCTCGTCTCTCTACTCTCTTGGAACAAGGGCTCCAAAACATAGCACCCTGTATAGTCTATGGCAAAAGACAAAGGGGAGCAGAATGCAGCACTAAGGGTAGAGAAAGGGGAAAGAGAGGAAAATAGTGTCTACAGTTACAAAAAGGACAGGGAAAGCAGGTTGTTTTGACAGCACCAGCGCACGGGGAGGATAAAGAAAACTTATTAAAGCAGATAAGATGGTATACAGCAGTTAGTATGTGAGTACAGCCACTGCTTTAATTGTTTTATTCTGTCAACATAACAATGAATGTTTATTTTACCCATTTAAACGGCACTATTGAGATTTTACAGAATTCTGGGCCTTCCTCAATTAACCCCATAAGGCAATATCCATTCCAATAGCAGCTTCAAAGGTATGGCTTTTCCACTCTATTAAACACTATTAAGCTTGTACAGGACATAAAACTGTAAACATGACAACCTGATTATCATTCATTTTATCTTTCTCCTTCACACGTCTTTACCAAAGTCCATAGCCACTATTCCTTTACTCCTGTGTTCTGCCACTTGACATGATAAGCTTTGTTCTCCTACTTCAAGGTCTGATTTACTTTTTAAAGACACTAAACACCTTGGTAAGATTGGGAAGCCTAAAGTCTATGGTTGGGACTGTCTGCTTGCAGTCTGTAGTCTCATGTAGCTCATGAGACCTCTCTCTGACGAGACATACTCCATTTCTCTAAATTTGAGCAGTAATGCAGACAAAAAGAGGTTGAAGGTTTTCTGGGGATGGTGTAGAATTCTCCCAGCAATGAGGTGCAGTGTAAATCAGAAATTCTGGGGCTAAATATTCTTTGGTTTAGGAAAGTGAGTCTTGCTACTGCTACATACCACTATTTCTCCTGCAGATCATGTTAACACTGAGAGTCATCCCTTCCTTGGGGATTACTTGTCACAGAGGATATGGATATGGATCCTATCATTTTTCCCTCACTGTAAGGACAGATGTTTGCTCTGACTGGCAGATCTAAAAAATGAATTCTTTTGCTCTCTGCTGAGATATATATACTCCCTAGATAAATTTGAGCATGATCAACAGATATCTTCTTTAGAAGATTGACACAGAACTTGAAAAACGAGCCCCTGTCCCCGGGCAGGAATGTCCTCTCTGCAAAGCAGTGACATACAACAGGAAATAAATGATCTATCCTCCTTGCCCATTCCATCATTTTATCCTGTGCTCTAGACCTTTATCAAAGCAATCACAAGATGAAGGCTTGAGACAAAGTAAAAACATGGTATTTTGCCAAATAGTTTCTAATAGTATTTTTGGCTTCTCCATTGTTCACTATTCCTTAGGAAGAACTTTGCTCCTTGGCAACTACATGTTCAGTGTTACTTCCATGTTGTGCAGGGAATTAAGACTCCTGTTGTAACCTCTTCTTACCTCCACAGTACTAGAGCAGCTCAGGGAAAGGTGCTTCCTACTGGCCCACAAAAAGTGGGCCAAATCCTGCTGTGCTACCTGTGAGCCAGCAGAGCTTGCCAGAGCCCCTCAGCCTGCCCAGGTTCTGCTCCTAAAGAGAAGTAATCATCTGTGGTGGGAACTAGCCTGGGGGCTCCTCCATCCTCCACCAAAGAGGAGGTGGCCAAGACTTTACATGGGAAATGTCACTGGAGCCATTCGAACTCCAACACCTCCTATCCTGGGTCAGGACAGAATTCCTCCCCCCCTCACAATGGTCAAATGAAGAAAGGAGAGTTAATGAATGAAATCTAAAAAAACCCAAGATATGTCAGAGGCTCCACAAAATCTCCTCAAGACTTCAACAGTGGACAAAATTATAAACCCTAAAAACAAGGAGGAGGGAGAGAGGAACACCCAGTCAGATAATGGACCAATAGCTCACTGCGTCTAAAAAATTTATAACATCTTGTTATTAAATGTCCATTTTCCTTTTACTCCAGCCTTCTAATGACTTGCCAGAGGGACTGTCCACTGTGTAAGCATCTAAGTGTGCAGCTATAGATCCTCTGAAATGTCATTTGAATATTTTTCAATATTGGCTTAATTTCTTGCATATTATGCTAGCCCCACTTCAACCCTAAATGGCTGTGGAAAAGGCTGCCTAGCATTTAGACACAGAATTCTATTTAAATTGAGTTTAATACTGGCTACTGAACACTGTTTGAATAGTTCTTGTATTCTGCTGTTTGAAGCAAGAGGTAACATTAGTCTTTTTGGGTTTTAAACAGTTTTAAACTTAGCCTTTTAATGAGATGCATAACAGATGAGGCACAGAATGTGGTAGGTACTTACACTCTCTGGATACAGCTGTAATTAAGCACTGCTCTGCTTAGCACCAAGACTTCTCCAAAATCTCATCTAGGTAGCAAAATCCTCCATCCCAAACGTAGAATGCCATGACTGATACACTGGAGGAGCTCTCAGTTCTTGGAAGGCAATATCCTTCTCCTAATCAGCCAGTAAGCAGCTCTGCAGAGGGGCACAGCCACTACCATGGCTCCTGAGAAGAACTGGAGCACTCTTTCAGCCGGCTCTGGTGCTGCCTGCCAGGCATTCTCCCTGGGAAGACTTCAGATGGAACACCCTCAAGAACCTGCTTATCTGCAGCCCTCTTACCTTGGTGGCCAATGAGAAGGAAGTCAGGCACCCAAGAGACATGAGAGGACAAAGAGAGTGTGTTGGAGTCACCCAGCTGCCAAGTACTGGTGTGAATCAACCCCAGAAGAGCTTTTGAAGCAACTTGTTCTCTGACAGGCTGCGCGTACTCCAAAATGACCATGGCCTAAGTGACTAAGCTAGATCGTCTAATTCAAAGATTTGAGGGCATGATGTTATCATGGTTTATGTGACTTTTCCTGAATTTCATACCCTTGACGTTTTGGCAGGAGAAACCTCGGGTACTACCTCTGGCTGAGCTGCACTGTGGCGCAGGGATGGAGAGGGGTGATGCAGCGATGCCACAGCAACCTGCACACTTCACATAGTCTCACTGAGGCATTGGAGCGCTATCAAAACTCTGACTTAACAACCTCTCCCTTGTATTTTGTTGGCTCATCATTTCTGCTCACTGTGCCCTGTTTCAATTCATACTGTAAATACTTCTGAACATAAGCTATGTCTTTATTTGTTTCTAGCACTCACTGGGCACCCAGCACTAATGATCACTGCAGCCATTAATGACTCAGAGGATTCTGAGTTCTGGCTGTGTTCTGGCAAACATCTCAAAGTATGGAAATTCATAGTTGGGGCTTTCAAAATATTAATTAATATGTACCCCACTGCTAAACCCCAACTCCCCATCTTTGTTCCATTCACACTTGCTTTTTAAGGTGTGTTTATTTTTTTCTAATCAGTTACTTTTCTTGGGTTGTGTAGGAAGGCTGCAGCAATACACTAAGGAAATACTCCACACAGAAGAGCCACTGTAGTTGTACCAATTATTTGCGCACCACAGAGCTTTCCTTTTATAATTGACTTCATACATTCATGTCTTCAATGCTAAGTGCACAGCTTCATCACCACACTAATCTTTGTTCTGTTCGGAAAGCAAGTGCAATAATTTCCTGATCTGGGCCTGGGAGGTTTATTTATGCAGACATACTGCATCCTATATCTAATGACGTTTGTATAATTAGTGGTCCATGCAGAGGGAGCATTAGATTCACTGGAGCCCCGTGTGGTGGCTTAGGCGTAAGCTCCTTCATGTCTCACCTACCATTTGCAGGATTCTCAAACTTAACTAGTTCTTCCTTCTCCACGACTCAGGAATTGCCCAAATATCTCCCTCTCATTGTATCTGTACAGACAAAATCTGAACGGGGAAGGAAAGCTTGCTGAGCCCACTATTTTCCTGAGTGTGAATGTGGAGTATATGGCACTTACTTTTCTTTGGTCTGTGTCTGGCCATAAAGAAAATCAGGGTTGGCAGAACTCTACTACAAGATTTAAAGTAAGTCACCAGTAAAACAAACCTGTTTGTAACAGAAATATGAGATTTAAAGTACATCACTGATAGATAAAATAAGCTTGTTTGTAATGGAGATACAAGCTATTTATATTGCTGTGGTGCTGGGTAAACATATTTTTTTCAGTCAATAGTAATGTCACCAAAAATATGTACTCTCTGTTGCCTAGAAACTATTTCTGAATTCAGGTCAAATTTCCTAATGGTTTCATCTGAGAAAAAAAAATATCTAGCCTGGACTCTCAGAAGAAACGGTAGATGGTTTTGCTACCTTTTACCCAACAGTTTAATGCAGACCCACTCAATTAATTTTTACTGAGGTCTAGCAGAAAGCAGTATGCCATCTCGCACCCTGCCAGGATTTGCGTGTTGTCTTTTCAGCCAAGATGGACCATTGCAACTGTTGCCTCATTTCCCTGCCTTCCCACCTAGCAAGACATTAGAGAATGATGAGCAACCAGAAATTTGGAGTCTTTTGCTTGAATTGCACATCTGGAACTGTGGTGATGCATCAGAGAAATGTTTACAGGATCCGATCCAGCCCACCCTGGCACGACCTCAGTTTAAGTGTTCATACATCCCTCTTGGGATATGAGGTAGTTTGTCCTCTGACACTGTCCATGCATATACTAATCGAAGCAAGACCTGTGAAGGCAGTTCCACATACCAGCTGAAAATCCTAACCTGAGGTTCACACCTTCTCCCTTCCTTCCTTATGCTTCCTAGGAGTGCTAAAGAGTTTTACACAAGTGGGACAGGCATCCAGCAGCTGCTTCTCCTGGGAGGTGGTTTCTATCTCCATCAGGCAGGAAAGAAGGTAAATCTGAACGTTCATCTTGTGGTGACTATTTCGAATCAATGACCCACTGAATGAGAGGAGGATGGTATCTAAACCCCTCCTATCTTCGTTAATTAGCCATCACCTGCTATCTAATCAGTGTTTAAAGAATGACAGATTTTAGTTTATATGCCAAAGAACTAAATAAATAACTGCATTTTACAAACGTTGATGATTTCTCACACCATTTGGTTCAATATTTAGATTTCGATTTCTCCTGCCTGAAAAAGCCCTAAATTTCTCTCATCTTCACTTTTCGCTGCACTTCTATTTACACAGGGCTCGATACATTAAAGAGTTGCTTTTAATAGCCATTTACACACTTCTAGGGTCTATATTTTGGAAATATTCCTGACAAATTAGCCTTGCCTTTGAATTTTCTGGCTTTACTGTTAGCTGGAAGCTTAAAAAAAAAAAAAAAATCAAAATCTGAGAATAGTTTTTAAAACAAGCTTGGCAAAAGGAACAACCTATCCTAGATGGAATGCTAGGACAAGTTGCAGGGATACTCAGGAATTGAGATAGTCTATACTACTTCAGCTTCTCGGTTTTCATGAGTTATCTGGGATTCCCCTCACCTGCTCTCCAGTTCCATAACCAGCGTGTCTGCTTTAAAATAGTAAGAGCTGCTGCAAAGCTAATATCTCAAGAACAGCTTGAAATAATAGTAAAAAGTTTCTGAACCAAACCCATTCACCTATGTTGACCAAAATCATAAGCAGTTTGGCTCTTCCAGTTTAGGTACAATTTTCCAGAGTCTGTTCACATGAAACATTTCTTCCAGCTTTGATCAAATGACTGAAAAAGGGAGAGGCTGAGAACTGAGACAGATCTCAGGGATGCTTAACTTTGCCTTTGTAGATTCGATCATTATTATTACCAGAATATTAATTAAGAACATTTTTGGAGAGCCCAAGTGGCCATCTGAGGTCTGAGGTTGGGCCGAACATCAGCTGCACGACTAAATCCTTTGGGTCCATTCGCCTGAAGCCGTGAATGAAGAATGTGCTGGGAAAAACACTGACCTCGGTGAAATCAGAGGGAAAAGTCTCTTTTTCCTCTGAAGGGGAAAGGGCACGTTGCAGGAGTTCACCTAGGATATTGTATTGCCTATGGTTGTGAGATGGGAGGCCCCCTTTTTAAAGACAAATGTGCAATAGCTGAAATTGAGCTGGCAGAACCTGCCTGGGGAACAAACTCACCTTTTATTAAAACAAAAGAAAACTTGCCAGAGCTGCTAGGCTCACCACAGCTTGATTAAAGCCATTGGGGAATTTACCAATCAAGGAAAGGGCAGAGCATGGAAAAAATAAGAATTGCTAGATCAGTTAAAAGTAGCTAGAGAAAACCCTGAGGCTCTGCAGCTGGTCATTACTGATGCAAGAGATAGACTGCTTCATGGAGACGGGATATAACAGGAGAAGAGCAACACATTAATCTGCAGAGTTCAGCATTAGGGCTGACTAATCACACGCAGCACTGGCAGCTGTAGACTATAGACCACCTTCTCAGAGTAGGGGCACTGGTATAGATCCCTGTTCCTTATCAAAACTACATATATTACGATGTCTGCATTCCCCGGGCAATGCAGCTCACTACTACCCTTCCATGCCGAGGAAGGTTGGTGTGAAAAGTTACTCAAAACTGTGTCTACACGAAGTGCAAACCGGACAGACTGCAGTGAGCTGCGCTAATCGAAGCACCGCTCAGTACTTCGGCAGCAGGTTATCACCAGCCCTTCTGGGCAGTCAGCCCTGCTGGAAATCCATATCGCTGGAGAGGCTTCAGCTAAAAAAAATCTCTTCTAAAGGCACTTTAGTGAAACAATGTTAACCGCTAATTCCGACTCCTTGCCTCCCACCAGACAGCAGGACAGTGATGGTAAAAGAAGGATGCACAAAGGAGTTTCCTGAGGCAGGTAAGCCACAGGTGTGTGCATTTACCTAGGCACACATAAAGGAGTGAAAACATACCTCTCTTGGTCCTTTACACGCTCTCGTCAGTAGCACTGGGATGAGGAAGTCAAGGTTTCACCACGCAGAATCCATTTCTGCCTTATTGAAGAGCTACCTGCCTCATGTTTAGGCTATCAACCAACACCTATTAATAATAGGACTTTCAGGCACATGGGTATACACCTGGTCAGATCACAGACTTTTATCAGGATCCTGTACTTGCTATATAAGAGAGAAGGAACTGAGGCCACCACGGTCTCGTATAACTCAGATAGCCTTGTCCATGCCTTCCATGAAGACACAGTTATACAGTCTCCATAGATGCATTTTCAGCCCTGATGTCCTCTGTTAGAAAGGACATGCACAGAACTCAGCATAACCTGTCCCCTAGTCACATCCAAAGGACTCTCTACCTGTGCTAGAAAGCAATTATTTGGTATTTTCCAGTGTAACAATACAAAAGAATGGCAACAAATCTTTCTTGCCCTGCTGCGTTGTGCAGCATTTCCTCCTCCCCCCACCTCTCCTCCTGTCTGCCATGAGAAGTGTCAGAAGACGTCAGATTCCAATGTCTAAATTAAATGTAGTAATCTGATCAGGATGAAATGCCAAATGAGTCACCTCCTTCTGCATCAGCCTCTATGCCACCTGCCCTTTGCTCTGCTCCTTGGCTTTCATAGGTTGCTGCTCAGTACAGTGTCCAAGATAATATAAAATGGACCTGATAAAGAAGGGGCTAATGGATAAAGACTTCATGAGAGCTTTCGGGTAGAAGACTTTGCAGTATAAGCACATATAGGTGATGACATTTGTGGGGAACCTTCCCTATACTCTTTCTTTTTAATAGGAAGAGTAAAGTGAAGTTGATAGAATACTTCTGAATTTTTTACCTTCTCTCTGCTAAATGGCACATCAGCGAGACACTCACAGTGTTTTCACCATTAAACCTGACAGAGAAATATATGTTCCCTGATTCCAGAAGGCTGCAATAATGTAAAAAGCAGTATGAATCTGAACCAGATGACCAGGTGGGAACCTGAACACAGAACGATGTTTTTAATAGTTTTAAATAGTTTTTAATATACTTGTTGAATTTGGAACCAGTTGTTGTTTCCGAACATCAAAGCAGAAATTAATTTAAAGAAGCAATCTGGATTAAAAAAAAAAAAAAGAAAAGAAAAAAAAGAAAAACATGATCATTTTTTCTGCATCTTCTTTGACTTTACAGAAGTATATGAAATACCATCATGTGAGTTGAGATATTTTAGCTATTCTTTGCTTTTCCCCCTCTCTGAGGCCAGAGCTAAGTTTCCATATAGGCAAGATAGCTTTTCATAACCACTTATCTGTGGTATAAGTTAAGTGAAGGTCAGATCATTTCAGAGTGCTGTGCTTTAAGTTGAAGACATTTAGAACACCAAGCTTTGGTGCTAACTGGAAAACAGAAGGAAAACTTCAGAAAACTGCCTGCCACCTATAATTCCTTCTCATCAGCAAGCCAAAAGAAATAATTCTGCACTAAAACTTAAGAAAAATCAAAAAAAACCCACCCCCACCCAGCCTACTTTTTCTCTTTGTTTATGTACCATATTAAGTTCCGTGTAACTCACTGCTTAGGCTCTCTGAAGTAGGACACCTTAGTAAGATACCACTGTACCTCCCAGGCTATCCTAGAAAGCAGATGAGGCCTTTTTTAAAATCTTCCTCTTCTAAACCAAGATGTCTCCAAAATAAAACAAAAAAAAAAAAAAACAAAACAAAAAAACCCACCCAAGCCCTCGCCCCTTGAACACTGGGCTTTCTTGCTTCACATACCTGTCTCCTCATGCAGCCACAAGTTTGCAAGTCCCATGGCCAACACCTCCCATGGCAGCCAGATTTTATCAGTTATAACTACTTGCTGCTATTAAGGCTAAGGAAAAAGGCAAAATGAGAAGGACTAGATGGTGGGAAAGCCTGCTGAAAGAAAAGACCTATCCAGTGGAAAAATAGGCCATGCTAGGGGAAGATGAGCCCTTCACAGTGCATAGAGGAGTTTGCCTTCCCTTTATTCTTTGTCCTTTCCCTATGTCTGGCTGGCTTCCTAAGGGTTAAGCCATCTTTGATAGCAGGAAGGTAAAACTGTCCTAAATGTCTTCAGAAATCTGCTTGCCTATTAGTAATTCCCTAGTGACAATGTAAAGAAAATCAAACACCAGACTTCACATCCTGAGCAAGCATCGTTATGCATATTTAATAAAAGGAAACATACTATAAGATAAAAATGGGTGTCCATGGAAACTGCATTATCTAGCTTTAAACAAGAAAACCAACAAAAAAAACGCATTAAATTTTACATATTACTTTCTTTCACATATGCGCTCTCTCTCTACCAGTTTTGGTGTTACGTATTGACTGCCAGAGATCTTCTCTGCCCGACTGTTATTCTCACATCCACGGGATGATCTCCGCATCGTACAGCTCTGAGATCTGTCATGTACTGTACACAGCTTGGGCTGCACACAGGCTTTTCTGCACTAGGCAAACACGGGCTGCAACAAAGCGTGCAGCAGGACGGCTTGCCCCTAGGATTTAGAGCTCTCCAGCAATTTTTTGTAAAGGGTTAGATGAGGGGAAAATAAGCCAAAACAAAACAAAACGGCTCGGGCAAGCCAGAAGCAGTCTGTGCTCTGCAAGGAGGGGAGGGGGAGCTGCGCTCCCAGCTCTCGCTCCTCCCTGTCCTCACGCTCTGTGTGCACAGGAGAGACACGAGAAACATGGGTATAGACCTCCCCATGGGGATCACCCATGGGTGACGTGCTGTGATGGTTCAAAGCTACAACCAGCAGCTGTCCTGGTGCTTTGTATGGGGTAGCTGGACTGCAGCTCCGAAAGCTGGGGTTCAAGCTCAGGCCAGAGAGTAGAGCGCAACAGAGGGGATCAACAAACACTGAATCATCTTGCGGTTCTCGCAGCTCCAGCCACCAGAGCAGTGCCCAGCGTCAAAAGAAGCGCTCAATAAGCCTCTTTGTTCGCAGCGCCAGCTGCCAGGCACTGTGGAGAGAGTTGCAGTAAGCAGTGGTTTGCAAGACATGCATGTGCAGAGAGAGACAGCAAAAGACCCCTGTTACAACTGGCACAGGATGTACAATCAATTTTTTATCAAAATTAAAGCAATAGTTGGCTTCCTCAACCTTTTACCTTTTGCAAACAGGCAAATTTGCCAGATCTACCAGCTGGCACTAGTACAGCTCTGGGAAAATGGTGAGATGTCCACAGTGGGCCATGCTGCGCGATACACCGAGGCACCACCCGACTGGTGGTGACAGCAACCATCACCATGGAAAACTTGACCTCCTCCAACCTGTATGGAGTCCCACTGTACAAATTGCCTTAGCACTCAGCAACTTTGAGGATCAGAACCCTACCAAAGAAAAGCCTGCGTTGGGATCGTGAGCTATCACCTTATTACCATTGTTTCCAATAGAGTCACCATTTTCTCCTCTTCAGTAACTTGGCAATTAAATTCTGTCCCCACTGCATTTTTTTAATAGCACTGAAGAATTTCCACAGTGGGATCAGACATTTAAACAAAGAGCAGCAGTTTCCCACCTCTCTGCAGAACGCTGACAAACCCAACCTCTACCCTCCTCCTCCCCACATCTCTGCATACATTCATTCTGTAACTACTGCCTTTCATTTAACTTGCTCTTGGGAAAGACTTCCCAAAGGTTTTAGTTGCCCAATTACTAGACAAACATAACCACATACAGCTAAGCTAATGCAAATAGATTCTCTGCTCCTTCATCCAGTACACTTGCTTCAGGCTTTACTATGCATTCATAAGCAAATTCTGCTTCCTCCCTCCTTCCCTCCTGTGTTCATCTTGAACTAGAGAGAAGCTTTTATCCTGTTCCCTTGTTATCAGACCGAGCATCCATAAATTCATTCCACTGCTTGAATCTCCTCACATTCCTGAAACAAAGCATCTGCAAAGTCTGCACGTTGAAGGTCCACTCCTGCAGGTAGAGTCATTCAGGAAGAGACCTACAAGGCCCTGCAGCGATGCAGAGGCTACCTGGCATTGTCCACGCTGCACGGTTGTAGTGCTCCCATTTTTGCAGTTCAGATCTTTGACTTCCCGTACTCTTGTTCAACAGCATAAGGTTTTTGGAAAGTGCTCTGGCCTGTATGCACCTGGTAGGGAAGGAGAAGACCTGGCCAAGGCACCCATATGTGAAATCTGCATGTTCCATGCTCTAAGGCTTTCATGCCTGACATCCACCAGCTGACAAGGCTGATTAATCAAGGCCTACACAATCAAAGCACACACCACTAGTAGCATGCATCTTCATAAACTCCATGGCACAAGCAGGACACATACTCTTCCCATTTTTAATGAGATGATTCCACCATACTAAACCAGCCACGCTGGCAGCTTACAGCCGTCAGTCCAGGAGCACTCCTCTGCAAGATGGATTGCACAAGCGGAGGGGTATCCAAGAATGAGAACTACCAACAGAATCAGTCTCAGGTGCAAGCTTCCCATGGTCACAGTCCCAACCCATGGCATTTTCAGCCTAAAGAAAAGGTCTGCTCCTAAACCAAGATTTCACAAGTGGTACGTCCTGACCATGCATAGGGGTTAGAAAGCGTGAGTGGATTATGGATTGCTGCCCTCCAATGCCAAGCAGAGCATGCCATTAGACTCACCAGAAAATGACAGCTTTGGTCCATGACTTTGCCTCAGATTGTGCACAGCCTGAGGGTTGTCAACAGTGTACTAACTTACGAGGAGGACCACAGAGTACAGGAATGCAGGTGGAGCGGGCTGACACAACGATAGCTGGGTCCTGGAGGTCATTGTGCAGGGGGCAGAAGCCAGCCAGACCTGTGTGCCAGTAAACACGCAGCACCTCTAGAGGAAAGCCGACACTGGCCCCCCGTGGGGACAGCATTTCTGGCCAGAGAAGTAAATACGTGTCAGCACAGAAAAGAGCACAGCGGTGTTTCTGATGAGACCTAGCAGTCTTCCTCTCCTGGCTCTTCTGTTCCAGTTATAGGTGGTCCCGTGCATTAGTAGCCATATGCACTGGCCTATCACGGGACCATGGACTTGAGTCCTGGCAACCTATGAACCTATGTGAAACAGGTGATCAAATGCTCCTATGAAGCTTGCAATGCCAGTTAAGCTGACGTACATATGATAGGTAAGGAGGATGGATGGCACGAGGAAGGGAAGAAGTGTACCACCTGGGCAGCAGCAAGGCTACCAAGACATGCATGAAGCTGCTGGGAACCCGGCATTTTTAACTATGGGTCAGCCAGGAGACCTTATTCCACTTATTACCCCACTTGCTCTTTTTTGCCCTCTGTTTTGTTTTTCCTATGTGACTTGCCAAGGTTACATACTAAATATATTTCTTTCTGTCAGGGTAAGAAATGGGTTAAGTAAGCTTAGAAGTGGGTTTGTTCTCCAACTAGCATCTGTATGCCCTAATAAAGTCGGATAACTGTATTACTGGGGTAGCTTGAAAACAGACAAAATCTGCTTTCTGTTTTTGCTAAATCCACAGCTAAATGATATTTGAGGAGGATGTTTTCATGGGAGATAAAAGACTAAAATCAATGATAGGACTGTCTGAAGACTGAAGTTTCATTTTATCTCCACAAAAAATCAGAACTCAGCTATTCCAGTTCTCTATTAAGTTTCGGTTCAAAAATGTCACTTGTACTCACAGCAGTACTGAAAAGAATATTTTTCTGAATCCAACTGTAGCATAAAGATTCTCTTGGAATCTTCTGTTTATCGAATTAGATAAGCATATGTAAGCAACGTTGTTTATTACAAGAAAGGAGTTGTAGGTGATATGAAAACCAAACTATGATATGTGACAAAAATTATTAACAGTAATCATCAATGGTTATGAGAATAGTGTGAGGTCTTAAGATAACACACACACCCCCCCAAATGTCAATTTGTGGTTTAGGGAATTTAGGATAAAAGTGCCTGACAGTTCAAAAAGGAAAACCACCATCTCCTCCAAACAGTTTTCAAGAACTGCAACCAAAGTTTAATCCTCTAAAATTATGAGCTCTACTGTCTGACCATAGTGATGGGTCTGCATCACATCTAGGTCTACATAGGAACTCTGAGAAGTGAGACAGCAGTATAAGATGGAAGTTAGTTAAAGATTTCACAATCTAAAAGGATTCATATTACATTGTTTTACCTTCCTGATTGTACACTACTGTGACATCTTTTCCAGAAATACCAGCCTCTATGAAACACCACCAGAGTTGGTTCTGGCCCAGGTAACCAGGCAGGCAGCTAGCTCTGTCTAGAGACTCCTGCAAGAGGAATTGGGATTAACTATTTCTTTCTAGATGCTATAGTCTTTAAACACAGATCTAGCTGTAAAGCACAACTAAGTAGAAATGAACTCCTGTTCATTTTCTCTTTGCAACTAACTTCTTTCATAAAGAGCTTAGTCTCCAGTTCAGCTAAGCCTTTAATTGTGTGCTTAACTTTAAGTATGTGCTTAATGTCAACGGGACATATGGGTAAGTATGAAACTGTGTGTTTCAATGAGTAGAATAAGTTACCCCGAACGTTTAAATGTTTTGCTGAACTGAGGCCCTGGCAAACAGGAAAAGAAAAAGCATTTATGGGAAATTGAAAAGAAATAGGTTCCTAGTATCAGTTGGTAAAACCAGGATTTTAAGTTTTTTCTTCTCATTGGTATAATTATATTGATAACTTATTTCTGCTCATCCTAGAAGGAAAGATTTCTTTGAACGTTAATTGAAACGTCGGAGCTTAAACTAAATAACTGAACTCTTTGCTTTTGAGTGTGTTTGATCTGAATGTCAAAGTTATTTGGATAATTATTTCTATTACATCAGTGCTCAAGTCCTTACCGTTAAAATATATATACGTATCCACTCATCTTCACTGCATTTCTAGGATTACTACCTTCCTGTAGGTATTCAGCCAGAAGAATGATTAGCTGAGTATCATGCATATCAATGCTATAAAACCAAGATATGCACTTACTAGGAATTCAGGGCTGTTGTGATGGTACCCTGCTGAGATCCTTGCTCCCGGTTTATATGCATTCTTGTTACATAGCAGTGTTAATAATGGCTCTAAAGCAAGGGGAGAGGTATGAAATGATAAACTCCCCCTTGCTGCTGCTCCTGTTCTTGAGTCTGGTAAATTTATCTTCCACGAATTTCTGTACTTAAGCACTTTCTTTCACAAGTAGCTCAGTCATTGCATTTACCATCATTTGCTCTGAAACAGACGCTGCCCTGAATCAACTGAGCTGTGCAGTTTTTGAAAAGCTATACCTGGTAGACAAAAGCAGTCTGCCTTTTGGCAGGTCTCTTTCCTTTTCTGTCCCTGAGCTCATCCTGTAGCAGAATGAGGTGTTACCCTGTAAAAAAGAATAAATGCTACATGCAGGGAGAGTGTTTCTCTTCGCTCTTGCCGTATCCAAATGTGTTCTACTCTCGTCTGTCCTACAGCTATTGCATCATATTCAGCCTCTACTTGTCCTCTAAATCTTGCCAGAATCTACATTTTTGCCTCTTCAACTGAAATTAATGACCACACCTATTCATCCTTCTGACACGTCTGTTCTCATTACTTCGTCATCCTTTGACCCTTCCCAGTGTCATTATCATACTAATATCTTCTACCTGGTGTGTCTTCAGCAATGGGAGCAGTTCTTTTGCATGACTTAGTACAGAGCATTACTAGAGTCTCAAACATTTTCTAATGCCTCACTAATATTTTTCTTCATTTCTCTCACAAGACAAGCCACAGAAATATAGAGCAGCGATACCAATATTTCAAAAAATGTCTCATCAAAGCTCTTTCATTTAATGGCTATAGTTTTATGTTACAATCTTGGCTACATTTCAGTGGTAAAAAGAGAAAGTCAGTGGCAAGTTAAAAAGGGCAATAAACAAGATGTATCATAAGCAATATGTCAATAATTATGCTATTACTGCATTCAACTCTTAGTGCAGAACCTTCCCAATTTTTTTATTTTCCTTCAGCATTTTGGGACAGCTGAGACAGCTAACAGAAAGTCATTTCACTGTTTTTCTGCTTTCTCTTTTAAATTCTGATGCATAATATTTGGGTTGCAGCTATCACTGGAGGTTTCTTATTTCTTTTAAACACTTCTCTTGGACCCTTAAAATGAATCAAGCACATAAGTCATTTTGTAAACATTTTCTTCTTCAAATAAAAATCTGCATTCTGGGTCACATTTGGAGATTTGTAATGTCTCTTTAATGGACTGTAAAACCAAAGGGATTGTTATGCTAATCTATTTTAAATTAACTTCTTTTTAAACAATAGTATGTTTTTCAAAAAGCTAATCAGAAGGGGAAAATACATTCTGATGCTAGATAAACTGTTCCGGTAATCAATTACCCTTCATTTTAAAACACTGTGTTTTATTTTAAGTCCCCATTTGTTTAGCTCCAGCTCCCATCCACTAGACACTGTTACTGTTGTTAGTGATGTATTCAAGTTGACCCATCTGAGGGACGGGATGCCATCCAGATGGACCTGGACAAGCTCAAGAAGTGGGCCCATGTGAACATCATGACGTTCAACAAGGGCAAGTGCAGGGTCCTGCACGTGGATCGGGGCAACGTTGGGTATCAATACCCAAGGCTTTGGGATGAAGGGCTTAAGAGCATCCCTGCCAAGAAGGACTTGGGGTTACTGGTGGATGAAAAGCTGGATGTGAGCTCACAATGCATATTCGCAGCCCAGAAGGCCAACCGTATTCTGGGCTGCATCAAAAGAAGCATGGCCAGCAGGTCAAGGGAGGTGATTCTGCCCCTCTACTCCACTCCCATGAAACCCCACCTAGAGTACTGCATCCAGCTCTACAGCCCTCAGCACACGAAAGACCTGTTGGAGCGGGTCCAGAGGAGACCACAAGAATGATCAGAGGGCTAGAGCACCTCTGCTATGAGGACAGGCTGAGAGAGTTGGGGTTCTTCAGCCTGGAGAAGAGAACGCTCTGGGGAGACCTTATTGCAGCCTTCCAGTACTTAAAGTGCGTTTCTAAGAAAGATGAGGACACACTTTTTAGCAGGGCCTGTAGCGATAGGACAAGGGTTAATGGCTTTATACTAAAGCAGGGTAGAATCAGGCTAGGTATAAGGAAGAAATTTTTACAATGAGGGTGGTGAAACACTGGGGCAGGTTTCCCAGAGACGTGGTAGGTGCCCCATCCCTGGAAACATTCAAGGTCAAGTTGGGGCTGTGAGCAACCTGATCAAGTTGAACATATCCCTGCTCATTGCAGGGGGGTTGGTCTAGATGACCTTTAAAGGTCCCTTCCAATTCTAACCATTCTATGATTCTATGATTCACATTTCTTCACAATCATAAAATAGCTATTTTATGTAGATATTGAAGGCTGGTATCAATTCACCTATTAACCTACTCTTACATAAATTAGGTAGATTAACTTGCTTAAATCATACATTATTGGAATTTTTTTCTGCAGGCCCAGAAGCATCCTTTTGTTCCTCTTTGAATCTTTTCCGTTTTTCAGATTTTTTTTCTTAATGGGTGAAAACAAGATCTGGACAGAGAATGCCAGCAATTATCTCAGTCATACCGTGAACTCATCTCCCTCCTGCTTGACATTCACTGCTTACCCATTCAAAGCTAATGTTTTTCCCTTAGCCATTATATTGAACAGGGAGCTCATATTCAGACACTACCTACCACAAACTAAGTCTTCATCAGTACCATGGTATTTCAAGGGTACTTTTCTGCTATTCCGTACGTGTGATTGCAATTCTGTGTTCCCAGGCATATGACTTTGTATTTGACTGTATTAAAATGCATATTGTTCAGATGAGCTCACCTTACGGAATGATGCAGATCCAGAATATAGAAATGATCTGTCCTGTCATTATTTACCACTCCACTAATTTTTATGTCACTTGCAATATTTACCATCAGAGATTTTCTATTTTCTTCCAGATCATTGCTAAAGAATAACTAGCATTAGGCCAAGAACAGATTACTGCAAATGTCTCCATAGGATGCAGATTTTCAATCACAGCACTTTTGAAATCTATCTACTAAATATATCTCTCAGTCAAAGCGTAAAGGGGTTTGGAATAAGCTCTGTATACACCATAAAATGGTAGGGAAAGGTTAAGCTGTTTTAAACAATAAAAATCTAGCTGACCAGGCAATAGATTGGAAGCTATTGTTGCCATCTAATAACATTTTAGACTATCCAGTCATAAAGTTTGAACATCAGCATGGGAATAAATACAAAACCACATTTTGCAACTAGAAGAAATCCAGTCCCTTAGAAATAATGCAAGGCAGCTTTCTCCTTCAAGTGTATTAATCCAAGTAACTCTGCGATAAACACTACGTAATGGTATTCAGCAAAAGAACTTTTAATGTCCTGCTTATTAGATAGAGAGAGGTATCTCCCTGTTTTGTCCCCAAATACAATGAAAACTTGGAGGGCGCTTTGACTCTGGAAGGGATGCACGGAGGCAGCACTATATACGCATCTCTCATCACAGCAATGGCCTAATATATATATATGGTAGCATTACAATAACCTAATTCTGTCCTCTCTTTTTCTTAGTCAGCACAGCACACAGTAATCTCACATGAGCCTGCATCTTGCAAGTTATGTAGGGTTTTGGCAGAACTGTCACTTCCCTTACAATACAATGCATTTTGGGCTTGGATTCATTATTAAAGAAATAGCATTTGTCTAGGATTAGTCAGTCCAAATGTAACACTTTAGGTTTAATTTTAAGCGATTTATCTGGGTCATGTATCAGTATGTGATATACAACAAAACTGTTTATTTATCTAATCTTGTAGTAGGAGGGATACAATTATTATTGCAATACGGGAATAACTCTAATAACTCCTGTTCCCTCTGTCTTGTCTTGGACATGACTATTTCAGAATAATATTTGCCTGAAGAAAATAATTATCAAAGGTTTTTTATGGATTTCAAACCTACTTGCTAAAAGTCCTCTATTTCCACTCCTCCAGCCTTCCAGGACCAAGACTCCAGTCTCACCTTATTATTCAACAACGTCAAATACTCTAGATCCTTATTACCTTCTATTTTTGGCACTTTAAATAGACAAATATTTTTTCACTTTTGGGGCTTTGCAGTAGTTTAGTCAAATAGCTGTGGTTTGTCTAGCTTATTACTATGATCTGTATGCCACAATCCAGACAAATAACCGCACTATCATTTTAGTGTTCAAAGAGAGGTCAAGACTAGTTCTTTGTCTTGGTCATCCCCGTTGATGTAAGGCTCAGTCATAATGTGTATTAAACCAGGGTTGAAGGTCTAAGTCTTTGTACCTTACCATCACAGTTTTGTTCAGAAACTCCTGACGTCTTAACAGGTTACCTATATGCAATATTTCTTCCCTTCTATTTTGACTTGATGTTACAGGATTCAGTAATATGTATGGTAAATAGGGAAATATAGCATTTGCAACAGCTTCCTGTATGTTGTACGTCTGAGGAAAATTAATATAATGAATAAAAACATTTGAAATGTGACTTCAGAGTCTCCTGGTTTTAAATATTACAGACTTTCCTACTGCCAATAACACAGTTCAGCTATTTAAGCATTCTTCAACTCTACAAGCTTTCACTATGTTAAATATTTTTACTTAAGGCATAATATATGTTTTAAAAATCCTAGCATGTGCAAACCATTTTATAGCCCCGAGCTTCATGGAATTAATAGAGGTTTAAAGGTAATAAGGCTTATCTGTTTTATGAAGGGGATGAGCAACCTTGACATGCTCGTATTTTGCAGGTAATAGACTTTCCAGGTGCAAGCAGAATTACACAGATGGGGGGAACTGGTAGGAAAACTGACTGAGTTTAGTCACATGAATTGGATTTTCTAAAAGTGGAAACATGAAATCACCCTTTCATTATCCTTGCATCTGACAAAATATATTATCATATGTTTTTGCTTGAACAGTGTAAAGATCGTTCAAAACAGATACAATTGCAAATCAGGAAAGATCACACTTACGTGAAGCCCTGACAATGTGATCTCATCAAGCTAGAACTTGAAATTGCAAGTGTCACTTCAGATAAGATCAGAGAATGCTTCCTGTCCCAATGATGTGACATTATCAGGTTTGAGACTGTAGCAAAGGCACATGCACAATTTTGTGAACTAACAAGGCAGATTGAGAACACACTGGTTGGCAGGATATTTTAGATCCTGAGATTGCCTTGAGCTGGGCATAATTACAGCTCATTTTTTGCACATGGGAGAGCCATCTCGAAGACGAAAAGAGCAGGGTACTTACTGAAGAAAGAAAAATGTTGATCTTTCAATTAGCATAAGTTCAAGCATCTGAACTGTGTTTCGCAACGTACGGACAGCTTTTGAGTTAAAAAAAGCCATCTTCCATAGAAAGCTCTTAAACTTGCACAGGGATCATTTAACATATAGAATTTTGCCTTTAGGTGCAGTGTATTTAAGCTTGCTTTAAAAAACCCTATAGAAAGTTGAGAGTTTGCTGCTGTTCTATTACATAAAGTTCATCCTTAAGGTAGGACGTCAGGAATTTATTAGCAGGATTTTCTGTTGCTTTGGACTCCTGAACTACAAAATAAACACAGTGGTGCACAGTCATAAAGAAAGAAGGGCAAGGTGGCAGGAAGCCATCTGGGCTCACAGCGTATTTTTGGCATTGTTTAGAGCTTAGTACACAGCACTTCGCCAGGAACCAATTCAGAACTGGAAGTTAGGTACCAGCCCAAACCAGAAGTTACGCATTAAAAGCAGTAATTGGGAGGATGCTGGAGCTCACACGAGAATTTGCAATCTGAGAATGTTTCCTAACACTAAAAATCTCAAAAGCATTATAAACCTCTCCTTCTGATCCGGAAATTCCTTAGCACCTACAAATGGCCTTTAATTGAACAGGTACTGAATTACTGTTTATACAGGAAGATCTACTTGTTGGACTTAGGTGTCCTTCATGGCTTTAACACTGTCAGATGGCTGAAGATCCCTGGAAGCCAAGGCTTGGGAGCACCCCCCCCTTTGCTGAAACCACAGGAGCAGAAGACGCACAGTGGTACTGTTTGCGTGGTGGAAGACATGAAGTCTATCGTGGTAAAGCAGCTGGAGGAGGCGGAACTGTGAAGTGCTTTTGCTTCAGTACTATAAATAAGTGTACTTAGGAATAAAACATTATTTTATCAAGCATATACATGGTCTACTCGGAAAGCATGTGATTTCACGTAGCACGGGCTGCAGCATTTGCAATAGTAATTCCATGTGCAGAAGAATACAGAAGGTCACTTTGCCCAATGTATGCATGTAGTGTGATACCAAAATAATTAAAAAAAAATTATCATTTAAATGGAGAACATCCTATTCACCACAAAAACAGCATTCTTTTCCAGTGACTCCCTAGAGTATTAAGACCACAACTATTGAAAACTTTCTATAAGTCATTTGACAAAACATGAAACTATAACTTTCATGCGTAACTAAGAACCAGCAGTGAATGCTTTTTAATATCATGGCTCTTGTTCCAGCTCCTCATTTTCGCACAAATGTTCACATCAGCTGGAGGAAAAAATACCTCACGTTCATCTTAACAAACTTTCTTTCATTGATTAACGCAGTGTTTTATGAGACCTGAAAGAACAAAGTTAAATGAACAAGAAGTGAAAACTTATGATGGATGTGTCCCTCATAGCATTTAGATCTTTTCCACTTGATTAAAAATTCCTAGTTCCTCTTCACTGAATTGTTCAGTTTTTTAGCAGTCTCTGTCCTGATTAAAACAAATTAGCATCAAAGATCCCCAGCTGAATGAGGAATCATTAATTGAGAAACATGCAATGCTCCTTAATTACCTTAGAACAGTCAGAGAACAAATAATCTTTGGTTTCAAAGGGGTTTGCACGCACTGTGCACTGTGGGCTGATTCTCTGCGTCTGCTGGAATAAAAGTAGACTCGCCTATACCATTGAGGGATATCAGTACAAGCCTCAGTAAACACATTGTAGATTGTTTATCTAAAGTGAATAAAAAAAATAGCAAGGTAACGGCTGACTGGAAGAGATAGATGTTTCAGTTTATTATGTTGATCATAGCTTTCCATTTGCTTTGCATATGCCAACATTGACTGAGACAGAATGAAAGCTCTTCGTTATCGATACAAATTTAAATACTTCTGGAGCTGGAGTGTTTTACTCAGAAGCACCTAACAAAATGTCAGACACGTAGGTACAGAGAGTAACTGTGCAGCTTGAAATAGCAGACAAAAAGGCAACAAACTTTCATAAAAGCTGGCTCAAAAGGAATCCAAGGAATATTTGCTATTCCTTGGTTGCTGGTTTTTTGGTACACAGTTCTTCTGGCTCTTGTTTTTTTAAGCTATGACTCAGATTCCACAGATCAGCACAGTTAGTGCCAGCCTTCATAGGAGAAGGAGTAACTGACTTTTTTAAGAGCACAATATACTTACTAATATGAATATCTTAACATTTGTTTTGCTTCACCAGCTTACAGAAGAAATCCCGCAGAAAAATGTCACTCAATAGCAGCGAGTTTATTCCTGGAGCGGGGCTGTTATTTACATTGCTTGGGCACCAAGGCTAATCCAGCCAGTGTTGCTAACTTAGAAAGACAGCAAAATTAAACGCTGTGCAGAACTACCTGAGCTGGCTGGGAACAAGCTGGCTTGTACCAGTGCCAGCATCCTGTGCTCTTGCACTGAGCTAATTAGCTCTGCAGAGCAGTAGGCTATTAGCAGGGGTGCAGTACGGTGCTGATGCAGCCATGCCCTTCTGGAACCCAGACTAACTCACCGGGAGTTAGCTGGGGAGGTCTGCACCGTAACACCTTACGCTATATAGGTGCGCTCTTACAATCTTTGGCGTACAAAACCTGGGGGCAATGTAATGCAACGTATGCAGCTGACATAACAAGATGATCTCAATAGATATAAACACCGTAGTAATAAATTGAAAAAAAGACTCCCTACACCACAGGAAAGCTTTGGGCTTGCTCACAGTTCCTACAAACCTGTGCCATTCCTCTGTCATCAATGAATTTTTTCTGACAGACCTCAGAAGGGTGAATCTAAGATCCATTAAAGAACTTGATCTAAATGTTACGTTCTGGTCTTAGTACTCTGGCACCTGAAGGAGAAGAATAACACATACAGCCTCTTGTGCTTAATCCACTTTGCCTGATCCTTTTTCAGTCCATAGCCATGAATTTCTACCTAACTGGGAGCCTGAAGATTTGAAAGATTTCATTGGGGGTCATTCTTCTCCTAGATAACTATGGATGGTATCCACTCACACAGCAAAAACCCCTTTTAGCTACAGTCTATTTAAAAGCATAAAGGAAAGGCAGAAAAATCCTCAAGCCCCTGGAGGACGCTGCTCTCTTTATGCAGAAAGATACCATACCTATTTACAAGCAAAACCACGGACCTTGAACCAAACTAACACTTGTATAGATGAAGCACATATATAAATACGTGTGTGAGCACAAATGTACTGTTAGGGGTAAATATGGGTTAGACTAGCACTTTATTTTGTCTCTTCTGTGAAACAAAACTTCACCTGTATATCACCCTCCGAACAAGCAAGCGAGAAATCAGAAAGCAAAATGTCATGTTGTTTACTGGTTTAAGTTTTATTTTTTTAGAGTTTAGTGACACTAGTTTTGTTGTTGTTGAAATAACAATCTGTATGGGTACAGCTACCGATGCCCTTCCTGCTGGCCTTCATTTTTAGAGTCTATAAACCAAACAAGTTGGTATTCCCAGACAGCAAAACTACTGCTTGCACATTGCACTGCCACGGAACACAAATAAAGACACCTTTGCAATTCTCTGTTGTTTGCCATCAAAGCAAGGTTTTGCAAAGCAGGCAAAAGCCAACCAAGCTTCAAAGCGCTCCTTTTGGGTTGGTCATTTTTATAACAAAGGCAGTTTGTTGTAACCGAAGGTTGCGCAAAGATGGGGTAAATCACAAGTTCTGAATGCTTCAATTTTGAGCTACCATTGAGCCATACAATTTTAAAGGCCTCTTTTGAAAAATGGATTAGTTTATAAAATAATCTAAATAATAACATAAAGTCTACCATTAGTAGTATTACTGTCTCAGGGGTGAAGAGACCATAAAGCTGTATGTTTTTCCTTTTGATGGGACTGGCAGAGGCACAGTGGGAAGCAAAGTGTTTAAAATGGCAGTCAGGTTAAGTAAGGTAAGAACACCTATACAGCAATACGATTAATTAACTTCAAATATTTAAATTTCTCAGACATTCCCCCCTTGCCCTGCAAGTATTGCACAAAACACCCCCCAGATATGCAGTACTACAGAAATTAGGCAATGGTTAAGCACACCTGCTCTGGCTAGAGTTGCCTGGATCTTGACATAACAGAATACCTTGGATACACGTGTGACTCCAGAAGCTCTGCTGACTGCAAAAACCTGGCCAGCTGAAGGAGTGGGGTCATATTTAAGCAATATTACTTGGATTTGACAGCCTTTTCCTCACAAAGAAGCATAAAATCTTAGAAAACTCTTGAATAAGTCTTGGTCGAGCAATTAAAATGGCAGAGATCTAAGGAAAGGATGGAAACTGAAGACACAGAATGTTTTGAGTGCATATGGTGCAAGAGAAGCAAAAATGTAGGGTGGGGGAATGGGAACAACTGGCTGGATATCAAAACTTTAAGGGCCTATACGGGAGACAGCCTTGTCCCATCAGAGTCAAATTAAATATTCAAATTAAAAATTCTGAGGGGTTCAAGAATCCCTGAGTAGCAGCTAAGGACAAGTTTGAAGCTTTGGAGGATTTCTACATGAAGCGTACAGATGATGCTGATACTAAGTGTAAGATGATCGTAAACACAGCAGGAGAACTGCTGAAGAAACCAACAGCATACTTCCAGGAGCAAAGATAAAAGAATTTGGAAAGCAATCAGGATCAGCATGCAGCTGGATCAGTTTCATGACGAAATTGAATCAAAAGAAAATGCCAAGACAGAAAGCCAGTGCAAAAGACAGTATTTGAATGACATGGTAGAGAGAATGGAGCAGAGGAGGAACATTAATGCCTGAGAAGGCAGAGTCTATGTCTGGAGGAAAGGGTATAATTTTCTTGCAAATCTGCTGGAGAAATGAAAATCTTTTCAAAGATTTCAAAGAAGAAAGTTACAGAGGGACGGACCGGAGCTGTTTGTGGAGCTCAGTTCTGAAGAGATCCAAAAAGCAATTAAAACCCTCTGGGAAGAGCTCGGTACCATTGTTGACAAAGTTGCCGTTAAATTATTAAAATCAGGAGGAGGTAAATGAAGCCAAAGACTGTAAAGAATAATTCTGTTGTTTTCAAATATCTGAAAAATTTTCGGTGCAAATTACACTGCATAAATGCAGTGTAAATGCTAGTGTGGAGCCTGTCTTGTTCTTAAATCTATAAAGCTCTCTCAGAAGTCCTTTTTTTTTTTTTTTTTTTTAAACAGGAACATTTCAATAACACCGATGGGGATTCTAAAAAAGAGTGTTACCAAATACTAAATATTTTCATGAGATATTTGATAATATATAAGACTATAATCAGAATGAATATGCAGACTTACAGATTTTAAGAAATCTTATGATGGTATATGATGGCCTTTGAGTTACATTTAAAGTATTTATAACTTCTAAAGCATTTTTTAAAAGGCATAGTCACTATTTGCAATGGAGAAGACAGAGCATGAAGATGTAAAATCTCTGGCCCATTGAACATAAATGAGGGATTAAGGCATGGAAACGCATTATCCCCAATATTCTTCAACATGGTTAAAATGGTACAATCACTGACATTTTCAGACTACAATGAGCATCAAAATAGTGGAGCACCTTTGGGATCCTACAGTCTGGGCAATTGTGAGTGAAGCAGAAGGTACTGTACAAAGAATGGCTACTTGAACAAGAAATCAGACATCTAAGAAGCCTGATTAATCAAAGAAATCAGTAAATTGAGTAGATTAGTGAAATGATTTTCCAACAGTGGGAAAATAACCTCGACATGAGAAGTTGAGAGAAAATTCTGTGACTGCTATTGTGTGAAAAGCCACAGAGTGTGAATTATTTAATATCTGCCAGCAAATGTTTATTTTATTATTTTTTTTCAAATTATACCACAAGTTGTGGTAAAGAAAACTGCAACATCTAGCTCTATTAAATAAATCTGATACGAAATAACATAACTAAAATATACTTAGCACTCATACAGTGACTGTTATTTTTAGATCACTAAAGAGCTCAGAGCACTCTCTAAACATTAATTAATTAATCTTCAATATTCCTATGTCATTAGTAAGGTTAATTTTATCATTCCTAACCATTCAGTTAGTAAACTTAAAGCAGAAAAATGATTTGCCATATTCCAACCATCCATTTAGAAGCAGAAACAAAATTACCCACATTAGTACATTTAGTAAAAGTTTTATACCTGACCATTTGAGGTGGGGGGAAGAGGAGACTTGCAGGACTATTAATAGGTTTCATTTCTGAGAGGAAACATTAGGACACAGACAATTTGGGTAGAGTTCTGTCATAAGAACATCCATATTGGTTATCCTAAACATTATGCTCCAAAACTTTCTTGAGTATATTTTATAACTGAATATCATAAAAAAGCTTTAGGACTTCACATGAAGAAAGAATTTGTCCTTCAAGTTAACCACTGAAAATCATGTCATAACAATGACTTTTGATAAATACAGTCCTGGAAAAGGAATGTTAAAAAGACTCAGACCTTAAAGAGAATAAGATGATTAAGGTATCTTCTAGGTCTGGAAGTGCATTCAAAGACCTCAATTTTATTCATTTTTTGCTTCTTGTCTAATAAAAGGTCTTTTAGTAAAAAGCATTTGCTAAAATTAGAGAAGAACATACATAAGCATTGTTTTGATGATTACACAGAAAGGTAAACAGTTATTGTTAAACAAGTAACAGGTCTCTCAAACTCCAAATTCATATAAGCTTTCTGTATTATTAACTATGACCTTAACATGTAAAAACTCTTACAGCAAAATACAGTAAAAAATAAAGGATATCAAAAGATGAAAGACACTTACCTCACTTTATGCACTCAGTCGCAGACATGCTGAAAATACTGATAGCCAATTGATAATAATTGATAACATTTCCATACAGTATTTCAAACCAATTTCTATACCCTCACTCAGAAAAAGAAATACATTTGAGGTTTTATTTCTGTAGAAATGATCATTAGTATACACATAAATAATCACTGATTCAGTTAAATTCTTCACGCTATTCAATATAATATGTGAAAATACGAGGAAACTGAGAAAATGTTATGATTTAGATCAGCTGTGAAGCCAACTACATAATTACATATATATACACACACACACATTATGCTTCCTGACACGGTTTGTGTCTTTTTCTTTTTGTTCATCATTCCCACTCGTGCTTTCTTATTTTAGAAAAAAGAAAGTTTTTAACATATAAAGAGGTGCAAAGAGAGGCTTTTTACCAAAACATGATTGAGCTTCAACTTACATGACCAAGGAAGTATCAGTGAAAAAAAACCCCAGGGTAACAACCCTTTCAGTTTCACAGTAAATAAGGGTGACTAGAATTTCAACTACATATGCAAGATGATGATTTTATTACATCATAAATACCTGTAGCCATAGAAATGTCTGCATTTGGACATATATGTGGTTATATAGAAATATAAGCATTCATTTTGAAAGTGAACTACCATAAAATAAGGAAAAGCTGAAACAACATGTGGCCCTCAATTACACCAACCCAGGTTCTGCAAGGCCTGCCTTTGCCAGCTTTGTTCTTCTTCATTAGTATTTAACGAGCACAGCTGAAGACAATACGGGAAGTTCTGGCCACCTGTAACAGTAGTTTTGCTACAAGCACCTAACATAGCCTCAAGTGTTCCATACTTCAGAGATGATCTGAAATAAGTATCAGTAAACTACACCTTTTCAGGTAATACTGCACCTTAGAGACTGAAAAAATAGCATTAATTTATTTAATTTTCTACAGTAATGTCAAGCATTCTGGATAGAAGAACTTTTCTTAAAAAAGGAGAGAGATTATTAATTACCTTTAACAGAGACTTTTCCTTTATTGTCAAGAAACCTTTCAGATGCTTTTTAAAAAACTGGTAATTAAATTAGATACATAATGACTTTATAATTTAGATGAATACTATGAAAGTTATTATGCATAAAGACTGAACATCTGTTAAAGTGATCCCAAACTAAAATTCTTACCATCAGGATTCCAGCTCTCTGCATTAGATTATTTAGAAAATCATTGCTGCTGTGGATTTTACACATAACAAATTCCACGTCCCAATCTGAACTTGCCCAAATGGTTTTGGTTTGGGAAGGCAGCTCGAACTATAAAGAGAGCAGTCAGCTATGAAAATTTTCAAATCAGATGAATCTGAATGTTCCTAATTAATGGTATCTTCATGCCTGAACCTATCTAGCACTTGGCCTCTTTTTTTAAAATATAATTTTAATAGTGGCAATATAAAGATAACCAATTTTTTGTATAGGTAAACTAACATTTCATTACATTTCATAGGAATGTAATGCATGGAAGCAAGTACTCTAAAGCATTATTTGTATGTGCACAAATTTGATTCAAGTAGTTTCAGGACTTAATATAAATATTCAAGTACAGAGAGGAACTGAAGGACTGGTGAACCCATACTACCATGGACATGCTATCTCATATTTTGAACAGTAATTCAGAGCTGCTGAATTTGCCTCAGTAGAATCCACAGACTGAGGGCATGGGGGTGGAATCCTGACAATCAGAATTTCACTGGGGCTTATTTTCCAGAACAGCGCTTACTTGTTTATTTTTCATCCAACATAAATCACATTAGGGGTAATACAGGCCATTCAACATTTTCTGACTCTAAGAAATTGTTCAAAAGTTAAACTGGAGAACAGAGTTTTAAAAAAATTGGCTTATTCGTGAAGCAATAATAATGTGACAGTTGATAAAACATCTCATCTGATGTATGGTGGTCATTACTAAAATGTTTGCATTTGCCAACAACAAACAAAATGTAGTTACCAGACAAATTATGCTATTTTTATACCTTTAAAATAGAAAGATGTAAGTTACTCTGCAACTTTGGTTTGAGATGTGTTGGCAAACTTCTGGTACTTAAGTGTGGCCATCATATAAGTTTGGGTGTTTTTTTAAAATTATCATTATTATATGTCTTTACTAATTTGCATGCAATCAGGGACCCTGGGAGAAGAAAGATACGTTAGGAAAAAACATTCTCAGAGTGAATGAAAATGCTGAATGATCCCATGACTAACATGCTTTTCTCATACAATTAAAACAACATTTTAAACTGTTAACACAATATTTGCCCATCTTCAGTGTTGCAATAAAATATTTTAATCCCTTTAAAACTCATAGCTGCTTTTCAAGCAATGGTCAAACTCCAGTTGAGATACGGAGGAATGTAATCCTTTGTGAGTGAGTACAGTCAAAACTGCTCTACAGGACTACATGGTCTTTCTGCGTACTGGATTTCCAGTACATTCACAAAACACACACTGTATATTTCTTATGTGAAATGTTTAGCTTGAGGATAATACAGAGTTTGGAATATATTCCAGACAAGTGGTTCTTTCCTTTTCATAAGAGTATGCATCATATAAACCAGTTCCATTGGTTTATATTCATTTGAACAGACCAACTTTAAAACTGACAGGGCTGTTTTCAAAAGACCATCTTTTTCACTATGCTAAGTAGCACTGATTGAAAGTTCCCAAGAGAAGCTTTAAAAAGGAATTTTTTAAGTTTTAAGATATAAGAGACTGAGGTCAGAATATGCAATAAAACTCACAAGATTGTGATGGCATTATTTTAGGATAATCATCTTATTTTAAGATATGAAAATACTTAAACAATCATGCCAGCATAAGAAATAATTATACCATAATTCATAAGTGCATAATTTATCAAAACAATAGAGCAGTCATGGTTAGACGCAACCTAATATTCCTGTATAAGATATAACTACATATTGTACAATCGTTCCTTTTTATAGTTATTTTTACATTTAGTCCTCATCCAAATTAAGCTGAATACTTCTATGTATGAATGGCATTACGAAATAAACACAACTCACAACAGGGCTTTATTACCTCTACTGCACCACCATGGCATGCAAGTAACTATGTAGTCAACTATAAACAGTAAAATGTCATCATCTTCCTGAAATAAAAAGAACATGAAAAATACAGATATAGTAGTAAACATCAATTATCTTTTAATATCTTTCATATTTACCAAAAGTCTATTGTTACATGAGGCATTTATACCTCTGTATCACTCTCCTGTACTAGTACGGTGGCAAATTTGGAGTTGAGAAACTATACTTTCAACAAGCTCGTACAAAACTACTGGTTTCATATTATACTGCTGTCAACATGTAACGTGTAAATGAGAACGTGACACATCTGCTACCTACCCCTTGGCATTCTCTTACTTTTTTGTATATTCATGAATTTGGAGTAAATAAAAAGACTGAGGGCCATTAAAGCTGTTTGCTAGGTTATCTGTTGTGGTGACCAAGCCCCCAAAATACGAATGTCCTGTAGAAAGGAAACTCTTTCATCTGCCTTTTGTTTCTGAGTACTGATTGTGTGAGGTTCCATACTGGATGTTGGATCTGAGAACCATTGCTGGAAACTACTTGGATTTATAAATATCTGTTTATTTAATTTTGGTTATGCAGGGTATGAATGTGTGGTGTGAATGTGAGGATGAGATGAAATACTGCAGCTGGGAGAACAAAACCCATTCATATTTTATTATAAAAACAAAGGTCAAAGAGCTGACTGGGATTCATTCCTTCTGCTTTGAGGTCAGGACAATACATAGATACTAGCAAATTTCAGTATTGAAGTGGGAGCAGGTGGAATAACAGCAAGTTAAACTCTCCTCTTAGACTTGCAAACTTGGAGATTTTTTTGGAAAAAACAAACTCTGCTGTAGAAGAAGCTTTTCCATGGTCAATTAATTTTACTATTCAGTTAGCTGGCATGGAGGACCCACATGTGCTCTCTGTAAAATATATCATTCTGAATTCAGAATAGACTCTTAGGTACAGAAACATGAAAGCCCACCCATCACTCTGCTGCAGCCCAGATTATGTTTCTGAGGCTTTTGCAAGGTAAAGAAAAATAATCATGAAATGCTGAAATCAAGTTTTTTGATGGAATTATCTTTCCATGCAATTACATCCATGTAATATACATGTGGTGTTCTCAGGTTATACTGATGTTAAATTCTCAAGCTGCCTACCTGTTTCAGGCAATGATAAAAGAACACCTAAATCCAAATGATCTTCTTTAGTTCCTGCTTGCTGGGAAGAAATCTTAATGCTAATTACAAGGAAAGAAGTGTACAATTCTCATTGTTACATTAAGCTATACAAAAATGTCCTTTAGTTTCCTGGAATTTGCTTAGTTTTCAATTATACAATTTCCTTCTACGTTACAAAACAATGTACAGTTTTTCCTAGTTCTGTTCAAGGATTTTCCCTGCTCTGATACGTTCAGGATTAAGAATACTAGGTATTTTATTTCATATTTTGTTGATATCAGAATCCACTCTTTTTATTAAAGCTCATCAAACATTCTCATACCTACCAGAAGTTTGTTCTGCTTTGGGGTATAGCAGGCTGTGTGACTACAACAGAGCACAGTACCTCATATGTTCATTCATAGATTTGCCTCCATAAAACCTGAGGCTGTAGTATAGCTTTCAATGGAAGCCATTTAAAAAGAAAACATTACAGAATATACAATAGTAGTTTTTGAATCTCAGACACAAGTTCCTTGACGTGTTGAAAGATGATGTTTTCGATTTCTGACTCCTGAACTCTTATCTTTACAGTCCGCAGGCTTCTGTTGTGAAATGTCTATCAGTGCACTTGCAATTGCAAGACCTGTAAGATAAATAAAGGAAAAGCAAAATTTAATGCCCAGCTTTCTTAAGAAGAGTTCCAGAGCAGTGCGATGGTTCCTTTCATGCCAAGTTTTTGTACTTTCCCAGAAGCGATCAGCTTCATTTCAGAGTTAGAGAAGTTCTCACTTTCTAAAATGCTACCTGGTAACGGTGAAGAAGTGGAGGAAGAAAAAAAAGTGCAGTTAGGATATTGGACTGGAAATCAGGAGAACTGAGTTCCATTTAACACTTTTATTGATTTGTTGTGTGGTCTTATCATCATCTCTCTTTATTTTCTGGGTTATGTGGACCAGCAGCTCCCTGACATGGATTTTGCTCTTATTAAATGTTTGTGCATTGCATTGAGAAATGGATGAAACTATCAAATCAGAAAATAAAAGAGAAATGGACATCATAGTAAAGACAAAATTGTACCTTTGAATATTTCCCTCTGCAATATATATGCTTTTCTAATTTGGAAATACTCAGGGGTTAGCATTTGCCATGAACAAAAAGATATGAAAATATCTTTCCAGAATTCATGGATTTGTAAACAGATAGTGAACCATGATGGTGTTGGCCTGGATAAATTCTAAATGTTGTCAACTCACCAAAACTCTTCTTTTTCAAATTCTGGTTAAGCTGTTGATATTTCATGACCTGTTATAATCTTAACAGGGTATTACAGAGGGCATGGACAAGCATGCTTAGGAAATTCGTAGTTCAAGAATTTACTCTTCCATTCGCTTGTTACTGCACACTTGCTAGAAAAGCTGCTGACTTTTGCTGAAAGGCTGCCACTGACAGCGCACTCGGTAGTTCTGAATTTTTAAATTCACACAGGCAACATCACAATGAAATGGATTAGGAGTCATCATCATTCATATGTTCTACTCCACTACTACTACCACTACTACTACTACCAATACTCCACTACTCCAGACGCTACTTTATGGCTGCATCCGAACCATGACACATCTGGAAAACCACATCTATGTATACCCATAATGTAGGCAAAGATGGTGCTGATTCTCCATACTGCCCAATACTTCTCAATCTCTCACCATTAACAGTACTACTGCACAAGGAAACCTTTGAAAATACTTGTCACCTGTTTAAGAGGGAGACCTATTTTTTTAACTCAGGCTAGTATCAAACTCAGTTCATCTATCACAGAATCCAATTTTGGCAATATTCTTCATGCATTCACTCATTATAACACTTACCTACTAAGAAACCGTGCAAAAAGTATTTTTTCACTTAAAAGTGTTTCTACAGGCTTCTTTTTTAGTATGTGATATACTGTCAGATTCAGTTCAGATTTCCAGCATCCTGAAAAAGTCCATGCTATTTGCACACTGTAACACTACTTTTCTTAATTCACAAAAATGTTGAAAGAATCAATTAATGTGCATACAGCTTTTTGAAAATACACAGCACTATACTGTAAAACGCTAAGTACAATTATCATTGCTGCATTTCAGGATATGTAAGAGCCAGGATTAATTAAGTCATTTTTCTCACATAAGCATATATTTCCTGGCATGAGCTAGTGATGCCTTTAATTGGGCTTTGATAAATTGAATTTTTAAAATCTTTGAGGCACCTTTAAAGTATCAGCAGTCTCCAGTATTAGCAAATTTAAGCATAAAACCTAAATAACTTTTTGAAAGTTGCTTACATGTGATCCTGTCTTTAGCAGCTAGGCTTAGGGAGTATGCTAAATGGAATGAATATTATATAGCAAAAAAGGGTTTCTGTTTTTTATAAGATATTTTAAAATATAGTTGGCTGTTTGACGCTAACCTCACTTTACATAACAATTAACAAAAAGGAAGAACTATTTCCTTCAAATTTAATGCTGCATATTGGGATATACTGGCATGCTGTTAGAGTTCCATTAAATTGGGTCACTCTAGAAGATCATTTTTCAAAATGTCACACAAATCATCTGATGAAATTCATTTATTATGTTCCCTATGCCCAGCATAGTTCCTTGTTATCAAAGCAATACAATTAACTGGGGGAACAATTCATTATTTCAGACTGGCAGTCTAAAGGAATTTCATTTACCAAGTCAAGCTGATGCACAGACACTGCAAGCAAGCAGAATTTACATCAAAATACAAAAGAAGATTTGATAAAAATGCTGTGGCTTAAATATTCATTAACCCCCCTCCAGCAAAACATTCCCTTTATTTTACAGGTTTTGCATCTAAACAACAAATGTGAATACATGTATAGTCATTAAAGTTGGAACTGTAAATTGTATAGCATTCTATATCTGTTACTTCAGTTTATAAGTTATTTCATTTACCCATCTTCCCTGAACGCTGCCACTTAAATATCCTACCTACGATCCAAACTGGTATTTTCCAAACCAGAATATGGTCTCTGGATGCTTCTGACTCTTGATTAAGGTGGCAAAAAGGAAGAGTGGAATCAGTAAGCATCCCACATGGAGAATTGGTGGGCCACCTTTACCAGTCTAATTTCTGGAAATTCAAGTCGAGCTGCAGAACTGGACCTATTTTTAAGTTTAGTTTGTTTTTCTACTAAATGTTATAGAAATAACCTGACCTAGTTCTATGCAGGTAAAACAATCTTTAGCTTGTTTTTAGGATATGTATGGAAAGATCATTAAGAAGTGAACCCAGTCAAGTACATAAGTGGAAAGTGTATTTTTGTGAGAGATAATTGCATCTACAATGAGAAAAATACCAGTGAAAGCAATATGAACTTGCTTATCTTTAGCAGAACTATTGTCTTTCCTAATGGAAGTTAAATGGTAATAGTTTATTCTCAGGAAGTAAGTGTCTAATCATAAAATTACTGGTGTGTGAATTTTTTGTCATTTTTTTTTAACAATTATGCAAAACAATTAATAAGTACAAGAATAAAATACAGCACATCAAATGAGATTGCCTTGAGAAGCACATTCCCGATTTATACACAAACAGCACTTTAATTCCGCATTTGAACAAAAGCATCTGAAAAAGTCATTCATTTTGAGACGCTCTCCTCCCAGTCTCTGTAAAAACAGGCAGTACTATATATTTTAATTTTGCAGCAAAACAGCTTCATTAGGCGTGAAAGGTTAATTGCAGGTTTAAGTGCAGTTCAGGGAACAGTGCGCGGGTCTGTAGTGAATAGCACAGTCTGCTACAGGAAGGCTGAGTGCTATAAACTGTTTGCCCCGCTGAAATGTTTTACTACCTCATTTACTAACTGTCTTCTTTTACTGCTTGTATTTGTAGTTCTTCTAAACCTTTAATAGCTACAGTTTTATTTCACTGTAATCAGATTTAAATGGAAATACCCATGCTGGGATGTTTAAACGTTTTCCTCTGATTGTATACAGCTGCATTTGAACTGATGTGAGGCTACACTATCTCTCAAAGTAGAAAAAAAACCCCACCTAACATTGAAAAAGTTAGTCTTACATGCTGGCGTGCATATTTAAAACCCTTTTTTCCTCCTCTATTGTTCATTTTAATGAGAAATGCATTGGCTTTTTACTCTCCCCTTTGTTAAAAGTCAGGGAAACAAAGAATGACCTCAGATTCATGGTTAGGCAGGTAACTGGAAATGCTTTTTTCAATTTAAATATGTATTACTCAGAGATAACATTTGGATAGATGTCTTCATTTGATTGCATTCTACACATTTTCATTGTTACACAGAATCAGATTATTCAGAAAGCTGAAGACAATAAAATAACTGCAACTTAGGTAGATCAATTGGATTTGTTTGATATTTTAAACAAAATTATAGTCATTGCTTAAGGTGACCTTAAGCAACGAAAATAAAATGACAGCTGCCACACAGAGAGACTTATACAGACAAAACTGGGTAAATGCTATATTATTAAAGTAACAGCTTCACCCTTCAGCACCCAGCAGTCTTTGTGTTACTCCCATTTGTTTATTCGTTAAAGACGTGTTACTGTACGTGCGCCCCTAATAGTGTCCAGAGCCCTTTTATCATAAAGGGTCCGTTATTCAAAGTCTTTCCATTGTAGAAGATGTGATGCTCATGAAAAGCCATGCCAATGGACCTAAGCAGTTTGAAGACATACCAAGCGACGAGAATTACAGCCTCTAGTGCCTCACGAAGATGACCATAGCACACAGCGAAGCCAGTGAAGATAATTTTCATGCTCATCAATAAAACTACCAGTTATTATGTAGGGAATTTCGATGAGTTCTGTCATTTATCATTATCAGTCTATAAAGGACTGTTTTGTAAGTACACAATGTATACTACATGTGTATAAATGACATTTATATACAAAACCACCTTGTTAATAATGCAGTTTTGTATTAGCCATTTCTTAATTTGATGAAGCAGATCACATTCACCATAACCTTTACAGATGCATACTAGGACTGTATACATTTACTTTTCGTGGGAAATATATATGGTAGCTGTAGTATCTATAATGGTGGAAGAACATAACTTTCAAGAAGGTTGTGACTAGGCAAGTGTTTCTGAGTACCCACTGAAAAAATTTTCTCACTTTCTGTGAGACGTTGTGCCAGGAATATTCTCATTCAGTTTAGTGTTTGGTAAAATTTTCACGATTGTCTGGTAGTTCCAATAATCTTCCTGTTTTTTCAAAAAAACTTTCTCCAAGTGGACTAACTGATGATTCATTTTCATGACTGAAAAGGCCAGAATGTGGTTTATGGTACAAACTCCTGTACTATAGATCAAGTTGTGTCAGGAGGTATCCAAAAGGCATGTAAAATGGAACCTGCACAAAATTTGGGATTCGAAAGCATGATCCACAAAACCTTCTCCTAACCACGTACAAATCCGCTACTCAAGTGCCTACTTTCCTGAAGAAAAATTAAGAGTCATCTGAAGTTCAAGACTGTACATGGCCAGAGGAGGGACTGTACCTCACCACAGAGCAAAGTTAATTTCGAAGTCAGAAAACAGTCAAATCCTTCACGTGTATCTGGGCATCCTGATCTGGCGGGTTTGCCTAGACAACATCCAGAGATCGCAGACTTAGTCACAGAGAACAATCACAAGCAACTGCCAAGAAGAAGAATTATCTTCATAACCTGTCATACTGAATGTTGTTTTATTTGAATTAGCTTTTTTTTAAAAGGACAAGCTGACAGCACCTCAAAATCACAAAGTTTTTTTATGGGCTTCTATTCCTGTTTGGTGCATGAAGGCATATTTTAAGTTGACACCATTCTTACTATGAGAAGGATATATTAAACAAACTAAACTAACTAGGAAATTACTTTGGGCAAGTAACCCCATCATTTTTTTTTCAGGGATAATTTTTGCTAGATGGGAAGACAGCCAAGACTCCAGGAGGTATGTTTCTTATGCATATAAGTTAATTAAATAAGTAAAATATGAGACAGAGCTTAAACCATAACAATAATAAACTAAATAATGATAGTATGGAATTAAATAGCCACGCACTATAGAGAGGAGATGTCATGCTCCTTTGTATTATACCCTTGGTATTTAGTAATAACAGCTATCTATAGGGGACTAAGAAACTCTTATTCCTGGAATAGACTTATAAATTACTTGCTGTCAGTTTGTGGGAAATGCAGACTATACAATAAAGGATCTTCTACAAAATGTTCAGCCCTTCATAATTTTTCTCATTTTGAAAAGGAAATGGCCATACATATTTGTGTGAAATATTTGTGCTCGAAGGGGCCAGTAGTGATTTTTTTTGTACATGGTAAGACAGCTTCCCCTTCCCTTCCAGCGTGAGATATCTGCAGTTTAGTCTGTAATCCAGGTCTGTACAACATCTGGCGCCTTTGAACTATCCAGCTTGCCAGTGGCTAAGACAGAGCATGAGCTGTTTGGTCTCTCTGGCCATGGGCAGGCAGGGATTGACTACTCACTTTGGGACAGCTCTTGTCCGTTCAGCAGGGCAAACGAATTCCATACTGAAGAAGGGGACCTAGTGAGGAATTGGAGACACTATGGCAGTGGGACTGGTGCAATCTAATGGTGATCAGCTGAGGCTTTTTTCTCTTACCTTCTTTTCTCGACTCAAGCCCTCCTGGAACACAAGAATCATAGCATCACTTAGGTTGGAAAAGACCCTTAAGACCACTGCCTCCAACCATTAACTTAACACTACCAAGTCAACCACTAACCCATGTCCCTCAGCACCATATCTGCAAGTCTTTTAAATACCTCCAGGGATAGTGACTCCAACACTTCTCTGAGCAGCCTGTTCCAATGTTTGATAACCCTTTCTCTGAAGAAGTTTTTCCTAATATCCAATCTAAACCCCCATGGGCACAACTTGAGGCCATTTCCTCTTGTCCTATCACTTGTTACTTAGGAGAAGAGACCGACTGCCACCTCGCTACAGTCTCCTTTTAGGGAGTTGTAGAGAGCAATAAGGTCTCTGCTCAGCCTCCTTTTCTCTAAGCTAAACAACCCCAGTTCCCTCAGCTGCTCCTTCACTGATTACTTCTAAAAGATGCTACATATGAGATTATTACATTTAGCTGGACTGTATCAGCAGACCTGTACACCAATGCGACCTGTGCGCCTTGCCCAGGGAAGGCAGCACAAATGGTAGTACAAATACATTTACTTTACAAATGGGAAAGGGGAAAGGAAGATTGAGATAATGGCTGACCTGAGCTGGGAGAGGACCTCTCATCTGAAACTGCATATGAGGTGATAGGTGGGGAACAGTAAGTCATGGTGGGTCTTGGAGATGAATAATTATATTTGAGGCAACAGAGAAAGGGAGTGTGTGGAGGTACTAAAAATGATATTTGTGATTAAAAAAATAGTCAGGAAAAAAATAGTAAATAAACATAGTTAAGACAGCCGTTGTTCAATGTGACAGTAGTTCAGAAGTAGGCTGCAGAGGTCCTGGGCAAGGGCTTTGTTTTGGTGATGCAGAGGGAAGATGTTTTGGAGAGGCTGCAGCAGCAGAATTCAGCAAGACTTGCACTCTGGTGGCCAGGAAGCAAAGGATACTTGGGCAAGACCAGAGGGACAGCAAGGGTAATAGTGTCATTAACACAGACTCAAGAGAGAACAGTGGAATGCAAGCTAACATGAAGAAATGTAAAACGTTGTGGTAATGAAAAATAAACTACATAAAGTTGGTCTGTAACCTAAACTGTTGGTAAAGGGTAAACCAAATCCCAGTATATGGAATACAGACTTCCATTGAAGTCAAACACATGCATTTTCTACAAGTAAAGGAAGAAATTGAAACGCAGATACTTTCCCAAGAACTCTGACATATTACTTCATCAAAAAATGCTTAAATTTGAAGAGTAAAGCACACCTTAAGCTATGATGGTTAAACAACATTAGTCGGTATATTATCTATTTCTTGGACCCTATTCCTTGGGGCTTCATGATAAAGCTTGTCACAGATTTGTCCAGGGATATTAAGAATATGACTGACTCCACAGACTAAAAAAAAATAATAAAAAAAGAATTGTAGTTGACTGCTGAGTCTGAAGATAAATCATTTTTCTCAAAACCTCTTATTGACTCACTTCAGATATTACAATAGGCTTGGGGAATGGTTACATTTAGACTGCTTTAGTAATAGCTCCTAAAGCTGCAATACTTATCAGTACTAAATTTCAATTAATAAAGCAGGCATCACATTTAGTCATATATTCTTCTCACAAAGTAGCAGAGCTAAGAGAATTAAAGCATTTTGATCTTTTTATCTAAGAAGTGTTACCTTGGCAGTAGTTACAGATGAGTGATCTGTTGTTAGACCATTATTTTATTCCATTATTGTCATTTTTGGACCTTGGACCACAAGGGGTAATTACAGAAATCTGAGAATGCCCCTAACTATTCCATTGTCTTTCTCACCATGGCTTATTTTATACAAAAAACTATGGCAAATTTTTTTGGGCATTTTTTTCCCCTTTACATTAAAAACCACAACAAGTAATAACTGCATGAACAATTATGCACGTGAACAGACTTTCTCTGTTCTGCATTTCTTGAATGTAAGTTGTGGAATCTCAAACAGGTGTATCAGTAGCGAAAAATGTTTACATTTTTAGGGTACAAAAAGCAAAGTTCTGGGATATGTAACATTTTCAGAAAGCTATCAATCAAATACATGAATGGCAAATCACCTCTAATTCACAAAATAATTGTTATTTGGAATTATTACCAAAACAAGGGGTTTGGTTTGATGGCTATTGAAAACACCTAAAAGAAATAATCTGCTTAGAATATGTGCAAACCTCATGCAGATTAATTCCAATGCATATTACACATCGTGTTAAAATGCAAGTAATTACACAGGTTTCTACAATGGACAGTAATATTTGAAACATTTGGATTATTTTCTACACAAACTATTAAATTTTCTGTTTGATTACATCTTTTCATTGAATCATTTCTCCATGTTATGAAAAACATCTCTATTCTTGTGATGTTGTGCAGCCATTTAATTTGCTTTCTAGAAAATCACTATAATCTAATTTGCTACTCTGCAAGAATTTGGTGAGATGCATTAATCATGCCAGAATCTAATTTGGTCTTGTAAACCCATTTCTGTAGAAGAGAAAAAAATCTACTTGGAGTATTGAAGAAGCACTGTTTTCACTTACTTTTAGCAATACCTGGGTTAATACAAATGAAATTATAATTGGTTTTGTTTAGAAGTCAGTATCACAGCTGTGACCCAGTTGGGGTTAGTTTATGAACCTCTCTATAGTAATTAGACACATTTGGATTGCAAAAGCCTCTCCAGACCAGTACACTTGAGGTTACTTGTACAGCATTATTTTACTCTTTGTCTCTAATTTCAGCAATCTCCTTTTATTGGCATTGTACATGCCAATTAGAGAAAAAGGAAGATATTAAAACTTTAAAAAATTTTGAGCTTCAGCTACAACATTTTTAAAGCTTTTTATCCAAATCCATTCATACAGTTGGACTCTTTAACCACTGTGAAGTCTTACTAAACATCATGAGTAGGATGAACACCTGTGAGACAGAGATTTATCACTCGTATAAACAGAGCGTGATCGACACTCCATTAATACAGTGCTGAACTATCATTTCATGCAACCAAGTAATCCGAATATCTGCACGTGTGTCTGTGGTGTGCGTATACGTCTATGAGTATCTGGGAAACAGAGAGAAGGTTCAAACGTGACCAAGCAATCAGGAGAACAGTTAGAAGGAGAAAAGGCAGAGGTATTCACTGGGGGTTATGTTCCTCCAGAGGGGTCTTACTTTCAGGGGTGATTTAAAGCAGATCTCTCTCTCTGTAGAGGAAACCTGGGGTGATTAACCTCACCAGGTGAAATTCAGGTTTTGTGAATACCTCCCTAATGTTCCATCTGGCTGATAATGTATATTGTCAGGTTTGCAGCTTTACTGCTCTCCTCCTTGAGACAAAACACACAACCTTAAAGACAAGAGGTTTAAGAGCCCAAGAGGGGGCAATTCTTCCCCCACTGGAGATAAAACAATACTACTTATATTATCATTTACTTTCAGAGCAATAACCCTCAAAGATGCTGTTTCTCACTCTTGCCCCTTTATTTTGGAGGTGCTGGCTTTTTTCCCCACTGTCAAAAATTTTATTTAAACCAGAAAGTGATGAACATGTTCATACAAAAAAATGATTAGAGTTCACCAGAAATTCAATGGGACTGTGGCTTAATCAGAAGTAGGCATGCTGTCTGCAGTGCTGTCCCATAATGCATTCTCACTTATAAGTTTTGCTTTCCAAGGTTGACAAAGTATCGGACTTGTTTTCCGTTTCCAACATACTGCTGCAATATATCATTGCTCTAACCACTGTTTGGCTTGTAATTTGGTTCTGGCCAAATAACAATGCCAGTTTTTCAGTATTCTGCCGATTTCCACAATTAGACATTCAGTACATCCCCAGCTACATAGCCAGCAGTCACTCTGACAAAACAAACGACCTTGGGAGTCTAACACAGAATTAAGTCAACAGGACAGAAAGCGTGCCCAGAATTTTGAACCATATTTTGAAGTATTACTGAAGTGACAACTTCAGGGTCTTCAGGATCTCTAACACAAGGGCCTTTGTAGTTTCCGTACCTATTAATGCCTGAGAATAAGGAAAAAGGGAAAAAGAAAGAAGACACATGCCCTGCTGTCAATATCAGGGTGGTTCCATCAGAAATGCTAGCATCAGCTTATACAGAACATTGATTTTTATTAATTCCAGCAGAAAAGCTTGGTAAAAGGCTGAAAAGCTCAAACAATTAAAACCACAAAGATTTTACACAAATAGCCCTACTAGAATCCTGCTCAGCACTGAAAGAATGTAATTCGGAATGGGATTCTGGTATGTACAGGCAAGCTACACAGGTACTCATTTATTCTTTCCTGAATCTTCTATATGACACTGAATACACTATATGATGACTTTAACAGGCAAAATGACACACTTAGACCTGGTTACTGTCAAAATGTATCGAAATAGGGTTCCATTTCAAACACTGCAGGTTTGTAATTGATTACATACACTTGGTTCTGAACAATCAAGATAGATAAATATCAATAAAATTACAGTAACAGAGCACCATTTCTGTTTGTGTGACATATGCAGGCAGAGCAAATGCCTGAAAATGTGACATAGTAACACTACGAGAGTGTATCACTGAAAATATATTATAAACGCCATGCAGCTTCCTAGTTTGAAGAGGAAAGACTAGAAAACTGACAGTAGATAGTCACAGCTTTTTACCTAGCTCTGTACGTACTCACGCTCCGACAAGTAGTACTCATTGTCTCATTTGTCAATCCCACTATAAGATTTGAAAAAACTGTTCTGGTACAAAGATACAAGTACCAAACTATAAATTTTGCTATTTAAAACATTCCTCTAGATGCTCCTTTACATCTCGAGGTTTTTCCAGTTACATCCTCTAGATGCTCCTTTGCATCTAGAGGATGTAACTGGAAAAACCTGAGGAAGATCCTCCTAACAGCCAAATTCAGGTTCAGTGATTCTCCTTTTAGAAACCACATCCACATGATGTGCCATGAGATATTCCTCTCTTGGGATCACATTTGGCGTAAATCTCAGCCTGATGTGCACATCACCTTTTTATACGACAAAGTAAAATCTCTCACTCATTTGAACAGGACTCGTGCTACTCATTGGCTGTGAAAGCAAAAGGTAGAAACCAAGTGAAAGATACAGTCCCGAAATTCTCATAAAGTCCATTTCCCATCAGTTTCAGCTCCCAGAAGATGCACACAATGAAAATAAACCTTCAGATACTGAAGAGTTACTACAGCAGCTCTTTCTCATCACTAGTCATGAGAGTAAGCAGTGGCAGAAATGAAACCAGGGAGAAGACCATGTGGCAAGAGATACGCTCTGCTTGATGTCTTCCACTGTCAGGATGGTTCTTTGAGACAAGAGGCAAAATTAAGAACAGTTCTGTGCATTATTTTTCACAATATTTTCATTAAAAACCAACATGCCGTATAAAGCACCATGCTGGCTTTGTATTTCAAGGATGTGATCAGAAGCTAGTTTTTATTTATGTATTTCAAAATGTTTTTACTTCGTGATGAAGGAAAAATAAACCTTCAGGAGGACATTAGAATCCCCTCACTGCAGTTTTGCTAAATCTCCCATCTGTTTTTTAAAAGTAGAAAATATGTAGAGTATTCAACATACCTGTAGCTTCTACAGGTACGTCAGTGATAAAAGGAAGACGAGGGGAAATATGCACCCTCTCCAGAAGGAAACAGGACACCTGGTTACCTGGGATATGGACAAGGCTGAGGGATTCAATGACTTCTTTGCCTCAGTCCTCACCAGCAAGTGCTCTAGGCACACTGCCCAAGTCACGAAAGGCAAAGGCAGGGACTGGGAGAATAAGGAATCACCCATTGGAGGAGAAGACCAGGTTCAAGACCATCTGAGGAACCTGAAGGTGCACAAAGCCATGGGACCTGATGAGATTCATCCACAGGTCCTGAGGGAACTGGCAGATGAAGTTGCTAAGCCACGTTCCATCATATTTGAGAAGCTGCGGCAATCTGGTGAAGTTCCCACTGACTGGAAAAGGGGAAACATAACCCCCCAGTATTCAAAAGGAAGAAAAAAAGGAAGATCCTGGGGATCACAAACCAGTCAGTCTCACCTCTGTGCCCAGCAAGATCATGGAGCAGATCGTCCTGGAAACTATGCTAAGGCACATGGAAAATAAGAAGGTGATCGGTGACAGCCAACATGGCCTCACTAAAGGCAAATCACGCCTGACAAATCTGGTGGTTTTCTATGTAGTGATTACAGCATTGGTGGATAAGGGAAGAGCAACTGACATCATCTACCCAGACTTGTGCAGAGCATTAGACACTGTCCCACATGACATCCTTGTCTCTAAATCAGAGAGACACAGATTTGATGGAAGGACCACTTGGTGGATAAGGAATTAGCTGGATGGTGGTCAACAGCTCAATGTCCAAGTGGAGACCAGCGATGAGTGGTGTTCCTCAGGGTTCAGTACTGGGAGGGACCAGTGCTGGTTAACATCTTTGTTGGCAACACGGACAGTGGGATTAAGTCCAACTTCAGCATGTTTGCCAACAACAACAAGCTGTGTGGCGTGGTGAACACGCTGGAGGGAAGGGATACCATCCAGAGGGACCTGGACAGGCTTGAGAGGTGGGCCTGTGCGAACCTCATGAGGTTCAACAAGGCCAAGTGCAAGGTCCTGCACCTGCGTCAGGGCAATCCCAAGCACAAATCCAGGCTGGGTTGAGTATGGTTTGAGAGCAGCCCTGAGGAGAATGACTTGGGGTGTGTGGGTTGATGAGAAGTTCAACTTGAGACCGTAATGTGCGCTTGCAGCCCAGAAAGCCAACCGTATCCTTGGCTGCATGGCTAGCAGGTCAAGGGAGGTGATTCTCCCCCTCCTCTCCACTCTTGTGAGATCCTACCTGGAGCAATGCATCCAGCTCCAGAGCTCCCACCATAAGAATGACTGATCTGCTGGAGCAAGTCCAGAGGAGGCCACAAAGATGCTCAGAGGGCTGAGGCACCTCCCCTATGATGACAGGCTGAGATAGTTGGGGTTGTTCAGCCTGGAGAAGAGAAGACTCCGGGGAGCCTTCCTATAGCAGCCTTCCAGTACCTAAAGGGGGCCTACAGGAAAGATGGGGAGGGATTCTGTATCAGGGATTGTAGTGATAGGATGAGGGGTAATGGTTTTAAACTGAAAGAGGGGAGATTTAGATTAGATATTAGGAAGAAATTCTGTACTCTAAGGGTGGTGAGAGACTGGAACAGGTTGCCCAGGGACATTGTGGATGCCACATCCCTGGAAATGTTCAAGGCCAGGTTGGATAGGGCTTTGAGCAACATGGTCTGGTGGGAGTTGTCCCTGCCCATGATAGGTGGGTTGCAACTAGGTGATATTTAAGGTCCCTTCCAACCCAAACCATTCTATGATTCTATTTTCTATTTACCTGCTGACCTGCCTTCTATTTTTTCCCATAATCTTTTTGATCATACGTGAAAAACTTGGCTTCAGTTGTCTTACTTCCTGATTTTCTATATTTCAATTATACTTTAATGGCTAGATATACAGTGATGATGATACAAGAGTGTGTTGTGAATGAAATCTATTTTGTACTGCTTCTGAGAACTGCTACAATTTGAGTTACTTTTTTCCGTAGCCTCTGAAGTGCCTTCTATAATGTAATAATATAATAAACCTGAATCTGCTCTTCCCTTTGCAATGCAATCCAGCATTCTGTTTCCCATAATGTTGCTACATTATGATTTGCAACACTAAATAATTATCCTAAGTTACAAAGATAAAATATAAAACTTTAAAGCAATATCATTAGACACCATACACTTGAGACACTGAAGCAGCCATAAGCAAACATGGATTTTCTTAAAAAACATAAACGAAGGTGACAACGAAAAGCATGGTTCCTGTTTAGGATTATTTCATCAAAAGCTTGCTGCAATCTTGGGTGCAAAGAATGTAAATAGTAGGTAATCAGTGACAAACTGGGCCTTGTTTCTAACAGGTGGAGCACCAGATATTATGACCTCTATCTCAAAAGGTGAGGAGGGGAAAAAATACACTTGTGGGAATGGGATTTGATAATGTGTGAGATTCAGTAATAAAAGGTATTACACCCCAAAAGAGGAAGCATAACAGAGAAGAGAGACTTATCTAAACCTTACAGGCTTGTGTTCAGATGTGTGAACTTGTGAGTTGATTTTTTTTGTTCTGTTTTGTCTGGTCAAGCATTCAATATAATAAGGAATATACAGGATTCTTGACTTCTTCCTATATTATTTTTCATTGCCTTCCTTCCAAATAGCCCTCCATTTTCTATTCTTATTTTTGCTTCTTCTTGTTCTATAAAGGTTGAGCTGCCACATTATTTAACTGCCTTTACAAGGTGCTTGGTTTTCTCTACCTAGACTTCCAATAAGCAGGAATTCTTTTTGTGAATCTGATGTTAGTTACCAAGACTAGTCTAACCCCCTGCCACATTCTTTCATCTGTTTGGATTGTAATACTGTGAGGAGGTGGTGGTAAGGCAGGTTTTAAAAGCTGCAAAAATATTTTATTTATTTATATATTTGTTTAATATATTTTAATATATTTTTAAATGTTTATAGATATTATTTATGTTGTTTGTCCTTCTCCTGAATTCTCATTTTAGTGGGCAATTCTTTTCCAAGAAAAATCACAGAATCACAGAATCACTTAGGTTGGAAGAGACCTTTGAGATCATCAAATCCAGCCGTAAACCTAACACTGCCAAAACCACCCCTAAACCATGTCCCTCAGCACCACGTCCACCCGTCTTTTAAATACCTCCAGGGACGGTGATTCCACCACCTCCCTGGGCAGCCTGTTCCAATGCTTGACAACCCTTTCAGTAAAGAAGTTTTTCCTAATACCCAACCTAAACCTCCCCTGGCACAACTTGAGGCCATTTCCTCTTGTCCTATCGCTTGTTACTTGGGAGAAGATATTGAACCCCCACCTCACTACAACCTCCTTTCAGGCAGTTGTAGAGAGCGATAAGGTCTCCCCTCAACCTCCTTTTCTCCAGGCTAAACAATCCCAATTCCCTCAGCTGCTCCTCATAAGACTTGTGCTCTAGACCCCTCAAACAGCTTCGTTGCCCTTCTCTAGACACACTCCAGCAACTCAGTGTCTTTCCCATACCGTGGTGACCAAAACTGAACACAGTACTCGAGGCAGGACCTCACCAGTGCTGAATACAGGCACACCATCACTTCCCTGCTCCTGCTGGCCACACTATTCCTGATACAGGCCAAGATGCCATTGGCCACCTTGGCCACCTGGGCACACTGCTGACTCGTGTTCAGCCGACTGTCCACCAGGACCCCCAGATCCTTTCCTGCCAGGGAGTTTCCAGCCACTGCTCCCCAAGCCTGTAGCGCTGCCTGGGGTTGTTGTGACCCAAGTGCAGGACCCAGCACTTGGACTTGTTGAAACTCACCCCATTGGCCTCAGCCCATCGGATCTAGCCTGTCCAGATCCCTCTGCAGAGCCTTCCTACCCTCAAGCAGATCAACACTCCCACTTCATTTAGTGTCATCTGCGAACTTACTGAGGGTGCACTCAATCCCCTCGTCCAGATCCTCAATAAAGATATTAAACAAGACTGGTCCCAAAACTGAGCCCTGAGGAACACCACTGCTGCTAACTGGATTTAACACCATTCACCCCAACTCCCAGGGCTTGGCCATCCAGCCAGTTTTTAACCCATTTTTAAAATACACGTCCACTATTTACAAAGAGAGATAAAAATAACTGTTCACATTTGAACTATGATCTAATTATTTCTTTAAGAGAGATGAAGTAGGTTGTGAATAATCTAAATACAGCCAGCCTTATTTCATTATTTCAGTCCCTTATGTGCTTAAAGAATAACATTTACTTTCAAGATTTTAAAAGCTGTGTGTTAAATAGTACATATTTTTAGGCAACTTTTCATCTTTGATGTCTTTAACTGTATTTTCACTAAACATTCTACAAAAGTGACAGAAATGCATTTTTCTCACTGGGATTGCCTCAAGGATACAGCTATCCTTTGTGCCAGTGTGAGATGTGCATGAAGCTGATGAAGGTCTGCAGAGGCTGAGGCAGTGTGGTTTAAGTCCCCTCCAGATCCACCGAGATGGATTTCAAGGGGAGGAAAGTAGGGCCAAGAGGCTCTTGCAGGAACAAACAGCCTTTAGGGTGAGGTACATCATTGCTGTGCTCTGCTGAAGCCCCATATGCTTAGTAATTTAGACAACTGAGTGCTTCATCTGGGATGAAGTCACAATGCTTTTACATTTTTACATCTGGGAAAAAGTCACAAGTCTTTACATTTTCATCTGGCTTCCTACTCTTTACCTTTCTACTTACCCAGGTAAAATCAACAAACCAACCTATTGCTCTGAAACATGCCTCTTCTGGTCCATACCAGCAGTTGCATTAGGTCCAGACCATGAGAGTTTTTCAGCGAAACGAGTGCTTAACCATATATGAGCCTATTAGATCTAAAGCTTGGTAGGCGAAATCTGGCTCCCAAAATTGAAAGCCTTACTTAAGTTGACCCGCCCCCCCCCCAAACACTAATTCTTTCAAGGCATATTTTAGAGATTTCATTTACAAAATCAATGTTTACTGACCTTTCCATAGTGGTTTAAATACGAAGACAAGAGATGTGTCCAGGGAGGAAAAATAGTATTAAAATACTGAGCTTGTTATCTCCAAAGTGCTACACACAAATTAACTAATGCATGCTAATACAGTGATTAGCTTGTTTGCCTAGGTTTAGTGCAATGACTATGTTTCCTAGTGCCATCATTCAATGAGAGATGGTTTGGTATCACCCTGAAGCCAGGACAGCTCTTCTCAAAACATACTGTGCTTAACATCTGTGTATTCCCCACTGAAAAGAATATGTCTATGTAGAGTATTGAGTATTTGCAAAAGACAACTACTTCTGGAGAAACATTTTGAAATCAAGATATACTTTGAGTTACTGAAAGATTGTAATACCAGGCAAAAAGATAATGGATTGTTGTCGGCTAGGTGGGAAGAAGATGGAGCTACAGACATTTCATCTGGGATGACTACTGTGTTCTGCATAAATTTTGTAGGCATTGACCCCTCACAGCATTTTCTCAGGAGCAAACAGCATAAAATGTCCTTGGAGAAAAGTGCTGTCCCCGCCGTGGGGCTGTCCATTCTCTCCTCCTTTGGGGAAAAAACCAACAGACCAGACTTGTCTGTGGCCCTCCCAGAGGACCACACTCCATAGATAGCTGCATGGCGTGTACAATTCCAGTGTTCGTAGGCTAGATTAGGTACATTTGTGTACACCTCTCTATGTAATGACATTCCAAGCCACAGCGAGGCTTCTGAAAGCCTCAAGAATATAAAAAATGATAACAAAAAATAGTAATAAATAGAAATGAAACTGGTAGCATCACAGCTATTCATGGAGATTCAGCTTGACTGCAAGAAAGCTGGCACAGTATCGCTAGTAGGATGCATAGTGAAACAGCTTGGAAAAAGCAATCTGGAAAAAAACCCAGTATGGATATAATGAATGAGCCTTTATTCCACATATGAAAGTGTTTCTGATACTGACAAAAGAAGGTACAATATTTATCATTCAGAGTTCGCAGGGGACAAAACAACAATATTAAATCATGAGAGGCTTTATTTGTGAATTGGCATTGTTTTCTGTCCCCTGTGTTACCAGAATGATAAATGCTTTCCTTCGTGTAGGAAAAAAAAGGCTTGACACTGACTGTGCATTCTATGGATTTATGCTACAATTTTTTGAGAGATTTGGTTAAATCCTCATAAATACCAATGTTTACATTAAAGGTGCTAATAAGCCTTTTGGGGGGGTGGTGGTTTGGGGGTTTTTTTCCTCACCCACAGTCTTATTTGCGAGTCCCCTTCATGATATTTTATTTTCTAGGGCAGATGAAACAAGATTCAGTTATCAGAGTTCTTAGGATAACTGGTGGGAATATTGCAGAAGCACAATGTGATCAAAGCGGATGGAAAAGCAATCCCCAAATGACTAAGGGCAAAACTGTGCCAGTCCCAGAATCACAGAAAGAGCTGACGTGTATGAGACATACTAAACACTTGCATTTGAACTTCTAATATTGAAAATAAATGTCACAGCATTTTCACGAAGAATCTATTTGTCTTGAATGCAGCTCATCTGCTACTCCTTGTTATGGATTACACCTTTTACTTTTTATCTATCCTTAACTCCTGCTAAACGCTCTAGCAGTTCCAGCGTCTGACAGGAGGTTATGTTTTCTTCCTATTTTTCATACATTTTCTGTTTCCAAAAGCTAGCAGAGAGTATTCCAATGATCAGGTGAGAGTTAATGTAATTTGTTGCCAGTATTTTCAAATGCAAGTAATATCTTCTGGTTTGCACAATTCAGGATGAATATGGTGCATCGCTGTGCCGTCTAATGTGACTCAGCTCTGAGAGCTTCAGGGCTTGGCTCTGCCTTCAGTGCCCTAAGTACAGATGGCTGAATTTTTTTAGACAGTAAATACGGAAGGTGTAAATAAATACATAACTAGTAATCTGATTTCCAAAGATATATAAGCATGACCCCAAGAAAGGATTATTTTATAACAGTATAATTCCGTACATGCTCTGGGTGCTGGGGAAAAATTCCTCGAACACAGCCAATTTTATCACACAGATTTCAATTCCTAGGTTAGATGCCCTTAAGAATAATACTTAAAACTACACAGAAATGTACTATATGCATGTTACGTATTAGATCATGCATGGATAGAATGGCTCTTCAAAACAGCGTGACGGGTTTTCATTTTCTTTTTCGGTGCAATTGCTATTACCGTTACTCAGACATCTTCCTGTAACCTCCATCAGCCCCAGCCAGGGATACAGCTCCCACTGTGTTGGGTATAATACGTGAGCACCGCACCAAGGAGCTTTACAATCTAAACAACTTTTCACTGTGTTTAAATTTTCATGTTAAAAGAAACATATTCACAGACCTCCTTAACCCACAGACTTTTAAAGTCAGGCTGAACATGAAAATATAGCTAGACTTTGCTTTTATGCGATAACCTACCAGGCAATAAAAGTTCTGCAAATCTCTATCGGCTCTCAGTTACACTGTGTAGTTCAGAGGCTTCAAATTGTATTTCTGACATCCTGTTACACAGCTACTACTGAGCAGACCTTTGTAAATAGCTATATTAATGACGTACAAGAAAGAACAGAATGTACCGCACTCCCGCCAATCTACATTGGCCTTGCAGTTCTAATGCAAGTGAAAAACCACTATTTTACATTAAAAATCATCAATATAAATACTGCATAGATCTACGGAGTAATAAGACTGCATTAATCAACATTTTTTTTTTGGAGAGAACTGGACTAAATCATTGTGAAAACTAGTAAATGAATAAGCTGCAAAATTCAATTACTTTAACAGTCAATTTTAATATCAAAATGAGTAAATGAGTTTTATTTAAAAACAGTTTATGCTTAGAGTTAAGCATAGAATACCTAGGGGGGAAAAAAAAAAAGATTTGTAGTTTTGAACAGAATGTAACATTAGCACAAAATTTCTGGGAAACTTTCGGACGTGTGCAAACGAAGTTCTGTGTAGAAAATCACACATGCAGAAGTTACAATGGAAAGTCAAGAAGTTTCCAGATTTTGATAGATTTCAGGCTGGATGTGTCAAAAGATAAACCCTGACACTGGCAGGCCGTCTCCCTTGAAAATTTAGACTCCATATACAGAGATCTTCAGGTAAACCAATTTCTACCTTCACCTCTGCCTCCAAATGCTGGTCTCAAAGGATTTCATTTCAGCCAAGACCTGTCAAAACCCCCAAATGCTTTTTATTACTGAATTCCTTCTGTATATTCTGTCAGTTGTGTTAAAATAATAAATTCACTAGAAACTGATTTTTGCAAAGGGTGAGAACCTCTTGAACTGATCCCCTGATTTTGTTATTTCAACATGTAAAAATGGGGGGCATATTTAAAATGGTTGTTTGAAGACCATGCTTCCCATGCCATTTATGGGGTTTAAAGTAGCAGCAGGTCCAGAAGTTACGATAAAAATCATTTTCAGTAGGATGGCTGTGAAACATTAGGGTGTGCTCCAGTCTGTGCATATCCTTTTAAACCATTAATATTAATGGTGGTTCACTCAGAAACATCCGGCTCAGACTAGGTGCCTTGGTGTTCTTAATTGGTGCTATGAAATAACAAAGCTTTTTTTTATATTCTGATGTATCTGGGGGAAATGAGGGCATTTCTAAAATTCCTTTGAGAGGTGATTCTACACAGTTTTTGTTGGCATCAAGGGACGAAAATACACAAAAAACATACTGCTGGATTAAGATGGCAACAATGGTTATATTACCAAAAAAAGCCAAAAAGAGTCCTTTCAAATTGTGTGTGTAGACAAGGAGCTTAGTTTGGATGAAGCAGTTGCAAGAACACTTTAATGGGGGACAAGAAAGCAATTAACAATGAAAAGTCACTGATGCAAAAGATAGTCCTAGAGATTAAAATCTTATTGAAACAAATGCTTCTCCATTTGATCATAATGAATTGAGCTGAAAGATCTGTGAAACCAGTTCACTGAGCACATGAGAAGAAAATAATAATTTGTTACTCAATTATAGTACGAAGCTTTCTGACCAACATACTGCTCTACAGCATTAGTTAAATAGAAGTAAGAATCTTGGGTAAAATGAGTAACACAATAGGAGAATTAGTCACAGTATTATTTGAAATTGCCACGTGATAATTATGAAAATATATACAGATATATCAATTTGTACAGTGCTTTAAAAACACAGGAAGGATATGCTTTATCCCAAATGGATAAACAGAACATTCAAGGGAACGGAGATGAAATGGGCATAGCAGGAAGGGCAGGGCAGGGATAGGGGAAGGCAATAGTGCAGGGAAGAAAGACACAGTGGTGGAGCTAAGCTGAGCCTGGGGCAACTGGGGAATATTCCGAAATGAGAGAAACCGCCGAGACAGAAGTGTGAAAGAGAGGGAGAACATTAAGAAGTGAAGACTGAGAAAGGTCCGTTACATGTGTGGGAACAGACTGCTTAAATTAGAGAAATCCATCAGACCAAGGTAGATTGGGTCTTTGTAACGGGGGCAAAGGTCTCAAATTCATCCCATTTGCCTTTAGGCAGCTAGCTGAGACATCCAAATCTGGAGATGCATTTCCGAACAGGAATCAAGATTGCAGGTGGGCTGAATTGCTCTTTGACAGAAGCTTTAAGAAAGGAACATAAGCGATCAAATTAATAACACATATAAAATAATACACACAGATTATGTGAAAATTTTGCATTAGGTGGAACTGCTATGAAAGAAATTCAAGGAGGGAACAAACCCCATAAATACCTGCCAAAAATAGCTGTCACAGAGAACTGTTATTGAACCTTTTTGTCACAATGCACCTTAACAGGTCCTGTGTTCTTCAATGCTGCCATTATGGTAAAACTTGGTGAAAACAGAGGTAGATACAACAGAACAGCCAGCAGTGGTGAAGATGGCATCCACAGGAACAAAACCAACCAACCAACCAACAAACTTTGTTTTTTAAATGGGCTCTATTTAAATATTTTTTCATTTCAGTTGCTTTACTGCTGTAGCCAAATACGAAGTTACACATCTGGAACAATAATGTGGGATATACCAAAATAAAGCAGTGACTTCAGAAAGAGTCTCCAATTCATAAGTCAGGTAAGGGGAAGTGATTTGATTATATTTTGGAAGTTCAAAGAAGGAATGATGATGTGCTAAAAGGGGTCTTTCACCCTTTCAGGAAGAAAGATTTAACATCCAGGTCTAAAGCCTGAATTCAGGAAATCTAAATGAGGTGAAATTAAAGGAACTTTTATAAAAAAATCATAAGAGTACGTAAATCAATGACTCAAATCTTAAACTCTGTGAAAATAAGGAATCAAGCAGATACCCAGAAAGGTCAACAGACTTGGAGGCAGACCATCAGAAGAGGAACCCTGACAGTACAGCACTGGAAGGAACATACATAGGTGGGAGCAATTACAGAAAAGCCGAAGTGCCTTGTTAAAAATCAGGTTTATATATGTATATAAAAGTATATATGTACACATATATATAGTTATTCCAAAGTAACATATTTCACTAATAATTTGCTGACAATTTATTCTGTCAATGTCACAAACTGAAGAACTCAGAAAAGATATCTTAGTAACTTCAGGATTATCTGAAAATGTGGATTTCTACACTGTCTAGTAAGTAAAATATTTTTAGCAAATGAAAACAAAACCATGCAATAAGGTTCTAGGTGAGAAAATAAATTGAAATCATCAAAGTACCAATACATTTTAGGTTTGTCAGTCTGTAAACAATCAGCATAAAACCCACCTGAAATTAAGCTGTAAATATCATCTGTTTTCAGATCACCATCTACTTGCATTTCAGTCACAAAAACTTGGCAGAAACTCAGTTGTGTGTTCACACTGCAACTATGTTTTGGAGTATTCCTAGTGATGTGCTACAAGCTGTACGTAATTAGGCCTGATTAACCTTGTTCATTAATAGGGACAAACATAAGGGTTAAAATACAAGTATGAACAAAAGACAGGTCAAAAGGAAGAAGAAAATGTATTGTCTACAGAAAGGTCTTCCTAGATTTGGGGAACTGTGGACAAAAGCTTATGTGCATCAAAAGATATCACAAAGAAGTTGTAATTGTTTTTTGAAAGAAAAAAGTAAAAGAAAAAAAAAAAAGTAGGACTGTAGCCCTTCAGAGTTCCCTTATACTTATCCAGTGATCTGCTGTTAAAAACAGCCCTGTACTCCATGCCAGGAGTGTACAAACCCTGCACAGGAACCAAGACAGGGAACATATAGTCGTACATTGTGGTTCTTACTGCAATAATGAAATTAAGTTTTAGGCATTGTCTGCATGAATAATCTCTCTTGATTACATTTTGAAGTTTTCAGGGAATGGTTAATTAACAATGGACAAGACCTCCTCATTGTGGTTCTGCTTTCTCCAGTACAAAAGGATCATTGGACTTTGGCGCACGGGTCTCCACTTCCTGGACTCGTCCCTATTAGATTGTTCCTTGCTTCTCCTTGGAGACGTGAGATAAGAGATACCGTGAACCTCAGTTCTGGACTCAGCACCCTGTGGAGCGACCAGCCAATGAATTCCATTTCCACTTCTCGAAAAGGGAGCTTTGAGGGGAATTGTTAGCGTCCAGGAACGACAGCCTCCCCCCAACCTGCCAGATCAAAAAGGGGAAGAGAAATGGAAGGACAGGGCCTGCATGGATTTCCTATCTGTCAGACTTTGTTTTCTTGATTTAAGCAATATCTCCAATATTGTTAATCTCTTCCTGGAGATATGTACACAAATGCTTACCATCAAGTCAATGCATCCATTGCATGCCTAAACTTTTGCACAGGCATCTTTATGAGGACCTTACCTGTCAATGGGGGAAATATCTATCCCTTAACGAAAGCATCTAATAACACTTCTAGGAGATTCACATGATTGTTTCCCTTCCCTACAGTTGTCTTCCACAAAAACATTTGTGGAAAGAGATGATCTGCCCACAGGTTTCAGGACACTTAACATCAGAACTGCAGAATGACCCTCAAGCATAGCCAGCATTTGCTTCAAACCAATTTTCTATCAGCCTTGATGCAACTGTGCACACAAAATCATTCTCTTTGCAAATCTCTTTTACAAACCAAGGCTAATACCTCGAGCGTCTAGACCAGAGATGCAGGACAAGGATGTGAAGCTCTTTATAAAAATCTGACTGAAGAGAAATCAATATTACAAACATACCCATAAGAAGGGATCCACTACTCCCACAATATATAAAACAGCACTGCGCTATCCAGCAAGTACTTGTAAGGCACCTGTCAGGAGTGGGAAATTCTTTTCTCAGCTCTCTGGGAATATACAGTGATATATTATCATTGAAACTGGAAAATATTATAAGCATACCCATATGTTCATAACCTTAAACAGAGTTATCCACCACAGTATATTCTCCTGTGCTTTGGTCCCAGTATGGTAAGGTTTACTTTAGGCTTTTAATCTGATCATGCATACCCCTAATTGTTTATACTATAATTATAGATATTAAATTGTTTTGTCTTCTACGACAAATGTGCTTTAGAAAGACTAAACCAGAAATTAAATGCATGTAAAATAGTAGAACTATTTCAATGGCACTAATTGCAAAACAATTTTAAAAAGCATCTTTTGATGAAATAATTGTTTTAATTATACTTAGGTTTACCAACTACAAACCCTTCAGCTTTTAGCATTAAGACAATTTCATGCATACTGTTTTCCCACACTTTATTTCAGAGTGTAAATAAACTAGAAATATAAATCACTGCAAAAGGACATCAGAACAAAACAGAAGGAAAAGCGGTGATCTCGCTACGTGTAACAGGGTTCTATCATAGTAAATAGAACTACTGTTAATGGATATTATCTAAATGAAAACAGGCAATTCATGAATTGTCTAGGAGAAACCTTAATACTGGGGCACTAGTGGGGATAGCAAATCTCAGGTCCTTCAGAAATGGCACCTGCCCATGGAGGGGCTCAGCGAGGAGCTCAGCGAGCTCCCTCCTGTTGCAGAAGGACTAGTCTGCACCAAGGCAGGTCTTCCAGCAGGAAGTCCTCGCAGAGGACAAGGTTCCCATGACTGCCTGCCTTCAACTCACAGATCCAGCTTCATTTCAAAACCAAAACAAGATGCTTCTTGACTGCACGCTGTGGCAGACCATAGATTTGCCATGGTACATTGTCCGTTGTCTCAACAAAAAAATAAATGTAATAATTCTTATCTATGTGGCAGCAACTTTCCACTCGGTTGGTCTTAAATTTTTCTTTGACTGTGAGACATCTAGGAAAGGTGTTAAAAATCAAATACTGTAGTAGGGAAAATTTATTCAATAAAATGACTACTAAAGGTAATTAAACGATATCCCCAGCCAAATACCTCAGATTTGGTATTGTCTTTATTGTCGAGTGGATACAGACACAGTAAATACCTTCTGACATTTGGTAGGAAGGGGAGGGGAAAGGAGATATTTGTGATTCAGAATGAATGTGGAGAGGAGATGCTGGAGAGAGACACTGCAGATGTAGACTTGCTCTGTCAGAATTGCAAACATTTTTACAGCTATAAACCACTCAAATTTCTTCTCAGTTTAAAAATATGCCTGGAAAGAACTACTTTATGTTATTCTGTGAAACAACTACAGTAACAACTGCTTGTATTCTCACTGCCCACAAAAGCTCAACACAGCAGTGAGGAGGTTCCTGCTTCAGTAAAAATCACAGTAATACTCTTCTAAAATTTCAGAACTATCAGTCCTTCGGAAGACAAAGAAAAATCCCTCTGTACTCTGATTGCTGAATCAGTTAGTGTAAATAGAGCAAAACCACAGGAACTGCTTGGCAGGATTTTAAGTAGTCTTATCTCTACACTGCATTCTTGCTAGCACTGCACCTCAGTACATGCACAATACTTTTGTGCTGGTCTTGCTCTCACCTTGTAATCCACCAATTAAACTGATTGAAGGATGCCAGAAACTAATGTATCTGTTTAAACTTTCCCACCTGGTAATTGCATTTCAAATTTTCTAGATGAAAAATTTATCTCATTGAGCTTTTTTTTTTTATGAGGAATGTTATTTTAAATAGCCTTATGGATTAATTTATATTTTCAACTCATTGAATTTCCACACTACCCTTGAAAATTCTTCCATTATGAGGAAAAAAAGTATTCTACAACATATTTTATTATAACAGATAATGTTGAAGCCTTCAGAAGCTGTGGGTCATATCTTCAGCAGGTATTAATGGATGCTCTCTACTATGGTCAATAGGTTAATTCCAGATTTTCCTAGCTGAGGTTCTGGTTCTCTCTCTGCCTAGCTAGCAAACCACTAAAGTCGTAATCAATGTTACTTTCAGTATGTAGTTATTGACCTATATATACACATACACATACATGAATTTCTGCAGTTTTCGGAACAAACTTTGATAAGAAAAGATATCATTACTGTCTTATACCTGTTTTTTTTAGGATTATCATCTCAGAGAACTCGTGCTCTTCAGCTGCAAAAGTGTTATTTTTTAATTTTACTTTTTTACTGTCTTTTCATTGTTTGTCAAATACTTCCTTTCTGCAATATATTATGTAACACTGGTCAAAACCATGCAACAAAAATGTTTCCAAATAAAAACTGTCATAAGGTTGATACAATCTCTTTGCATAGACAGAGGCATCCGATCATTATGGGACATATTTCCATCAGTAACAAAAGTTTATTGGCTGTATCTTTAAAACTGACAGTGTCTTTTAGGATCTATCAAATGTATCATAACATAAGCTATCAAAATGAATAAAATATAAAGTGCATACTTCTTAGAGACATCATTTCCAAGCACGCAAACTTTTATCTTACTTTTGAAAAAATGTCAACTCACTTGGAGCAGCACTTTTAAAAATATGATTTATGAGAAAGGCTTATTTTAGAAGCTCCGAGAACTACACAAAAGTCCTTCAAACAGCAGGGCTACCCCAACTTTCAACAGAGAAAGTAGTAAAACAGGTGAAGGATGGGAGCAAGTAAGACAGAATCATGATCCCCCACACTCAATCAAATGCAGCTGCATTTGGTAAATAGTTCTAAGAACTAAGTATGTTGCAGCTGATGAAATACTCTTGCAAGTTCCCAGTTTGCATTCAGAAGATCAGATGTTTGTAGCATAATAGCTGCTGCCACACTAAGGCACCAGGAGAGTGCTCTGAGTGTGTGGAGAGGTGAGGACCTCACAGCTGAGGTAAAGAGGTTGATATGAGAACAGCCCCATCATGCAAAAACATAGTGCTCTTTTAAGTAAAGCCTCTTCATAATGTAGGATTCAGTGTACAATATTATTATTTACACAGCACTCAATGAAAGACATTGTTCTTACATTATCTCTAACATTAGAGCTTCTCAAGGTCATTCACTGTTAAAACCGGTCGTCACTACTAAGCCTGGCCATGATTTTAGGTGAACTAATGCAAGCCGGGCTGTAACACTACACAGGCTCTCCTTAAACTCTTCCCACACTTGTTGGTCAAAGATATGTCTAACTGCATCATCATACTACATTTGACAGGCTGAAATAAAAGACAATTCAGCCAAATTTCAAAAGTTGTTTTTAATCTCATCCAACTTCAGTTTCCTAAAGTGAACAGACTAAGCTAATCATCTAGGCTCCCTCTGTAGACATCAGAGGAGCAGGGCCACCTCAAGAGTGAGATTTAAAAGACAATTTTATTTTGAGCATATGTAATAGAATAGGACAAGACGTCCTCTCCAAGTGCTTCATTATTTCTCTTGACTAGCGAGGAAACTTAGATTAACTTAGATTAGAAACCTAACTTCTAGATGAATGTCAGTGAGACAGCTCCTGGTTATTTTGATATAGACTTGGTTAGGAACAGCTGTGAGAGCAGCCTTATACAGACAGCATTAAAGATAATTCTTGCTTCAGGCAATTCACAAATTAAGCTAAACTAAACCCCCATTTCAGCTATAAAACTATTTTAAAAGATGCTTTTGGGGTTTATATTATACATCTTAATGGGAGAAGGGTGCCATATGGAGGAATTTCATTTTGTTAAGAGATACTCAGTGCTCTTATCTTCCCTATGTACAACATGGAAATTGAAAGCAAACATAAAGCTTATCATATATTTTTGCAAGCAATTGTCATTTTAAATACAGAGAACTTTATTAAGAGAGCAATGGGATACAGAAAGACTAAAGTGAAAGATCTCAGAGTAAAGGCTCTTTTAACTCAGTTAACGCCATCTAGCTGTATGTAGTTATCTTGCATTTAGTGGTTTGCATATACGGATTATGGCTCTTTAAAATGTCATGTATTATTTTCCAAAGATCATTTTCAAAGAGAAATTGTAATTCACCAAGTACAACTGGCATATAAAATAATAGCTAATGTAACCATATGATGAAATTGCTGTCAAGTTGTTTACCAACTGTCCATTACAATCAAACATGGTCTTGTGATTATTTTCCTGTTCTGCTTGAGAAAAGAAATTTATTTGACTTCCAAATCCAGGCTTTTGTTCCAGTAGCCTTTGAATTCTGGGAGTAGAGAAGTATTTTGTAACCTCCTCAGCCAAACAAAGGATTTCATGCACTCAAAAGTGAATATCATCAAACCCTCCATGGCCAAGAAGTGTCTGCCGATACAATGGGGGAGAAATCCCTCAACGAGGATGAGAAGGAGGAGCATTTTTCAGAGGGTGGCTCCACACTTACAAAGTAGATGAAAGGCACGCACCTTTAGCTCACTCTGTTTTTGCAGAATGCTGCTGCAACAAACATGTACTTATCAAAAAATTTTGGTGATATGGCCACTATCTGTGTGCTTTCTACTGCTTTGCTACTTTCTATGCCCTAAAACCTGAGATGATTGGCTTTACTGCCAAAGCTCTTCCCAATCAAGCTGCCTCATTCTTAGAAGGAGTTCCCTACAGTCATCTGCAAAGCTGTCTTAATTATCTCATTTCAGATCCTGTCTTTGATACGTTGCTTATAGAAAACTCATAGCTGGCCTGCTGCTCTCCTTTGAACACTGATTTTTTGGCTGACCAGTACTGTCACATTGCTTCCTTATGCTCCCCCGTCTGTCTAGCCCCATCTGTTGTCTCTTGTTTCATACTTAGATTATAAGCTCTATGGCAGAGGAGCTGCCTTTTTGTTCTGAGTTCACTTAGTGCCTAAAACAATGCAGGCTTGACCCCATGATTAGGGCTTCCCAGCACTAGAATAATACAAACAAGCAAACATTCTCACAAATAACCCAGCTGGAGCACCGGATACAGACACTGCCTCGCAGACACATGGAGGGATCAGATTCCACCGAAACTAAATTACCCGACAATACCGGTCCATTTGGTCATCACTGCAAAACAGCCTTCATGTTCCTCTTGCTTTTCCATCTAGCTCACAGTTGTGGCTTTTAGCTAAATAATCTCTCCTCTGAATAAAACTTGTCAAGTTGTTGCATAGTGCTCTTTAGGTATCAGGCATCTGCTGCCCCTGTCTTGGGCTCTTCTAAAGTAAGCAGCCTCAGAATCTCCCTTTCTCTATTTTACCAGAAAAAGTTGGAGCTTGAAACCAGGTCCCCTGAAGCCAACTTGGATGTAAGGAGTGGTTCACTCAAACCTCCATTGGTTTAAGGCACTGTAGCCTTCTGGTGTGAGTTACCATGCCTTGGCCCGTACCTTGTTCACAGAAGAGATGTAGGAACAGCACGTGCGAGTGCTCCTCAGCTGCGCTGTGCAAAGTTGGGGACCTTCAATTTGAGCTACTTCTTGTGGCAGTTTTAAACTAAATCTCCTTTTTCTTTTTTTTTTTTTTTCCTTCCCCTCCTCCTGCCTGGAATACTGCTCTCTCAGATGACTTGCTCACCAGCTCATGCGTTGGTTTCTGTGCACCCCTGGCCAGGTTGGATTCCAAGTCTAGCTCTTCAGCCTCTTCTGCCTAGATCCCCACAACAGTGCAAGGAATACACATGGTCATCCAATAAAAATCTCTACTATGGGGGGGGACACAACGGGACAACAAAAAGATTAAAAAGCCATTGTGAGCAGATCCCAGAAGAGCAAAGAAACAAAGGACCACGTGTGTCTCTAGATGCTTCAAATGATGAATTCTATGCAGAATCTGAGTCCATCAGGGCTGACAGACGCAACTGGGGAAGTTCGCAACGCTCACAGCCATCCTCGCCTGCAGATTCTGGCTAGGGATGTGGTATGGTTATACCCTCATTCCCATTTTCAAGGCTGCCTGTATACAGATGAGCAGAATTTGGGACAGGATTTCTCTTGTGGTTCTTAAAGTGCTGATGAGTTTAATTAACTTTTTCATGAAAGTAAAACAGAGAATAAATTTTAGCTGTATTCCTATGAGATCAGATTATTAATGGGTCTCGCTAACTTAGATTTCTTCAAGCACCTCTCTTTCATATTGTCAGTATTTTGCTGATTTGATTACATAGAAGAGGCACTAGCATGATAACTGCTAATTAGAACTGAACTCTCAACTTATTACCAGTCCATCTTTTTCTGGGTTTCACATTAGCAGATCAATACAAATAGATAATGTGCGTACAGCTGTGTTTACCTCTAATACTGAAATCACTCTAGTTCATACATGTCTCCTTTCAAATCTTTTATCCTGAAGAACTGATATGAAAAAAAGAATATAAGGAAATCCAAAAGTTCAGCTAAAAAAGGTTTTAGTACAAATTAAGTTTTGTAACTGCAGTGATCAGGAATGTCCTTGAGCTGAGAAGTTTTGATTATATCATTAACAAGCAGTGGTAATACTTGTATGCAGGCATCAGCTGTAAATTGTGCTTTATACAGAGTCACTATATAGGGATTCAGGAACTCATACAGGACGTTCCAGAAATACTCAGCACCGATGAACTTTAGTAGAAACTGAGAATGTTTAGCAGCCTGCGCTACTACCACCACAAAACACAACTGTGCAGTCCATGCTGAAATAATTATGAGGTAAGTACCTGGTAATTTCTCTTTTCTAGCCAAAGTGCACATTACACATTAATTACAGTTAAGCCACTTAAGCACAATTATCAAGTATTCTACAGAAACATGTCATTTCTATGCAGATTGTATTTGGCAAGAAAGCTCCATGAATCTACTGTGTTACTCTGTGTTGCCATATAGATGTGGACAATGCAAAGCAAGCTATTAACAAACCAAATAACTCTGAAAGAAAATTTAATATTTTAATATTTATTGCTGCCACAGACACACCTTCTAAGAATGCTGAAGTAGATTAAAGCATGGAAAAGAGTAGATTATGAAGGATGTACAGATACATTTGTTTATCTGACATGCCTAAAGAAGCTGTCTGGTACTCTGGTGTCTCATGTGTTGCTTCTGAATTTTACAACAAAACAATAATGATGTGTCCAGGTGGCAAAAATTCTGTTTTAACAGCTGCATCAACTGCTCAAACTCAAAAGCAGTATCTTAACAGATTAACAGTTTTCCACATTATTATCATCTTTGTAGCATGCAATTTGTTCCCAACGATAATTAGGTATTTAGAAACACACATAATTAGAGAGAAATGACTGGATGATTTTTTATTTGCTGAGAAATCTACTGTCAGGAAAGGAGATCCACTATGGGGACTCATGTGATTCGGGTGCTAGAATTATTTCCAGAGGATGTGAAAAAATGTGGTTTAAACTAGCTAGATGGTAAAATAATGTTGTAACAATACAGGCCTACACATAGTTAATTTGTGCATGATACTTCTTTCTCCAAATGGAACAATTCTTTCCCTAACATGCATTTCATTAAGCATGGGTACTGATGGGAATATACAAGATTTAGTAAAAGATGAACTAGAATATTTTTTTCCCTGTTAAATAGATCTTTCCTAGTCTAATTTGTGTTGAAAGATAAAACATTCAAGGGACCATTAGTTCTAGAAGGCATTTGTTTCTTCTTATTATTTTTGCGTACCTACTGCAGGGCTCTATTTCTGTTTGCTGCTGCTGCTGCTGCACTGCCTGTCACTAAAATACATCTTTAACTGTATATCATTTTTCCTCTGGATTTTATTTACCATGTCACTCACCAGCTAGCTTCATATAAGTACACCTCAAGCTACTGGAAAAGAGAATTCTCCACATTCACTACTAATATCATTCTGTAGATCGAGTGGAGTGCTTTATGAGAGATGCTGCTATCATCCAAAGACAAATCATCTCTATGACATATTCAGTCGGCTTTTACCCAGGGCTTAAAATCATACATCTACAGCACTAAAATGTTTAAGATGGCCCTACAGCATCCTTCTTCTGAAAAATTGATAATTCTTTCTGTGCAGCAACAATAAACTCATTTCCTCAATTACAGGTGCACACGTACGCCCACACACATACCTCCACCAGCATCCACATGCAGAAGAAGACATTAAAACATATGTAAGTGCAATACCAAACATTCAAACACTGCAGCTGTTTGTACAAACATAATTTGTCCTTTCTTATGACCAACCCCTGCAATGAATGTTGCCCATGTTCTAGAGAAACACGACAACAGTACGTTGTTGAAGGCCCTATCACAATGCGCTTACCCAAGGGAACTGAATAATGGTTGCACAGCCAAATCTGGCAAACCATTACTTCCAAGAACTTGGCTTTCCAGTTTCAATTCTTTCCTTTTAAAACAACCTCTAGAGCATTTTTTTTCTGGCTTTTGCTGGTTGTTTTTAAAAAAAAAAAAAAGGCTTTAAAAGTTTGCTAGTATAACTGCAATGTTCTCCCCAAAGCCCCAATACTCGATACTGGACCTTTCAGCTGCATCACAAAACTCTTCAACTTTATGTTCTGTACCAAATATATGAATTGTCAGCAATAATCCCGTGGGTGAAAATTATCTTTTTACAACCCTCCAGATGGGGTAAAATGACAAGGCTCAGTGGCAGGTCTGGAGAGGTATGGCTGGAGAGCAGGGAGCCTTTGACTGTGCCTGCTCCATCCTCCCCCCTGCTCCAGCAGCTCAAGTACTTCACAGTGCAGCCTCTACTGCTACAGCTGCTCTGGCAGCAACGTGAACCTGAATCTTTAAAAATGTTTGAGCTCAGTTATTATTTTGGCCTGCTGCCATTTTTTCCTATGAAATGCAGCTAAATGAAAGAAAACTGTGATGTTCTACAGTTTATGGTTCCACTAAACTGGACTGAATTCAGGGAACAAAGAAATGGCACGTCTTTAGTTCATGGGTTTTTTTTCCTTGACCAAATTTAAAAGTCTGCTGTAAACAACAGAAGTGTTAGAAATTGCCTTTGAAAGCAACCATATTTTTCTGCAAAAATCTTTCATTCCAATGTGCTGGGAAACTTAGCAGATAGCCCTAAGTTTGTCCAAATATATGTTTCGTATATAACTACACAAGCACTTCACAAACGTGGTAAAATGAGCACCCATGTGACAGCAGTTGCATTTAAACTTAATTGCTTCAAATAGCTAGCTGCAGATACAGACAACCTTACATACAGCTACTAATGCCTTACACACAAACTGACTGAAGTCATTAATAGTATTAGAAAATAAACTTCTGCTTAGTTTCTACAGAATTAGAATTGGAGCATAAGTAAATACAAGCAGTCAGTTAACCCTGTTATTTACAATATTTGAAGTAATTCTACAGCTAGTTCAGAACGGCAAAGTTCTGAGTATTGCAGTACTTCTGTCCACTTACTCCGAGTAGCTCTCAAGATGCACAAATTGTACTTTCACATATCTTCAACTTCTTCATTTCTATATAACTTTTATTTTAAAAATCAGCATCACAAAATGTTTCTTTCTTCCCAATGTGGAACCAGTTCTATATTGGGAAGTTCCACATGTTGTTCCCAGTATGTAACAACAAACATGGCCAAGTTTCACGAGTCTTTAGGTGCAGTGAACAAAACTAAGTACCGCAGCACTTACATAATCAAGGTTCAATATTTAATGATGCATCACAGTGATACATCACTGAACGACGCTGAGGTAGGATTTGTATGGAAAGATGGTATTGACCAATTGATAAAGCTGAAAAACAACAGACTTTCTTAAACATGACCCTTCTTCAGATCTGAGTTTTCTAAACAGAGGGTTCCCAAGGGTGTTACGATTCAGCTAAGAATCATGGACTTTTATCAATTTTTTATCCATGCACACACATGCACATGCATAGACATTTAAAAATACACTCAAATGTCTTAACATTTCTTAAATAGTACAGGTTACCTGTTGTTTTATGTTTGGGGGGGTTTTTTTGTTTTGTTTTTTTTTTTAGCAAAATGCAGAGAAGGAATGGCACTATGCTATGGAGATAAGTTCTGAAGTATCTGCTTAAGAGCACTTAAAACTTCATAACTCATTTTGTTAGTCAAGTTCACTCAAAAAAGAAATCCTTTACCTTATAGAGCCATACTTTCTATCATTTTCTAAAAAAACCCACATATGCAGGTAGGTGTAAAAGAAAACTGAATATGTAGAAAGATGAGCTAACTTACTACTACCAAATAATACCTTAAGACTCTTGTCTTTCCATTAAAATAATAAAAATAACTGTGCCGACAAACAAAACACAGTAAATTACATTTTCTCATATGTATAGGGATGTTTACTTGCAGCACCATCTAATTCCTCAGCAAAGCGGTCATTTTCTTGTCATTTCCAAGTAATATGTCATAACTTGCTCAATCTTTTGAATGTTACTTTCCATAATGACACCTTGAAGTGTCCTAAGAGTCTGGGAGAAGTCAGAATATTTTATGTTGTGATATCAACACACCAGTCTATATACAGACAATGAATAATTAAAGTTGCTCATGAAAGGGTAGTATGTGTTAAGGTTGACTTCATTTTCCATTTCTGCTTCTGTTTTTGTTGTTCAGAAGAAGGAGAAGGCATTATCTTGAAAGATATTTCTACGTACAGGACAGTGTCAGAAGTTCCTTCCCAATTAATTATTTTTCAATATGAAGATCACATTCAACTTGAAAAAAGAAACCCAAAACCTACTACTTTTTATTGCATTACTACACCTATGTGCAACATCACACTTAAAAAAGCTGTCTACTGTAACAATTTGATCCCATGTCGGCATTTCAGCTTACAAATGGGGTATTTAACTTTACAGCCTTGTCTAACAATGCTTTCTCATTTAGTCAGGGAGAGATCCAGGAAATCAAACTGTAGCATATCTGTCTGTCTTTGCGCAGTCAGTGTATGTGAGACTGGATGGTTTTATCCTGCTTCACTAATAGGAAATAAAATTGGTTTCAACTGTATCGAGAATGAAACACACTACAAGTAGACCTGCAACTTCAATCAGGTTCATTTCTTCCCATTTCAACTGTACCAGTCTGAGACAAGAAAACGGTATTACAGCATACTCAGAGTTTACAAGAAAGGCACATAACTATGGAGACAAAACTAGCCAGCTCTTTAATTCGTTACTGGTCAGGTCATAAAATCAGTATAATTCATAACCTTGCTTCCAAAACAAAGAACATATTAAAGTAAGATTCCAGATGCAGTAATGAGTAATCTGCTCTGATTTCTTTAAACAGAGATCTATTCCTCTACATAAATTGTTTGGCTTGAAATGCTGAAAATGTTTTGAACAGAAAAAAAAAAAAAATTTCCTTTTCAAGCTCTGGCAGAACAGCATTCCAATTAGAGTGGTAGATTTGTGGTATACTTGGCATCCAAAAGCAAAGAAGATCAGAATGCACTTCATGAAGCATTGCCAATGAGGTATCTTACCCCACCTTTTTTAAGCTGTTTTCTTTTCTAATATATGACTTCTTGAGAAATCAATATTCCATTCTCCTCCCTATACTTTAGAGAGTGCTTAGAACTACTGATTTGAAGGTGGGGCTTTTACTCATTACTGACTTTTCAATGGGCTCCTTGTATTGCAATCCAAAAGATATAAATAATACCAAAAAAAACCCAACCCAAAAACCCAACCAACCGTTAAGAGCTCATAACTTCGAGTTATACTTAGTTCAATCTTGCAAATACGAAGCAGGTTAAGTGCTCAGATGTGGTCCTCCTCTTCAGCTGCAGATTATTAGTGCTACCTTCTGATTATTATTTGCTGTCCTCCGTGATATGAATGCAGTATTTTTTTTCATTTCATTCTACTAGAAAAATCATCACAAGAACTTCAATAGCCCTTACTAACCTCCATGTTTGCTGGCAATTTCTCTAGGAGCATTAAGGAATAAGTGAAAACAGCTTCCTTTAAAGTAAGGGACGAGACAGATCGGTGAATCCTGCTGGGAAAACTGCACCAGTGTTGCCAGTGTTCAGCTGAATAAACAAAAGTTTCACCTCCCAGAGCAAGAAACATTAAAAGCATTAAAATTCAAGCATGCAATTTTATATCAAAAGAAAAATAATTTGGGGAAGCAAAGTCTCTCAATTTTTGCTTTTCAAAAGGGAAAAGAAAACGTGTACAGTAGCTGTTGTGATTATTAAATTCGAAGAGGAGAATACAACAAGTACTTTATCAAAAGCGCCCAAGCGATGCAACACAATCTAAAGAAGTCAGACCAGGTACTGCACGAAAACAGATGTGGCCAAAGCATGGAACAAACACCAAGAGGAACATACAAGCTAGTTAATTTGAATGCTTACAGAAATTAATTGCTTTGTGAAGTTTCTTGGGACTTTACTAATGTTTTTATTTTCCAAAACCTTAAAACATTTTTAATGCACTGGTATCACTATAGTGATACAATTCCTTATGTGGAGAAAGGTCTGGAGATCTATCTATAGGTATAAAGGTGGTCATAGCAGCATATCTTACTTCTGAAAGAGAAAGGTAATAATTTATCTCAGTATATGGTGTATTTACACACTTTTAACTCTGCCCACACAGGCTGTACTGTGCAAGCACAGGTCTTTTGATTGGAATTCATATTTTTAAACTTAATTGGTCTGTTAGTTTATTAACAGTGTTCACGCCAAGTTTCATTTATGCTATTCTTGTACTATTGGTGAATGTGTAAATAAATAAAAATATTACTGCAATTATAATTATATTTCATCCCTTAGTCAATGATAGGAGATATGGTTGAAGGGACATCAACTTTTACTAGAACACCTGAAATAGGCTAGAAAAAATATACAAATACAGCCAAAAAATACATTTAGAAGTTGAGCTTGTGAATTAATTCCATAATTTTCAGGTGGTTAGGTATCTTTCATTCAGTGGAAGTATTGATACATTTTGGATAGGATCTAATGAGGGATTCGAGCATGGGGAACGGCTCTTTATGTCCCTTGGAGTTGCTGAGTAAGGATTTGACAGTGTAATTCCTCCTTCATGAAGAAGGATATTGAGTCTTCCCTCAGTAGCACAATGTTAGGATGCCATCTGTTCTTGATTGGTGTAAACCCTCTTTGGTAGTTGGGCTATACTGTCTGAGTGGGACAGACTGTGACTGTGGTCATATTTGTTGATTATTACGTTGTTCACATTCTAGTCCACTATAGGGATTTGTCTCATTTGGGATATAAAATCCAGTATGTCTTGAATTTTTCATTGTGACTGTCACAGCAGGGAAGAAGCACAAAGTGGCTTCTCATAAGTGCAAACCCAAGCCTTTAATGCAAAAAAATGAGCCTTAAATACTGGACATGGTTTCTGATTGTTCATTTGACTATCTAGAATATTTTCATGTACCTACCATTGAAGAAAAAACCCAATAACTTATGATAAGAAAATGCAGGAGAATTGTGCTTTCTGAAAGCCTCTTTTCATATCACTACTTTTGATCAATGGTGAAAAATCAGAGAAAGCATCACTGAAGCACAGTATCAGGGAAATGTCATTTGAATAAAGTTCTAGTTACCTAATAACAACCAGTAAAAGTTTATTATAGAATTTCTTAGCATTATACTGATGGAATATATTATCATATTATAAAGCTATATGTGAGTCTTAGGAGACAATATTTATCCCACAGGTAAGGATTACCTGAATAATTTACAAATTTCGTTGTGAACAAATTACACATCCTTGTAAGCAAAATGCACATCATAGTTCCTAAATTGCCATGCACCACTTTTGCTGGGAACTGTCACACTTGCTTCCTAGACAAATTCCTCTAGATTAAATGAAATTTTCATTGCACCTTGCTACAAAGTGCCATAACCCTGCAGGAAGAAATAACTGATCCCCGCTGGCTGACTGTACCAGACATGAATCATTGACTCCACTGTGTATGGAAAGAGATGGGCATGTTTGTGGGAAGAAGGAATTAAAGCTCAAGGCCAAGATCTCTGCAGGAAATACTAAAAATAGCCAAACTTAGGAAGAACTGTGGAGTAAGCTTTCTGGTTGCAGTGTCAAGTCACTTAGTAAAATTAAGATTTGGGAAGCAGAAAATCTGAGTCAACCACAGCCTTGATTTTCCTGTTACTCTTTAGATCCTGCATATTGTCCAAGTTCAGAATTGTACTCTCACATACCACGCATGTGACATTTTAGGTATGCCAGCCTTCCAGCAAACCCTTTAAGCTGTATCAGGCATCGGTAATTAACAGTGTAAGAAGGATGGAAGTTGTGCATGTGAAAAGGGCACGCTAAACAAGAGACAAAGATAAACTGGTGTACTTGCAAAAATGCTATTCAATGCTTGGTATTGTTTTAGGAATACTTCTTTTTAATATACTCAGGTTCCCCCTCTAGTCCTCAGTATTCTGTGTTCCTGCTATACCTGTCTTTGCATGGGCATAATAGAAAGGACTAATACAAAACAACCAGGTTGAGAACACATGACCTTGACCAGCTTGGAGGAACTGGGATTATTTTCATATAGGTAAAGGTGATAGAGGGGAAACATAAAAATATAAAAGGCTGCAGAGAAGATGAACGAAGGAAATAATCTTTTTTCCATGCTCATTTTGGGCACGATAAGAAGTAATGGGCTTAAACCGTAACAGAGGAAATTTAGGCTAACCACTACGAAGAAACTTTCTGACAGTTAACACAGCAATGTATAGGAAAAAATTTCCTAGGTAAGAAGTAGAAACTCCATTTTTGTACGCTTTTATGAACAGGTTAGACAAACATCTGCCAGGAATTGTTTACATGCAGCTGATACTGCCTTGAAGAGGGGAGATGGGACTAAATGATCTCTAAAAGTCCTTTCCAGCCTTATTTTTTTATGATTCTGTAATCAACATTGAAAGGAGCTTGGCATCACTCCTGTTAAAAATAATGGAAGTTTGCAGAGTGCTCTGTAATGGCATTCCAGATTTCCTCTGGTACAAACCAAGGTGGAACTGTGTGTGTTTTATTGGAGGGAAGTGGGACCTCGAACTCCAGTAGCTGCAAGAAGAAAGGGGTGTAATTTATACCTACCTGCATTTCTCACACTCAGTATTTTGCATTACCAAGCTTTTTACAGAGCAGAAGAAATTTGATGCCTCTTTCAGGACATTCTTCAGATTCTGTTCTGAATTGAAGCTGACGGGTAGCTGAGAATGTTCTTTAGGTGGATGAGTAACTGATTTTAATGCATTGTTTCACCTAATTTAGCGTTTTCTCAATTCTAAATATTTTTCTGAGCAAATATTCCTAAATCATCATAAAACCATAAATTGAAGGATATATTTTAATTTTGATCTAACAGACCATATAAAGCTAACTCTCCTCCTACATCAGTCTGAACAATGTCCTGATGCAGCTCAGGATGTGCCTCGCTGTGCTGCCAGTCACGGTTTGCTCTTTTCAAAAAAACCCTCATCATTTTCCTCCTCCCCATATACATATGCAAATAAAATTTATTCAAAGCATATTTTTCAATAGTTGGCATTTAGAATTTAATAATTACAATCTCCAGAAATTGTAAAGAAAATTCCCCCAGAAGTTCACATTTATACTTAGATCACTTTGCACTTTACGGCCAAAGTTCCTTTGCTGCTTCCCTAGGAAAAGATGCAGTTTCTTCTTGAATGTAATGTGTTATGCTCTAATAGTTTGTAGTGTAACTTGTTATGCTTTTCGCATATTGATACATTTTCAGGTAACCAAAATATCTCTACAAAAAAATTCATTGTGTACTCTCAGCTGCAATATGCTATCTAAGATTCTCTATCTATTTTCCCTCATGATGACTAATCAGTATTTCTCTACTGTGGACAAAGATTCCTGCATGAGTATATTTGACAGGAATCATTTATCTACAGGAAGAATAATGGATTAATCTGCACATCTCTGGGAAAAAAAAAGGAAAACAAAACAAAACTAAGTATCTTATATATTGAGATACTGATCTGAAAATTCATCAACAAATACTGAAGAAGAGTTCTTAACTGCATCCTTGACTCAAACTTTCCTGCTGAGGCAATGCAGGGATCTGGAAATTAATGAATGATGTTATGCACTAAACCATGCTATGAATGATTGTTTATATTTTTCTCTATTACACTTAAAACAATGAATGTGAGAACACCTCAAACGTTGATTCATGTATTCCCACAACATCCTCACAAAGTAGCATTCCCATTTTACAGAGAGCATAGAGAAACACCATCCATCCACAAACAAATGGGGATCTGGTAATAGAACAAGGGGTGAAGTCTATTTTGGATACAAGTTCCAGTAGGCGCGAGTCCCAGCAAGCCTTTTCTTCCTTTTTGATATGATTAACTACAATCGGCCATCTAAAACTTCCATTTACCTCTACTCAGTGAGACTATTTCACTACAGAGTAAGTTCTGCTGAACCCACTGTTGTGTGAATTTGAACTGAGGAGTGAGAGCAGCAGATATAGCTGCAAATATGTAGGAAGGGGAAGGGTTGAGGGGAAAAAGGCAGCACAAGCCTGAAGCAGTTATGTACCTGGAAAAGTGCCCTGAATGATGCTACCAGGGACAAGTCTGAAGCCTTGAACTGCAGTTATGGATATTATGCTGGTATATCACTGTCAGAGGACAAGGGTAAGGAAGGTTACCCCTTTGATCACCGAAATCCAAGTATATTACTTTGCCCTATGGCAAGGCACCAGATATTTTATCTCCCACTTACACTCAGTTGCATTCAAAGCAAGCTGAGGACACAGAGTACTTCACAGGAGATACTCAAGACTGTGTATCATTGGATCCTGAATTATTAGTAATAAATATATATAAAAATAGTAGGAATTAAGCACAAAACGGATGAAAATGGCAGATACATTGCCATTCTAAACTTCCCATGGTTGTGTCATGTTGAGTCACTCTCCTAAATATAGTTTATCATTGTAATTTTCTTTGTAATCTTTCATTTACACCCTAGCATGCTTTGAGCACTTAAGACAACTTTATTGACATGAAAGACTTAAAGTGACAAGAGTGGGCTTTTTCTTCTACTGTGCAGATTCGTGCTTCATACGTTTAGCTATTTGGAAAATTCACTTAATATTAATGTCTTTCAGAGCCAAGAATTTTGAAAAGATTAAGTTTATAAAAAGGGATTCTTTTAAAAGTGATTCACATACAGATACTAGCTTAAAATGTTTCTTTTTTGGATGGATTATTTTGTCTGCCATCTTTTCCATATTAACCAGCTCTCAGTCATTTTCAAGTTCATCTTTGCCAGTACGAAAAATATATGCGTTTTGGCATGTGACTTCCCAGGTCCAATAATATTTACAGAAACCTAGCTTCAACTCATTTTATATTTTCCTTATTTCATTTTTTATGTGTTTAACTCATCCTGATTTTTGTTTGGATTTTTTTTGAAAAATAACCCTTTAAAAAGACTCTTTTCATTTTATGGACCTGCTTATTCTGTATGCCTAAACTTATCCCTTCTCGTCGTTTCCGCAGACCTTTGTCTTTGCTGTATTTTGTAAAGAAGATCAGAAAAATCACCTTCCAACACCTTTTTTTTTTTAAAACAGGGAAATTGCAGGCAGGAGTAGCCCTGATACCTGAGAGGCCCACCTACTGCAAGTTCTACAGAAAGTAGTGGTGCATCCTGCAAAAATTCTCGAGCAGCTCTGCAGTCAGGTATGACTCACCAGAGCGTACGAGTTCCGGCAGCCTTGCTAGGCTCAAACTTATTCCAAAAAGCGGCATTGCGTGGTACACTGCTCCCCATTTCATGTTCCACAAAGACTTAGTCATTTGGAGCACGTTTAGCTGGTTGTAGGTGTAGTCAGAGTGCTGTAGCTAGATGATAAAAGGATGGAGGAGAGAGATGCAGAACTTAGCCTTGGTCTTGTATAGACAGTAGAGACCTGGATCTACTATATTCCTACAGAACATGAGGGACACGTAGATGTCTCTGAGCTATATTCCCTAAACCTCCCAGTTCCAGAATTATGAAGCAGAACTATCCAAGGCGCACGAATAAGTTGAGAAGTTGTCACAGTAAAGGAAGATGTCATAGCAAGCAACCTCTCTAACAACCACGAGTTAATTAACACCACCCCTGAGCTCTCAGCTATTTGTGGGTGGTTTGAGTTAGTGTTTTTGCTGGATCCAAAATAGCTCCTTCAGAAGGACATTTCCAGTGATTTCATAGTTCCAGGACACAGTTAATGCACAACCAGAAAGGATGCGGGCGATAACTGAGTTCACTGTTACAAACTTGCTCTTATTACAAGAAAGAAAGGATCCCATTAAGATCTATTTCCTCAGTCTGCTGCTCAGTTTTACTGAGTTTTTAATTTTACACCCTATGTCTTTTCCTTTATACTTACGACAGTAATTGAATATATAAAGCACAGAGAGTAGTTCATCTCCTATCCTTAAAACTGGTTTACTTAATAATAATAATGACAGTGATACTAATTTATTTGTGTCCACGAGCTTTAAATCTAGCCTCCTACAGCAGTTGCACAATATTGATTGAAAGGTGTTGGATCAAACGATTCTAGAAATTGAGCAGCTCCAAACTTTTAAGAGCTACTTTTAAGCAAGAACTGTCCCTATCATGCTTTTAAGCTGCTAACAACAGAAAGCCCTGACATCCTTCTGTCAACATTTTCCTGAACCACAAATGGCTCATGCATTAGAAATTCACTTGAAATGGCATAAAAAGGCTGTGAAGTAAATGTATTCCTGAAGTCTGGGTCTGCAAGCCGGTGTAATTTCAGAAAACACCATACAGGCTGAAAAGACAGCAGATGTAAGGACTGAATTTAACTATAGATGATAACTCAATTTATTTTCTCTGTAGTCTAGTAACTCAATAAGTCTTTAATTGTTTCGTAAATAAACAGATGGATGCCATCAAATGCCACAGAATGATAAATCTGATTGGTCTCTGTATAATTTTGGATAGCTGTAGCCCAAAAACAGACAGTAGAAGCATCTTACGCCAAGAGTGTTATAAAATAAATGTGGGAAGGTAGATTATTGGAAATTGCATTGTCCCAGTGATGAATGAAACTTTTCATGACGGTATGACTAAAAATCAGGAGAGCTCTCAATGTAACTCTTTCTAGTGGTAGATTTGAAAAGATTTGACTTCTCTTGATTAAAAAAAAAAAAAAAGTGCTTTTTTTAAAGGAATTTGAAGTTAGAGGAAGGAGAAATAGGTGATGGGACCCCTGCTGAAAGATTTAAATCATACATAACTTTATCTTTGAAAGGTTTATGGTTCTAATTTAACTGTAAACCATCTGCTCCACCTAGTATGTGTTGACTGAATATAAAACGAGACCACCAATTTCAAATAGGAAGGACACTTATCATCCAGTGGGCCACTTGCACAGGGATTGTTCACTTTACCTAATTTTGCAACTCTAAGTAGACATCTGTTGAATCCTCAAAGATGGACAGAAAAAATTAAAATAATCTGCTTGGTTTTCAGGAGGAACGTGGCCAAATAAGATACTCTATTAAGGTGAAGCTGTACATTCATATGGGCTGAATGCAGACAAGAGAGGCCCTATTTCTGCATATTTTTTATGTAAGAAACACTGGGTCTTTGTGTCAATATCAAAAGACCAGAACACAACACTGCTTAATAGCATTATCTGATCACCAATGTTTCCATTTGTGTAAACCAAATTATACTAGTGAAAGATTTTTTTTTCCGTACAATGTCTATTTAAAATTACGTAAGTATCATCTAACCTCTCTCAGCAGAATTCTCAAGTGAGTATTTCATGTTTGTTAGTTGCCTTTATCACTTTTGGGGGTTTGTTCTGTGTTTGGTTTTCTTTTCTTTTTTTTTTTTTTTCTTTGTTGACATCTGTATACTTCATATCAAAAGAAGAAAAGCATTCTAGAATTTCTTTCAATTATTACCCTTGCAGAGTGCGTAAGGGTCTGCCTCGGAGACAATCAAATTTGAAGACCTAACTTTACAGAACATCTTCTTCACCCTATTCATTAATTACTTTTCTTTGTGCATCCTATCAATTTTACTCTGACTTTCCAACCTTACTAATCCCGTACCTTCCTCATCACAGAATAGACAAAAAGGAAAAAAAAACACATCCGGTAATACAAGTATAGGATTTTACAGCCTAAAAAAGAAAATAACACCAAGATCTGTAAACTGCCACTTTGTTTAGAGGAAGTGATTATGGTGAGGAAATTAGAGCTGCGAGTAGGAAGGGGCCAAAATATAAACGCATAGCAGTTCCCCACCCCTCCACATGGAGAGGCTGTCCCTGCCATTTGACAAGGTAGAGAGCACAAGGTCCTGGCCACCGTAAATCTTGCCCAGACCCTCCAATGGACAATCACTGACAGAATCTGTCCCTTTCTACATCAACTGAAAATTATATTGTACAAGGTTACTGCTGACCTACAATACATTCATCAAGAAAAATTCTTGACTCTTCCCTCAATTCCAACAAATACATTATAACTATGCTATATGGAAGCCAATGACCTTCTAAAGGAAGAAGGCTACGCACATATTTTAAATTCAGAAACCCTATGAAAACAGATGAAAAGCATCAAGTAACAAAGGAGGCTGTGTTTTACAGGTAAACAAATGTAAAAGTGAAGTAAGAATTACAAAAAAAATCAAGCTGAGTTAGAGCTTGCAAAGGTTTATTGAAACAAGCATGTAAAGATTTTCACTGTATAAATAAATGACACCAACAAAAAGCAGAGTCATTATGTAGAAAGAATGAGGCAGAGATCAAATATTTTCTAGATTTTGTTCCAGGTGTGAATTATTTGATGGTTTTCAAGGAGGAAGATAATATTTATCAAAGAAGGTACCATCAAGATGGATAATGGAATGAGGATATGGAAATAAAAACAACACAAGTTTTACGCATTGACATTAGGGTAACCAGAACACTAGTTCTGTAAGAATACAAGAAAACACAGGCTGGTAACAGGGAAATTTAATAATCTGTCACGTCAAATGGAGTGGCATACAAATTGAGAACAGTAAGTGCTGTTTATTTCATACCGAAAATTGTCTAGAGTCAAGAAAGAAAAAAATATTCAGTTCTTTACTGATCTATTGATCACACTTAGCTACATGATACTTGGCGAGAAATAGTAATTAAAGGCAGATAAATGGAAAATAGGTCAAAATGCATCAACATTTCATCAAAGATTGTGACAGACCAACCTGATTTCTGCAATAAGTTACCTGATTTTCTGGGTAAGAACATGCAGAAGATTATCTAGATTTCTGAAATGTATCCTACACTGTGGGAAATTATCAACAGAAACAAAAGATGAGAGATTAGTACAGGAGTTATGGAGAGTGGACAATTGCATGAAGAAGAGAAAACAAAGAGTACCTTAGAAGAGGAAGAAGGCAGCTGCCTGAAGGTATAGCATGGCAATAAGTATCAATGTTTTAAGTAGTCTTTTTTTAATATATTCATTAAAGAGCTTGGCATAAAAGCAACAGTATGCTGCTGAATTTCAGTCATGACAAAAATTGGTATGTATCATTAATACAGAGAAGAAGCAGAATATAAACCAGAAAGAGCTGCATGACCTGAAGCACTTGAGAAATATGTACATACTCAAGATGCAACAGTGCAAAATTCAAAGCTATGTATTTGGGGAACAAGCAGAAACTTAAGCACCAGAAGTTCACTGTTTGAGGAAGAGAAGAAAAGCAGGGATGTAAGAAGATGGCCACAGAATGACCAAGTTAGAAAGGGGGGTAATTGTTCAAAAAAAGTAAAAGATAAATGGGATACAGCAAGAAATGTTAGTGCTATTGGGCAAGGCCAGATGGGACTTCACATGGCACTGAGTACAACCTGGCCATGCACGGTAAAAAAAGCTGAACTGAAGCTGAGACTGGGACAGTGCTACAAAGGTGTTCAGAAGACTGAAAAACAGGTTTAAAGCAGACCTCACTTGCCTTAGCCTGGCAAAATGAAGGTGGCAGAGAGATAACTGCTGTATTAAAACATTATGGATGACGGATGTCAGGATGAATACCACTCAGGATAACTCCTGAGTATTTCAGGTGACAGCAGGCAGGTATGGTTAAGGTTTCTTTCCAGGTTAGAGCCTTTGATTTGAATGTTTGGGTTGTAGTGCGCCTGCTCAGAGCTAGAAGCTCAGGACCATGACCATTCATCATCGCCTCTCTATTCCCCGTGATGGCGGAGAGGAAATCACCAAATTGCCATCTGGATGCAACCTGAAAATGGCTCAGCAAACCCCCATGAACAGTGGAGGAGATGTACATGACTGTACTTGCCTTTCACAGTGTTCAGAATTTTTACAGCCTTGTCAGACATTCTTTCAGTTCTCTTTGTGCACTTAAAGCTGCAAAAGCAACCCCAAAAAAGCCTGTTTCTGCTACTCTGGAGGAACAGTGACAACTGCGGTTTGAACAATGAATAAATGGTTGTCAAAGAAACGTTCATGGTATTTATCAGTTTTTATTAATATGTCTCATTTTATGGAGTCCCTCCAGGGCAGGAAATCCAGTTGCAAAACAACCATCTCTAACTCCTCTGTTCTCTTCTCTTCTTTTTTCTTTCAATTTTTTTTTTCAGTTGATATCTCTATAGTATGCGGTTTTTACTGTCCAATCAATAAGTTACTTTTGCCAAGATTTGTGGAAGACACATTGGTAACATTATACTGCATGTTCTTCATATTAAAGTGCTTATGTCCTTTTCAAATAAATTCTTCAGAATATAAAGGAACCAAGATTCTACAGTTAGAATGATGTAAAAGTAATTCATAACAGAACCACCTAAAATTCTTTAAAAGACCAGACAAAATCAATAACCAGTTCATTCTTCATCACTTACAAAGCTTCCTATGCTAAGAACCTCAGCACTTTTCAGGTAGACTTTACCCTGCAGGTTGCAAAAATAATTGCTTTGGGTTTGGGCTGAAGGAGGGGTGGTGGTGGTTACTGAGTCTTATTATCCACTTTGTTTTTGCTATTGCCATAAATATTTTTTAAGTAATCATCGGCACCATCTGCCACTTGCCACTGTGTTCTTTTCACAGTGTCAATACTATAAACACAGTCTGCTCCCTCATTTGATGCAATGCAGAAGAATGGAATTAAGCAGAAAATAGTCACTCCAAAAATAGGCCTTACTATTTAAAAGAAAGCAACTCCTTCAGTAAAATGATCTTCAGAATAGATTATTTCAGTTTCCACCAAGTCTTAAAGAGCTATTTTGCTAAGCATCTCCAGCTAACTAAAAAGAACTCCAGATTTTACTTCTGAGACCATGGCATTTGACAAACCAATCTCTCCGTGTCAATAAGTTGAAGTTACTGCTTAACATATTAATTAGGAGTTTAGTTTTAGTTAGTCATGTACAATGTACAATGTACAATTTTAATTTCTTCTACTTTTTGAGCACTTAACTGGCAGCATATTGGTAACTATACGGCATATCCCTCAATGCAATCACCAAAATTACATTTCTGTACAAAATGCTCTCATCATGCCTTAGGTTAGAAAGAGAGAGATTAAACACAGTCTTTACATGGTCTAAATAGTAAAGGTAAACTTTCAAAAAAATTCTGTTCCTCACTGAGTCTTTCAAAATAATCCACCTTATATGCAGAGCTTCTGGTGAAACAAATACGGCCATCCACCTTTACTGAGCTGAGCTATGTGAATTTTCACTCTGGTTTCCATCATGGAAGCATCATTTGTATAATGTGGATGTATACTTGAGACAGTTTGTTTTTTTAGGAATGGTGAATTATATGGCACTGTAAACCCTACCTTGGTTTTGGCCCAGATGAAACACCTGACACTACTGTATTTTAACATAAGTTCTAGACATCCATGCTGTTTTGCTGTAATACACAGGTTGGCTTATTTCCAGTTACATGTTGGCACGTCAGAAAAGAGATTTTTTTCAATATTCCATAGGAGAAATCTTGTTATTTATGATGGGGAAGGAGTGTCCCTTCAAGGGGTATTGTGAAGTTGTTTTTTCCTCAGTGTTTTTATAATGCTTTCCCTGTTTACATGTCACTTTATCCTACCTAAACAGTACTGTTAGATTTTAAGAATTGATCGAGGAGCCAGCGAGGAGAGGTGCTATGCTGGGCCTTGTTCTCACCAACAAGAAGGGGCTCATGGGGAATGTGAAGGTCAAGGGCAGCCTTGGATTCAGTGACCACGAAATGGTGGAGTTCAAAATTCTTAGGGCAGGGAGGAGGGCACACAGCAAGCTCACTACCTTGGCCTTCAGGAGAGCAGACTTTGGCCTCTTCAGGGATCTCCTTGGCAGAGTAGCATGGGATTAATCCCTTGAGCAAAGAGAGGCTCAAGAAAGCTAGTTAATACTCAAGGATCACCTCTTCCAAGTTTAGGAGTGATGCATCCCAACAAAGAGGAAGTCAGGCAAAAAAGCCAGGGGGCCTGCATGGCTGAACAAGGAGCTCCTGGAGAAACACAAACTCCAAAAGGAAGCCTACAGAGGGCGGAAGCAAGGACAGGTAGCCTGGGAGGAATACAGAGAAATTGTCTGAGCAGCCAGGGATCAGGTAAGGAAAGCTAAAGCCCTGATAGAGTTAAATCTGGCCAAGGATGTCAAAGGCAACAGAAAAAGCTTCTACAGGTACATCAGTGATAAAAGGAAGACAAGGGGAAATATGCACCCTCTCCAGAAGGAAACAGGACACCTGGTTACCTGGGATATGGACAAGGCTGAGGGATTCAATGACTTCTTTGCCTCAGTCCTCACCAGCAAGTGCTCTAGGCACACTGCCCAAGTCACAGAAGGCAAAGGCAGGGACCAGGAGAAGAAGAAACCACCCATTGTAGGAGAAGACCATCTGAGGAACCCAAAGGTGCACAAAGCCATGGGACCTGATGAGATTCATCCACAGGTCCTGAGGGAACTGGTGGATGAAGTTGCTAAGCCACGTTCCATCATATTTGAGAAGCTGTGGCAATCCGGTGAAGTTCCTACTGACTGGAAAAGGGGAAACATAACCCCCCAGTATTCAAAAGGAAGAAAAAAAGGAAGATCCTGGGGATCACAAACCAGTCAGTCTCACCTCTGTGCCCAGCAAGATCATGGAGCAGATCGTCCTGGAAACTATGCTAAGGCACATGGAAAATAAGAAGGTGATCGGTGACAGCCAACATGGCCTCACTAAAGGCAAATCACGCCTGACAAATCTGGTGGTTTTCTATGTAGTGATTACAGCATTGGTGGATAAGGGAAGAGCAACTGACATCATCTACCCAGACTTGTGCAGAGCATTAGACACTGTCCCACATGACATCCTTGTCTCTAAATCGGAAAGACACAGATTTGATGGAAGGACCACTTGGTGGAGAAGCAATTGGCTGGATGGTGGTCAACAGCTCGATGTCCAAGTGGAGACCAGTGATGAGTGGTGTTCCTCAGGGTTCAGTATTGGGACCAGTGCTGGTTAACATCTTTGTTGGCAACACGGACAGTGGGATTAAGTCCAACTTCAGCAAGTTTGCTGATGACACCAAGCTGTGTGGCGTGGTCGACACACTGGAGGGAAGGGATACCATCCAGAGGGACCTGGACAGGCTTGAGAGGTGGGCCTGTGTGAACCTCATGAGGTTCAACAAGGCCAAGTGCAAGGTCCTGCACCTGCGTCAGGGCAATCCCAAGCACAAATCCAGGCTGGGCGGATAATGGTTTGAGAGCAGCCCTGAGGAGAAGGACTCAGGGTGCGTGGGTTGATGAGAAGTTCAACTTGAGACTGTAATGTGTGTTTGCAGCCCAGAAAGCCGATCATATCCTTGGCTGCATCAAAAGAAGTGTGGCCAGCAAGTCAAGGGAGGTGATTCTACTCCACTCTTGTGAGATTCCACCTGGAGTAACGCGTCCAGATCCGGAGCCCCTAGCATAAGAATGACTGATCTGCTGGAGCAAGTCCAGAGGAGGCCACAAAGATGCTCAGAGGGCTGAGGCACCTCCCCTATAAAGACAGGCTGAGAGAGTTGGGGTTGTTCAGCCTGGAGAAGAGAAAGCTCCGGGGAGACCTTATAGCCCCTTCCAGTACCTAAAGGGGCTACAGGAAAGATGGGGAGGGACTATTGATCAGGAAGTCTAGTGATAGGATGAGGGGTCATGGTTTTAAACTGAAAGAGGGGAGGATTTAGATTAGATATTAGGAAGAACTTCTTTACTCTGAGGGTGGTGAGACGTGCAGAACTATGAATGCAGAACTATGTTCTGTTTTATCTAGGTCTACATACTTTCAGAGATTTCCTTTTTTCTTTTGCAATATCTCTTTTAGATTTCATGTTTCTATGTTTAGGAGTCTAAACAATCTACTATAGTTACGAACATCTTCCCATTTCTACCTCTACTCCCACATTTTTCTCCCAACATTCAGTACTCATGGTCTTTCTTCACTAAAGCCTGCTATATATATGAATCAGAATTCCCACTTCTAAATGAGTGAAGAAGAGAAATAAAGCCTTTTTATAGAACATCAGTACCTCCCCTCTAGCTTAAGCTCTTCTCTTTCCCTGGTTCTCTTTTGCTCAGTTGAAGGTTCCTTTTTCTGTCTGTAGGTATATGCCTTCAAAATGCTGCATGCAATACTCTATAAATAGTTAATGCCACATTTTACATAGTATGAAATATATACTTAGTGTAAGCATTATTCCAAAACAGATACCTTGCCAGCAGTCCGTTCTACTAGCTACCTGACATTATACCGTGCATACAGCTCTTGAACTCCTATATCATTGTTTTCCAGTTTAAAGAGACCACACAAATGACAAACAAGATTAACGATCTGGCCTAGCCCTCTGCTCTAAACAGAAGCAAGCCTCAAACCCGTCCCCCCCGCCACTTTCCGAGTGTAAAAAAAGGTCTAATAAGAGATGAAATACCAGACCAGAATATGTATATCTGAGAAGACAAGGGGTTAAAGTGATCCTTAGCAAATGAGCCTCTGAAGTTCACCCTCGACTCTTCAGCCTCACTGCTACTGTGAGACAGGAGCTTTTTGGTAGGCACATGAATAAATTTGCTAATGCAGAATCAGATTTAGGTGTTTCCCCGTCTTTCCCTTGTGGTTTCCCTTTGAGTACATGAGAAATAATAGAAACTTCAACATGCACACACAGGCCCTTAGTAATATGTACTCCATACATCACACTGTATAATTCAATTTATATTGTTATTCAGTTTTTCATTAATTTGTCCTGCATTTTCACTCCTTTAGTATTCTGTAAATACACTCTGACATGAAAAAGGCCATAAGAGATTAAAGACACATGATATGTGCATTTACAGTAACCATCTTCTGCACATCTTAGTTACAGTATATTTTCATCAAAGTCTTTAACAATTTTCTACAAGAAAATCTTTACTCATCATTGTAGCCCTACTGACTTTATATTGGGTTATTTTACAAGTATGAAGGGACCAAGCAAGGAATGTGTTTGTAGGGGCTAGAAATTCATGGGTCTCACTTGTCCCTGGTGTATCTCTGCAAGTATTTCACTGCATACTGAGACAGGTACACATATGAACCCATTCTACATATGAAAAACCCTAACCTATGGTTTTGTTTCCAACGGTCACAACAATTGAGCAATATCATTAAATACAGTACTCTGTAGAAACTATTCATTATTTCATATTTATATTAATGTGCCTTTTGTGATACGCATTCCTTTTTGTTTTGTATTTTAATCAGAGAAAATTAGAAATAGAACCAAGAAAGCCTTGTTACTGAAAACGCCCATCCAGAGCTAATTGTCTTGTACAACACTTAATGAGTCGTTATTCATTATGATGGTGAGTACGGGGAAGGCAGATGGCATGGTAATTTTATTGATTCTGTGATCCTACTGTAGCGTGCTGGTTAACTAGGATTGAACACCACAGTTAGTGTGGCCAGAATTACACAAAATTCCGTTTTGATTCAAGAATATCAGAGAGTAACTTTCAGATAGCACTGCTGGAGAGGCCTGCCGAACATGACATTTTGCTAGCATCACTTATATTTATAGCAACAGAATATTGCATGCAGTCTTGCAGAGTGTACATTCGACAACTTCCACCGCAAAATTATTTCCACTGAAGTTGCTCTATTAATTACTATGTTTTATTTGGTTCTTGTTTTCAATTTCCAAGTGCTATTTTTGACTAGTAAGTGAGATTCATCTCACCTAGTCATAGCCGTACAGATGATAGATATCCACTAAGGTATAACAGAGATACACTCACGTATGTACACCTTCAGAGACCATTCAGCTCCCTGCCTTAATAGGAATGCACCTTTACTGGGTGCTCTACCACTTTTACCTGCTAGATAGACATGAAAATTTTGTTGTATGAAAGGAACATAACCTGCAAATAATTCAGAAATTACATTCCTTGATTCCGAATTATTTTGAAATACTCTAATATTCTGATTTCTCTTTGTGCTTTAAAGCATTTAGTGGCCAAGAATGATGCAATCACAGAGTTTTATAAACCTACTGTACAATACCTCAATACCTCAAAGTGTGGGATTTAGTTGGCTTTAATAATGATGCTGACATGATCACAGTTCTTTTAACAGAATTTATCACACTACCAAGCTATTATTTCTTTATTGCCCAATATCTCACTAGAGCTGTATGAAGACCTTGAAGGAGTTATTCTTGGTCTTTCCACCACTGGTAATTCATTGGCACCTTTTTCTGCATTAAGTGATTTATATATTATCCTCTTGTTCATGGGTTCTATTTGTTGCAGGGTGTTTTTTTTTTGTTGGTTGTGGTTTTTTTTTCCCCTAGCTTGTTTTGTTCAATACCCTTTGAGATATATAATTTAGTTCTTTCTAGAGATCTGGTTGCAGCTGCTCTCATTATTAGATCTCCTTTGATATTAAGAAGAGTTAAAGCGATTTAAAGCATGGGGTCAGACACTACAGCAACAATAAATTATCTGTAGTTTACAATGTGTCATAAAACCTGTAAGACATGTCATGTCCATTTCATATTATAATCTGCCCACAAGTGCTTGAAAAAGTGATTTTTCTGATATGCACATAACATTGATGCATGCACATTGATATACACACGAATTGCACAAAGAATTGCTATTTTTTTGAACCTTTGAATTTTGATCTGATTACTGAGGTACAATGCAGACAATGAGGAAAGTGAAGAATGAGGATGTTCTATCAATCAATCCAAAATTGAGAAATTTAGTATTTATCACTGCTAAACTTCCTTAATGTTTTTCACTAATCATTCTAATTTATAATGTGATTCTAATTTCTGCTCTAACCCAAGCAAAATTTCATTTAAAAACAGTTCTTACTCTAGAGAAGTATAATTGATTTCTTAGGATCCTCTTAAAAGCTTACACCTAAAAGAAACTGTAAGGACTACTGTGCTACACCTAACTTACTATGATGGTAACATTTATTGAATTTCCAATTTTTCGGGATGTTTAATTCTACAAATCATTCCCTCATTGAAAAAGTCCCTCTTTAAAGCATGAGTCACAATAAATAGTGGGTGTTTCTTTCAATAAAGTTGTTTTTATCCATATTTCATCTGAATCTACCTGACCAATCTGTATAAAACCTATCTTAAACCATATATTAATTTTAAGCAGTTTAATTGTGTCAAGCAAGCTATCATTTGTATATTTCCAAGATTAGCACTTAGAACTAAACAATGCTGTTGGAAGTCTATAAAGTTCTGAGTATTTTCTGCAGGAAGCAGAGAGCACTCAGATCCCCACCAGGACATACGGTCTCTCCTAGAGAAGTTTTTCCCTTGCATAGCCTTTGGCCAAAGCCCACCATCTGTAGTTTCAACTTTTCTTCCAGCTGCTGCTAAAGGTGATGTATAGAACATATGCTGCAGAGAAAGTAACCTTAACATTAGTTTCTTTGTGGTTTGGGCTTTTTTTGGGGTTTTTTTTTGTTTGGTTTTTTGGGTTTTTTTTTTTAATATTCAGAGACATTTTTCAACAAATTATTTGTTAATGTAAACCTTGGAAACAAGTAAAACTCACTTTTGATCAAATTCAGATCTTAAAAACATAGGAATATAGCAACTCCAGTAGCACACAGGCTAGTTATTTGTGGAAAATAACTAGTTTTCTTGATTTTGGAGAAAATCTAATGCAGAATAGTACAGGCATTTCCTTCCTATATTTCAGACCTACTTATATAAGAAATGAAATCCACGGTCTCTCATTGTGACCTGAGAATCAGTACTGTTGACGTATCATTTAAACGAATATGTTTGACACACTGTCAGTTTTATTCTAGAATGATCCCAATGAGCTTGAAAATGTTTATATGCAAGTAATAGAAGATTCTAAAATTACTTGGCAAGACATAATTACTGAACACACTACTTCCAACCACCTAAATATCATTGTTTTAACCTAGCTTAGGTCACAAGGGAAACCAACTGCATAGCAAACATATGTCTGCTGCACAAAGCTTCCACATCATTTCAAATAACTTGGCACAGTTCACAGCATCTGCTCCCAGGATGCCCAGGAAAGAAGCAGCAGGTAGTGCTGCAGGACAGGAATGAAATGAATTAGTGGAGCTACAGGTATGCCAACAAACTTGCATAATAGCTTCTGCCTAGACTACGCATGGTTACATACAGGGAAAGCAGTCTACGAGTACCAAATTCATTACACACAAGAAAAAAATGATTATAGCAATATAATCTAATGGTTGAATCAGCATGGTTGCACACCTCAAGCATTTCCATTTGCTTTTAACCCTGAACGAAGTGAAAGTCGTAGGACTAAAAATTTTGGATATTTTTAAATACTAACCACTGACAAACACCGTAACAACAAATGGAGGAACAGCATTTGAAATATAAGCTGATGGAAGGCAAAGTCATAAGACAGAGCAGAACAGCAGGACATAATGTGTGTAAAAAAGAGGTGTATTCTTTCACAGACTGAGAAACATTCAAAATGACACATCTGCTGTATTGTTGAACCCAACTCCTGTTTCAAAAAGCCTATTCCATCCATGTTTCACACACAGCAAAAAACAGCAATTACTTTCACAAAACCTTTATATAATAAATAGAAGCTGATTATGAACTAACTGGATAAATACATTTTTACTGCTGAGAAGCACATCATAGGTAAATTTTAAAACAACAGAAAAAAAAATTTCAAGCTCCAATTTCAACGATTACTTTTAATTTCCTTTCATAAAGATCTTCCTTGTTGTAAGACGATAAACACCTTCGTTTATTTTTCATTTCCTTAAAACAGGAACAGGGAATACACTAAACATCCTTCCTCCCTCATTGCTCTCTTCAGAGCACTTACATTTATATACCGCTTCCAGGAAATGTATTTGACAAAGCATCAGCACTTTTATTTTCATAGCACTTCCAGAAATTACATTCCAAGCCATAAACAGCATTTTAAGAACTAAGTCCTTATCTCAGGATTCAGGGGGAAAAAAAAAATATCACACTCTCCCCCACCCCTGAAAAAAACCCCAAACTAAAAACCCCAAATAAATAACAGATAGTCATCACGCCAAAAGAAGAAGAAAGAACACTCAGCTGAGCTTAATTCCAACATAAGTCAACGGAGTTTGCCCTCATCATCATTACTCAACACTTTTTAATCTCTTAAATGGATTTTTGAAGGTTAAAAGGATATCTTTTTGGCTCTTAATAATAGAAGTTAGCCTTAAAGCATATTTTCTGGTTTATAGGAGCATTTTGGGCACAAAACATGCAGTTTACTATTCATTACAGAAGTGTTCATTTTGACAACAGCTCCAATGAATTCTGAAAGAGTAAACCGGTCACCTGTGCAGTGCTACATTACTGTCTAAACTTTGTTGCCGTGACCATTTTGTATCATATCATTGTAGGCATTTACTTAAGGGATTATAAAAGTGTATTTAGGTATCTCCTGTTTACACAGAATCACAGAATTTTAGGGGTTCAAAGGGACCTCTGGAGATCATCTGGTCCAACCCCCCTGCCAGAGCAGGTCCACCTACAGCAGGTTGCACAGGGTGGTGTCCAGGTGGGTTTGGAATGTCTCCTGCGTTGGAGACTCCACCACCTCTCTGGGCAGCCTGTTCCAGTGCTCTGCCACCCTCAAAGGAAAGAAGTTCCTCCTCATGTTCAGATGGAACTTCCTATGTTCAAGTTTGTACCTGTTCCCTCTTGTCCTGTCACTGGGCACCACTGAAAAAAGCCTGGCACCCTCCTCCTGGCACCCTCCCTTTAAGTATGTATTAGCATTGATAAGATCCCCCCTCAGCCTTCTCTTCTCCAGACTAAAAAGACCCAACTCCCTCAGCCTTTCCTTGTAAGAAAGATGTTCCAGCCCCCTCATCATCTTCGTGGCCCTTCGCTGTCCCCTCTCCAGCAGTTCCCTGTCCTTCTTAAACTGGGGAGCCCAGAACTGGACACAGGACTCGAGTTGTGGCCTCACCAGGGCAGAGTAGAGGGGGAGGATGACCTCCCTCCACCTGCTGGCCACAATCCTCTTGATACCCCCCAGGATGCCATTGGCCTTCTTGGCCACAAGGGCACAGTGCTGGCTCATGGGCATCCTGTTGTCCACCAGGACTCCCAGGTCCCTCTCTGCACAGCTGCTTTCCAGCAGGTCAGCCCCCAACCTGTACTGCTGCATGGGGTTATTCCTCCCCAGGTGCAGGACCCTACACTTGTCTTAGTTGAACTTCATACAGTTCCTCTCTCCAACTCTCCAGCGTGTCCAAGTCACGCTGAGTGGCAGCACAGCCTTCGGGTGTGTCAGCCACCCCTTCCTGTTTCAGGTCATCAGCAAACTTGCTGATGGTACACTCCATCCCTTCATCCAGGTCATTGATGAATACATTGAGCAGGACTGGAATACATTGAGCAGGACTGGTTTAGGAAGTATTGTGTAAGAATGGCGGTAATGGTTTTGTACAGTGATCTAGCACAGATCAGATAAGGTAGATTACCACAAGAAATGCTTCCAGATGATGCAAATGCTGCTTTTAAAAGTGAACACCTTCCTAAGGAAGTGGACACATTCACTCACACAAATCTGAGGTTTCGTCCGACAGGCGTTCTGGGAAAAGCCTTTATTTTAATTGAAACCTAGACAGCACAGCATTGGGATTCATGGTGCAAAGGAACTTAAGTAGAAGTCAGTGCAGTAAAAATCATCTTGAATTGAGGATACTCACTGGTATTTCCTATATAGCCTCACTGACAGCAGCTTGAACTGAAACTCTAGAAGTGGCTGCACCTGAAATTTTTTTGCCCTACAAGACAAGGTTGAAGAATATCACTACGCACACACATTGCTTCAGGAAGTGCTAATGTGATAATGGTGTTGTACACCAGCCTCGTCTGATCACTGAGCTTTTTATTTGGGATACCACATCAAATTCCAAAAGAAAACCTCCTCATTAAGCATTGGCCCTAAACTTACGGTCAACTCGACTTAGTAGCCCCTTGTATTCACCTGCTGTGCCATTATTTTGGACCTGTGTGGGTGCATTTGTCCAAGTAGACTGTGTTGCACGAGGACACATACGACGCTCACCAACATGAGTCTTACCTGACTGACCAGGGGGTGGAACTCCTGATGATCCTCTGGGCAGGCACAAAAATACCGTGAGGACTGCGGCTCTGTTTCCAGAACATGGCTCAATGGCAATTGGTTTAGGAGCACCCTGAAAAAAGGAGATGCCTATGTAACATCAGAAATTTCCATTACATTTTCACTTGCACATCTTCAATTTATTTTAAGGTTCTCTGTAACAATAAGAAGATAGTTTTCCCAATTAGTTCTTTGCATTTAAACAGATTGTCCTACCCATGTTAATCGACTTAAAAATGGGCTTTAACAGCCCACGCTGCAAATCTAACCAAACAGAAAAAATGAAATTATCATAAAGACAACAAAATTATACTTAATTTTATAGCTCACAAAATGTAGCGATATCAACATCTTAAAGTTTAGAAAACAGCAAAACCTTTCAGTACACAGACTGGTATCTGAGAGTACCAGAATTTCCCCCGTTCTAATGAGAAGAACTGATGTGAAAGAATTGTGCTTCATCAGCATCCCTTACCTAGCCCTCTTAATGCCAAACCCATAAAATGAGCGCAAATCTATATTACATACAGATGCATAAAGATAGCCAATGCCAATCCCTCTTGAGTTTCCCAGACCAGTAAGTCTGCCTTCTCTGTGTCTGTCCTGGTAAGCAAACGATGTCTTTGAGGCAGAACCTTCCTGAATTTTTTTTTTTTGCATATGCAGAAAACAGGTGCAGTGTTACTATATTTAAATAAACTTAGAAACTCTCTGAAAACATTTCCTGTGCGATTATCATCTTACTTTGTCTTATATAAAGCTATGATAAGAGTGTTTTTGCTGGCAGGAGGTATATGCTGTTACCAAGCATCTTGCTCTTATTAGCTATATATATCTTTTAATTTGCAGTTAATTAGCTTTTGACTAAATGGTTGCTGCCATATTGTTCTTAAGTTATCAAAACTGAGGACACTAGGAGCTGGAAAAAAGCAGAGCAGCCTACAAAGCCACAGAATAAGTTTCTAATATGGCAATTTACAATGTTTCCATATTTACATGTTTCCATGTTTTGTGCTTACTAAGAGATAGGCATTTCACTTTGGAGAGCTTAAACATTTAGTCAAGCTCTAAAGATATTTCTATAAACATTAGGTCAAAATCAGCATAAGCATTTGTTTCTTTTTTTTGTTTGTTTGTAAATTTTTAGAATGCCTATCATGTTCCAAGGCAAAATACAAGTTTGATGTTTCGATTCAAAATTCAAAACCATAAAACTTTCCATTTACATGCAAAATGCAATGTATATATAAATGTCAACTGATTCAAGTATACTAAGAAAAATGGTATTTTAGCCAAGTTAAAGACACTGCAAAGTACTAGATATAAAGAAAACAAAGGAGCTTCCATCATGTAAAGCAATTATCATTGTCTATTTTTCTACCTCCAAGTAACCAACATTTATTACTGCTCAGTGAAGATAAGTAAATAGAGAATACAGCAATAAATTGAACAATAGATAAATATACTTATTTTTTACTTCATGGTCATGTTTGAAAGACATTTCCCTAGATTCATTTGAGGCGATAACATTAAAATAACTTGGGCAAAGAATGTCATCTAATTTAAAATTGCCATGACATAATGAATGACAACTTACATTCACTAAATCCTACCAAACAATGCAACAGAAAAGTAAAACCCAAAAAGATTCAGGTAAAAAAAGAGATAACTTTTTAATAAAGCAAGGTAAGACATATTTTCTTAACCGAGTGTACTGGATTTGTAGCATTTAATAAAAAATTTTTTTGTAATGTATTGGTTCAATGTGGGCCAAAGGAAAAGATGAAGAGAACAGATTCTGAACCCGTGTAAGCTGGTGTATACCTGCTGACTTCCATATTGCTATTATTGGCAAAACATTTAGACAGACCTTGCTGGGTGGTATGATTCTATACTGAAAGCAATGCAGAAAAGCGGGAAAACAGACTAAAAATCTTAGGTAATACTAGCAGCATTATGCACATGCACAGAAATAGTATCAGTGGGTTACTGGAAAAGAAAGGTGTGGGGAAATTTTCTTATTAAGGTTTCTTTGACTTATTTATGTTGAAGGGCAACATAAAAAACCCCATACAAAAATAATGGTAATTCCTCTGATCGTAGCATTTAATACAGAAAAGGGTCTTGATGGGATTACTCAGATTAGCATCTATTGAGTGCCCCAGGCAGTTTAAATCTAATCAGACAAGTGTAGGCATAGAATAATATAATATAACATACCATGACTGACAGCAGTCTGGTGTAGACCTCTCCGCTTACTTCTCCCACTATTACACACTTTCATTCACTCCTTGCAATTGTCAAAATCTAAGGCTTCCCAACTGTCATATACTCAATACCACACCTCCTGTTGGACCTAAATACATGATCCTTCATTCCGGCACTTCGACCTATATATCTCTTCCCCAACCATCCAGACAGGGACGCAGGTCCATGCTAGTTAAATTCATCTCACTTCGACCACGTGCTTCCTTCCTCACCCTGCACTGCCCCTGCTCCGGCATCCTCAGTGCAAAATAGACTTTCCAGCTCTTGGCAAGTTCCTGCAGCAGGAGCTGTGAATGGAGCAGACCAGGAGCTCTTCGTGTCCTTGGACAAAGCACCATAAATTGGGGAGGTGGTTAGTTAGTGACTCCCGTGCACTCACTAATACGACAGGTAGATTTTACAAATAAATACGTTTGCATGGGGTGCAGTGGACCGTCTTCCACTCTATTCTAGAACAACAGCACCTGAATCCTGACACACCATTTATGATTAAAGTAGTTGGTATTACTAATGCAAGCAATAGAGCGTTTAAGTCATCTTTCCTGATTTGTCACAAGGGCAAATCAAATAACATGATTCCTTTCTATTTGAAAAGGCAGGCAAAACGAAATCTTCATTTTAAAAAGTAATTCAGAATACAGTTTATGCAGACACACAACTGAAAGGAACAAATTTACCATTATGCCTTTTAATTTGGTGAATAATTACTTTATTATAAATCAAAATGATGGTATTTTCTACTGCTGTGTAATATAAAACCTTTCATTAACAGGCCCCGTCCTTTTCTGTTTGAAGTTTATACTAATGCTTTTCAAAACACAATTGGAGGAAATTATTTCTGATAAATATTTTTCAGAGGGCTTCATCCAAAAATAAAATACAGTAAGAATTTTTTATTTGTGCTTATTATTTTCTCTTTATAGAACATTATGACTGAGAAAGCAGATGTCCTGTCTTACCTCACATCACTCAGATTTGCTACAAAAAAGCACGGAGGCATAGAGCAAATGATAATAATTTAGATACCCTAAGGTTTGTCAGTTGTTTAAAGATAAACACATAACTATGAATCAAAGTTATTTCACAGTGACATAACATGTTCTCTGAAATGTGCCATTTATCATGCATTTTCCACGAGTTTTTTGGAAGAGATAAGGCACATGTTTGTTTGCCCAAAGCACTTAGCTACCATGATTTACTTGCTAGAATTATCTTTTCTTCTTCCCCCCCTCCCCCCCATACAGAAGGTGACTTACGCTTTTGCCAAAACCCACAAATTACAATCACAGAGTTAATAAAACTTTATCAGTGGAAGACAGAATAACCAAACACTTCTTTATTAAACAACCTTTTACTCTTATATTCCTTTTCTTACACACACTATGACAGAGAGAAAGAGGTATGTCAGTTGGGAAGCAGAAAAAGAAAGGGGAAAAAACCAGGAAGAATTAAAAGGGTGAAAGAGCATATATTATTATTGATAGCGAGAAAAGAGGAGTATGTCAGTGTATGTAGAAAGAAGAAACAAGCGGAGAGGGAAGGGAATAATAAAAAATAGATAGGTTTTTATCTGCCATTTAAATGTGTAGTCACACATTTATTCACAGAAAACAAGTGTCAGAAGTCATCTTCTCAGGGTCCTAGATTTTTATCACATAAAAGGTTCTCCATTCTTCAGATTTCTTTCTGAAAATCCTATAAAGACCTAGCCAAAGTCCAGCTGCCTGGGTGCGTTGGTGAGGAATTACTGAGCTTTGGGAAGATTCTTTGCTCACCTTTGATCTGTTTCTATTAGAGATAAATTTTGGCTGGATTTTTTTTCCTATGCAAAGGACAGGTGACAATACTACCATTACTGGCATAAAAACATGTCTGGGTATGCCACGTTCATACCTGTATTAAAAATATTGCTAAGTAACTTAGCACATCTGCTTTTGAATGACAAGAAAGTAAAAAAAAACAGGTTTATTTTTGTATTTAAGTACTGAAAAAAACCAGCAAATCTTGTATTGTGTTATTTGGCTATTTAAGAAAAACACAAAGGAGGAGCTTTAAGAGTCTAGACCAAGAAAAAGCTGGGAAGTGTGTTCTGTAACTCTTGGTGGGATGTATGGACAACAGAAGGCAGTGGCATGAAGAGGTTCTGAGAAGAGCTGGAGAACACAACGATGACTAAGGATGGTGTTCATGGATCTCCTAAAAGAGTTCAGAACCTATTTGGGGGAAATGCATCGATTTGTATCTATCAATGAAAATATTTAATACTGTAAATACCAGAAGATGAAAAGCGTAAAGTGTTTTGGCTCTATCTGTATTCCAAGAAGTGGTGTCTCACAAAAGTGCTATAAAACTGTGGATTTTCAGTACTAAGTAATATCTATATATATTTTCTGTTCAGCATTCTAAGTTAGGTGCATCCAATTTTTAAAAGTGCATTATTATACCATAAGACAAATAGACCACATAAGACTAAATGTCTCCGAACTCATGCCAAAAAAGCAATTAGAAAATTGAATCAAGGAATTAAGGATTAATGTGAGCATGTTACACCTGTCAGCAGTAATAAGTATTTTGACAAGAACAGAATAAAGTTTGACAGTGTGCACAAATACAGATCTGATATATAAATCAAATATTAAAATGCAAACAACTAGGCATTAATCACTGTAATGTTTCCGAACTAAAACAGTCTTAGTACTACTTACAAGAATTCATTATAAATAAAACTTCATCTCTTCTTCTTAAAAAAAAAGCTTGACTTGTACTTTTGGTTTTAGTAATAAATGATTCAGTTTTAAACTTGGTTTTTAATCATATTATTAAAATAGAATTAATCTGGTGAATTCCACATAAACTAAGCTTGGTGGCTTGGCAAATAAACAATCAAGTATGTTGTTATGACAGGATTAGTACCAGACTCAGAATGTAAACAGGCACTTTTCTGGAGTTCAACATGCAAGATTTCAAAGGGGAGAAAAGAAAACAAGAAACAAGATTGTGTCCTCTGAAGAGGTAAAGAAGAAAAAGTAGAAAAGTAGAAAAGAAGGAAAGGTAAAATTTAGACTGTTACATTACAAGTATTCACATCTTCATTTCTCTTAGCTTCAAGGTTGCTTTCCTGAATTCTTTGGTTATTTGCTGGGTCTCTTGATATATTTGTGATAAGCAAGTCTCAGATTCAGAAAAGCACTTGAGGACCTAAGTTGGATTTTGATCAAATTCAGATACCTACATGCAAACTCAAAAGTCTCAAAACCCTGTTAATCTGAACTTCAATTTTAAAAACTTCCCAGTAGCTGAAGCTCTCCTCTACCTAACCAGGCACATGCTACTCTGTCTTACACCCACTCAGGATTCACCGGCACACCTGCAGCTGTCCTGGATGTAGAGCTTGGTCTAGGTAGCTTTTTTCAAAACATGTTATCAAATGAGGCTTTAAAATACAGTTGAAGACACTTTTAAAACACAGTGGAAGGCAGCAGTAGCTCCGTTCTTCATGGACGCAGAATTAATCGTGGTTTTCCTATTCTGCTTATACCAAATGTTCATTTGAGGTGAAATACTCTGGCCTATAATTAAAGATGCAGAGTAAAACGCTGTGACTGCTCTGACCATTTTCGGCGCAGCAAAGGCAGACTTTTCAGCAGTACAAGAAAAGAAAAGAAAATTCTTCCTCTCAAATCCACAGAATTCCATTGATATCATTTATTGGTGCCTTGTTTGGCCATTTTGCTGGAACACTCCAAATGTCCCTAGCGCAGCTATCCTGCCAAGAGAAGGAGATGGGAGACTCCCACCTGTAGGGAACCTCCATCCTACCTCCACTTGACTTTCTCCATGGCCGTTTGTCAAGAGAACCGAGACCAAGAGTAGAGTCACAGGAACGAATACCCGCTGTCTGCTCCTCCCAGCAGAAACCACCCCGCCTTCACAGCACCTACTGCTGCCCTGAGGAGAACCTGGCACTTCTTCCAGAGTGCCAAAACTAAGGCAATGCCTCAGATGGAAACAAAGACTGTCATCAGAACTGCCGTTTTCTGAGACTATCAGTGCTATACTGCATTGCTATTCTAAACGTTGGGTACATATTAACTAACACTCATTAACATGCTTTTGAGTATGAGCTTCCAACTGCCCAAAAAGTTTTGACAATTTTCTCCACAGATTTATTCAATGAGTAATGAGCCTTAATGACAGTGCAGCAGAAAAAAAAAAAAAGAAAAAAAAAAAGCTTTCACCAAACATCATTTGTGTGCCAGGAGAAATATACTTTAGGAAATACTGCAACAGAATAAATAAACAAGGCTGGAGTTCTGAACATTGCTTTGTGGCTGGCATAGGAAACACCAGTTCTTCATATGACCCTAGGGTTTTACTGAAATTATAAGCATCCACTAAAGATTTTCATTTAATCCATCCTGTAAAGTTCCTCTCTTGCAATTAGTGAGTGAAAAGCTTTACCTCATCCTAACCTACAAGAATGGCCCAGAGCCTGAGTGTCCTCAACGCTCTGGGCTTCTACACTGCAGCTTCTTTCGCCTGAGGATTTCTCAGCGATTTCTGACTTTGGCTTATGAGGTCTCACTAACCTGTGCCAGGTACATAACCACTTTACCTACCAGCAATAAAAGCTGGAGAACGTTTTGGAGTATCTTACAATTCTTCACCTCTACTGATAGAGACTTGAGGTAACTCCCTAGCTTCTGAGACTGAGTCATCCAGCCAGCGCTGATTTACTGGGAGGATTCTACCAACTCTAGTCAACTTTCAGAATGAACCAGTTTTCCCTGAAAACTTCTATAGTGTCTAATGGAACCAGGACCAACAGGCTTATTGATAATAAATGCAACTTGACCAAAATTATACTAACATTTCTTGTTAGAGACCTTTTTTTTAAGTGAATTATCTTTGCAGAGTGATTTTTCCCCACTGTTTTAGCAGAATATAAATCTCCATTAATTTCCTTGTTTCAAAATAGCCATGGAAATCTTAGAATATATTTGTACATTATTTTCCATAAGAAAAACAGTGGGAATTAACAATAAAAAGAACACATTATGATTACCAAGCTGTGATTACGGCCCCCATGAGCAAAACGCATTGTTATCCTTCAATTTATTGTCTTACCTCTCGGTCTCAACTATATCACTATGCAGTGATAGGCTGCGTTATTTTTTGAGGTCTTTTCTGAGTAGACAATGTGGTTGTTAGTTATCAAAGGTTAGGTTCTGATGTTAAATTTATGTCTTAATCTTTTAGTCTTTATGCTCAGAAGATTTTTATTATAAGAACGATATTTATTCACATTGAAGGTTTATATTTATTTGTAACAAAGTTACTCTCAGTTAATCTAGTAAGCAACTACATTTCAAACCTAGTACCATGTAATAGAGTGTTTCATTAGCAAGAGAGTTATGAATCGACATTCTGACTAAAACTGATTTATTAAAACAAAGCTATGAAAAAGACTTGCAGATGCATTTATTTTCAGTGGGGTTTCCAGAAAGAGCTCCAAGTCAGGTTTCCTATTCAGTGCTCATCCTACTGCCTAGAGGTTGCTTTTTCTGAACTGTGACACTAGTGTGAACCATCCCACAGTTTTCTTGACTTTCAGAAGTGGCTGAACAGAACACAAGACACTGAAGCTAAATCAAAACATCAGGCAGCTGCAAGGCACGTTGCATTCCATTTCTTTTTCTGTGCATCCATGTATGCAGTTTCCTATCTCTTCATAGTGTTAAATAAATTTGGTTTTACTTTACTGTTCCATCTTGCCCACTAATAAGAGTAATTTCAGGTTAATCTGGAAAATATTGAACATAACTTACAGCGGATGGTGCGTGTAGTAGTTGCGCTGGATTACTGCCAGAGGTATCCCCAAGAGCCTCCAGAACATTCCCCTATTAAGCTGTATGAGTCTGATTAAAGGCTAGCAATGCTCACGTCCAGTTCGTGAAAAGAAAATTATCTTGGCAGCGGCTAGCTAGATCCTGTTGGGAAAAGCACCTGAGACCCTATGTCTGTGGCATACACCAAGCATCATGTATTCCCAGACACTTTCCTGTAAATTCTTCCTACTGCCATTTCTAATGCTGTAAGGCAAAGTGGTGCTGTGCAGTGAAGTGATGCTAATGGGCATTTGTTTCCCAGCTGGGTATAGCTGTTGGATCTCCAAGGATTAGAAGCAAGAAGTAGAGAATTCTGTTACTCCTTCACAATTCAAACTTAAAGTCTCTTGTCTACGAAAACTAACATTTCACTGGTGACAAACTGACAGTCCATCACCGTTTGAACACGGGCTGATTACTTAAGATCAGATTGTTTCTCCCATGTATCGCAGTGGGTTAACTTTACCCCAAGCTGCCTGGCAGAAGAGGACATGGTCCCTCCAGAGCCACTACTAACTTTTCCGGGTAGGAAAGACGAAGTGCTAGGCAGCTTAAATTCTGCCTAACTTACAGGCTGACAAGAGTGGCTATGGTGGCAGGCAGGGGAATGCTGAGCTAAGGATGAGCACAGTGCAGGTTACTTTCGTCAGAAGCCAGCAAACTGAGTCAGCTACGGATTTCTGAAATGTCCATGAGGACAACTTGGGCTGTCCTTTCCTCAGGGTGGATCATAACATTTCAATCTGTCATTGCGACAACGAATCCCGGACAGAAGTCAAAAGTTCTGACGAGCAGGTGCCTTTTGGGGCCACAAAGATGTCATTCCTGTAGCTGTGCAGCATCCTACAGTCATAAAAGATACGGTTTGATTATTATTTAGGAGATCTATGCCAGACTTGAGGGTTAGAAAAGGCAAGTGTCCTGAAATTATTATGCTGTATTTTGCATTTCTTGCAAAATTGGAAAGAAAATATAGTACACCATATGTCATCCAAAAATACACTTTTGATGAACTTTTCTTCAGCAATGCCTTTTAAAGTTCTTTTGTAACCTCCTGGCCACATGCAGGATGCCTAGCAAATGATAAATTAAAACATTTATACCTGGAATCGTAATAATAAAAAAGAGATCTAAATCAAGACACATTGTGAAAACTAACTGTCAGCAGAAGGGATTAAAGTGCAAACTTGGCAATATTCTTAATGCAGGAAAAAATGCTAATGGCACCAGAATAACAAATTACTTTCTATCATGACAACTTACACAGATCACAGCCGACTGAACGTAGGGAGGACACGAACCGAACGTCTGAAAGCATGACATAGCTTTTATTTTCATTGTCCTTGCCACGGTCCAAGGGCAGCTGTAAAATGTGTATGCCATAGCCAAAAACATTCTGAAACAAATTATCCCTGTTGAAGATTTGTAAGCCTATAGACATTTTACTCCTAGCGTCTGTGCGTGGATCTTGTGAATCAGATCGTAGCTGCTCCAGCAGCAGGAACAAACAACAAGAAAAGACTCCTCCGTCCCAAGGAAAAAGTACGTGACGGCAGCAAAAGGGAACCTAGTTTTGCTGTATTATAGAGTAGTAGCAGCAGCATGTGTTAAACTGACTAGCAGTTTTGGCAGTAGTCGCTGCCAACGAGGTGGAAAGGGACAGGGCAAGCTGGCAGGCTTGTGAAAGCACAAACCAGACCTTCTTAAAGGTGTTGCAAGATGCATCTCTCACTTCCCTCTCCTGAGGACCTCCGCCACCTACTCTGCCCATTCACCAGTTTGGAAGCATAATTGGGTACGGTTTTTCACTTGAATGTTATGAATTAATTCAAATTTCAAGTATCTGCGAGCTAATCCTCAGCTGTCTAAATCAGCACAACACTCGAGTAACAGCAGAAGCATGCTGATTTATACCAGCTGCAAATCAGGCGCTATATTATTAATTTCTTAATGCTCTCCTTGAAAAATCCTGCAAATAAACTCAAACTCAAGCATCATCACTTAATGGTGCTTTCCAAGATGCTCCCCATCAAGACTGTTAGAACTTACAGTGGTCACAAACATATTAGGAACTTCACTGAAAATGCAGAAGAAATGAAAGTTACAGGATGTAACCTGACAAATAATTAGACACATGAGGACTAGCGCTTGGAGAAACTGCTGCATTAAAGCAAACAGGATTATTCGTGTGAATGAAATTATTCATGCATGTTACATTAGCTTAACACAATTGACAGAATAATTATTTTTTTTCAACGTAACAAAATAGGAAAAAGACTGCTCCTTTCAAATACTACGAAATCTGCATAATTTTTACTAAACCAGAAAAGATCTACTGTCTGAAGTATTTGCTGAACTTGGATTTGCTGAATCCCACTTACATGGAAAGTGCTATTTTTTTTTAAGAAAGTACCATATTCCAAGGCTGCTTAGATCCCTGAGCACTGCTCACTGAAAATGGAAACACAGTCCAGCTCCACTTGCGCTTCTGTTCCACGTGTGGTTCCTAGGGCACAGCAGGAACTTCTAATTATTTTATATTTACATTTTTTCATTATTTTCTTCAGTAAGGTGGTACACAGTCACCACAAAAAAAAATTCTATAGTCTTCATCCTTATTGCATGGAAGTACCGAGAAACTTGTTATTTTGCCTCAGGAAGTGTTCTAACTTTAAATTTTACATTGTAAAATTTAGCAGCAGCGATGACACTTCAAACATTTTTTTCTTCATACCATTTTCACAGCAGGCTGACCACCTTTTTAAAAGTTTCCTTGAAAATTCACTGCTTTGTGAACCTTTCATTGGAGTTTGCTTCAAATCCTTGCATTCCATGAAGCTTTGTACTCCATCTCACATATTTTTCATATCTAACTTGATGACTTATCTTTCCCTAATTTTATGCATAGAGTTTAATCCACCGCTGAGAGTAAAACAGAGGAATGTTTGTCCTGTACTTCAGTCAACAGAATGGCATAACACATTGACTTTTGTACTATATGTAAACGCTAATTTATTTTAGCAGTGACTATTACTAGGCTAATGAGGCAAATCTTGAATTTCACTGTTGTTTTCTGATTCCTCTTCCCTTTTGCCACCCCTTCCCAACACCTTTCCCAGTCTTATGGTGCTCTTTCCATAGAAATAAAGGCCCTATATAAAATGCCACTGACTAATACAATAAGCAGAAGGAGCAAGATCTTATTTACTTAAACAAGGATTGAGACTTGAGATCAGTCATCAAGCAGATGTTATTTCTGAAGCCGAAAGTATTCATGATGATTGTTGCTATAGAAACCAAGCTTTGTAAAATATTCCAAACAAATACTTCTTTATTAGCCTGTGCCGTAACTACAGCACTCCGCATTATGCTGCGTCCCACGGTAAGTTATCAACTGTGCGTATTTTCTTTCTGGTTATTTGCTTTCAATAGTAACTACAAGACAGGATTTCTATAGGTCTTAAAAGACACTGTATCACAATACCAGCCATCCATAAAACGACACACACTGTACTCATTCAGCACTAAACTCCCGTCTGTTTCATTTCCCCCCTCCTGTGGGCAGCCACTCAAATCAGTGTTTCCCTGTTCAGCAACAGTGAAAAACAGGAACCCACTGCTAATTCCTGTGGTTAGATCAGCAGCACAAAACCAGCAGTGGTTACTAAATGCCAGCCCCAGCCTCTTTAGCAATTAAACCATTCTTTGCTCTTAGTAGACTTTGTGAAGCATATGCGTCACTCGGAAAGCATCTTTCAATCATCCTGTCATATCATAACCACAAGTTTCAGACTTGTTGCTTTGTTTGTTAATCAGACTAGGAGAAGAGTGAAAATCCAAATCCCGGTTGCAGCGAAGTCCGAGAGACTCCAGCAGGGCAGGATCCCTGACCTGGAAGGGGGCTGGAGGAGGCCACAGCCATCACTGCCAGGATGATTTAGAAACACACCTAAATCTAAACACACCTTTACCTAAACGGGTAAAGTCCCATTAGCTCAACCCGCACCTGGTATTTTAACCACCTCTCTCTCTTCCTACAATTAAACTACCCGTAGGCAGATAACAGGGCAAGTTAAGCAGGTGAAAGCTGGCTTGTTATTATGTCATGTGGCAAGGAAAACTCTATTTAAGGCTATGCAAGTAAATTGGAAGGAAGTTTATTACAGAATGAATGTGCCATGTGTATATATGGAAATATTTTTTCTCTGAGGCTTTTCCGTCTCCACAGAGAAATCCTTAAAAAGGCTAAAATGCAACTAATATCTCAAAATACAAAGATGTTCAAGACAGGTACAGGGTAGCAACTTCTGATAATCAGAATTAGAATTCCAAAGCTGTTTTCATTCTCAGCTTATTGTCATGTGCTCATAATTCCCTTAACTTTCTATACTGTGCTTCTGTTCAAACAGGAAAATTTTGCTCAAGTCCTTCAGAAACTTCTCAGCTGTCTTTGAGATATGGGACAGTTAACATTTTTTCCTAATACCAGTTCTATCCGAGGCTTACAATTTAATTTAAAACTTGGCTTTGACTCAGGTAACATTGAGGATTCCTGCCTTTCATTATTGTAAAACACATCTGTTCTAAAATACAGCAAGAGAATCAGAGCACAATTAGATTTTCGTAAGAACATACAGAGGTACGGAACTACATGTGCCACTGGTATCTATTGTAACACACAATACTGCCATAGTGAGAAAAGTTACTAAGCAAAGGAGCGCGATGAAGGAGCCAGTTAAAAAGTTTTATCCGTGGTGATTTGTGCTGTCTGCAACAGTATGCTGAAGATAATAATAAAATAAAAAATCTATAAAGCATTTTAAGGGTGAGAAATGTGTGGCGAAGGATATTCTGGAAACAGATCACAGACAAAGCAAGAGTACTGGAGGCATGTTTTATGAAGACAGAGTTACAATTTAGAAGCAATTGTGTGGGCCTGAATACAAAGAATGCAATTAAGGCATGGCACATGTCCTCATGGACCAACATCCAGAGAGGAAAGTGCTGTAGTTAAATGCTGCAGTTACAGGAAGGTTAAGGGTCCGGAGGACATACAAGCTACTTTCTCAATGGCAGTTACCTATGCACTATGCTCAGAACATCCGAACAGATTTTGTATGTCTGTGAAGTAGTTCGTGTTTTCTCCACGGAGGAAAAGTTATAGGGTTGTGGATAACTATAGACAGCTGAGCCTGAAAGAGCCGAAGCACGCCAGGTCCTCTGAACTGGGGCCCTCAAGGGATTAGGACAGCTAGCAACAAATCCCACTGCCTCCCACTTCCCAGCTTAATTGAGCAGCTTGCCATTTCCAGCTGCACGGGCTTAGGGCAACCTTCAGCACCCGCCTAGAGCGAGCCAAACCCATTCCCCTTCCTGTGCAGCAACTTTGTTTTCCTAAGGGTTTTGTTTGGTTGGTTGGATTTCGTCTTTTCTTAGCTTTTTCTTGCTGTATTCCACGTTGAGAAGACACACAGTGTAAAAAAATAAAATACTTTTATTTTATACACACACGCTGATATACTACACACATAAGTATGTGTCGTTATTTCTAATTGTGCTATCAGAAATCTCTGGAATGTTAGATTGAAGCAAAAATGTAAGCATAATAAAAACTATGTCCCTTGAAAGAGAAATCCTCTTGAAAACCTCGTAAGTCCCAGACAGAGCAGTTTCCCATAATTCCCAAATGTCTTTTGAAATGAGTTGTACTAAGAGGTTCTAGAGCCATCAATATCATTAAGGATTTCATCGATGTCTTATAGTTCTTTTTGATCGTAAATTGCCAGAATGGTTTCTGCTCTCTCCAGTTCCCTTGTCCCTGATTCTTCTGCTGTGACATTTCTGGATGACTTCCAGTTCCGATTGCTGAAAAGTCCTTGTTTTTGCAGAATCACCTAGTGCTGAAATTTGCAATTCCAAATACTATCTTTTTTGGTCTGTTTATCAGCTAACACTCTTTGCTCAAGCAATCTTTGTCCTTCACATTCCAATTGGTTTTGTCCTTATTCAAACTTCTATGAATTTACCATAAGTAATATGACTTAAAATATAGATGAATATTTTTCTTCCTTTAAGAAAAAAATTATTTTTGTGTAACCTTCAGTTATGGGAAGTATCTGAACACATACATAATGAAAAATGTAATTTGGGGGATTAAGATTTAATCCAGTTGATCTTTACATAATTGAGCTTTATTTTTACATTTTCTTTATATATTTGGAACAATTTTTCATGTCCACATTAAAGGCCTCTTTGCACAGTTGTAATTTCCCTCCAGTTTGCCTGGTTTTTGGTCATTAGGGCTTCCTAATTTTCAGTGAACTGCTGAGCAAGCTGAAGATGTTAATTGGATATATCACTTTATTTTTTCTTGTAAGAGCTTCTTATTAATGGCTGCTCATGTAGATGATATAAATGTTAATCAATTTGCATCTGTCCTTCTAAAAGATTCAGTTAGGTCCTTAATTAACCATCTGTAAACAAACCATTGCTCAGTAACAGGGTTCAACCATTTACTGCGAGCTGGCAAAGGCTAGTAGGGGCCTTATGCTACCACTCTGCCTTGCTGTAAATAGTTGACTTCTCTCAATGTGCAGAAAGTACTTGGAAAAAGACTGGATTCTCTCTAATTGAGTCATTTTTATCATGAGAAAACATCAGAAATTGCAGTTGTCTGTTACTCCCATGAAGTGTATAGTGCTTTAGGATTACTAAGAGACTTGTATCCTGTACTATAAGTAGTGATAATAATGAAGATCATACATTCCTATGATGAAAGTAAGAGAGAGAGAGTCTTTAAAAATAAAATTAATGCCTCAGACAAAAGGATATTTTTTTTCCCCGAAAAGAAAGGCACATTATTCTGAGTGTTTGCAAAGATCCTGGGCCTCCAGAACACCAGTGGTCACCCACTAGAAAGTTCCTTCATATTTTTGAGTTTTCAATCAAGAAGTTTACCTGTTATTATCCTTTAATAATGTTTTCAAAGCTGCCACCTACCTAATTCTATATTGTAGCGCTTTCTACACTCTGCAGTGACCACAGGGGTTTCTGAACAGCTTTGAGCAGGATAACTAACCTCCCTAATAAATCTTGTCTCTCACCACCTCCTGGAGACCATGCTCATTTGAGCACGCCAGTGTAAACGAGGATGTCTTTTTCGATTATAGCATGCACGGCATTACGTACTTAAGGCACTATGTATTTATATATATCCCATTCCCAGCGTGCTGTTATGGACCACATATGCTCACAAAGACTTGATGCACAGCCTCTAGCTCTTTTCTTATGGGCTGCTCACAGCCATGACAGAGAGACAGACGCTAAGTTATTGTCCATACTTAAGAGCAATTTCTAGCACGAAAGGAAGCCACCTTCTCTATTCTTACAAGCAGATAACTTACTGATGTGTGTCAGTAGGCATTACTCATTTTTACCGCACAGAAGCAGATCAAGGGTACCACTCAATCATACTCTGAGGCACTTCCAGTTCTGCCACCATATCTATTTCTCATCCTCCTCTATTCTGTTCAGTGCCTTACCACAACTATTGAAAATTACAGGTATTAATTACATTCCTGTTAATCCACAGCAAAGATGATCTTGTGTGATGACCACAAATAGAGGACCAGCGGAAGTGACTGCTTTTACATGGCATATCATGTGAGCAGAAAACATGACAGAATCTACATAACCTGGCATTATACGACTTTAGAGGTGATATTCACGTTTTGATTCAGTGCTAATATCTCAGTGATAATATTTGATGCTTTCCACCAATATTTCAGCAAGGGATCATTCTTACGTTCGAAACACTTTATTTTGTCTTTAATTCTCCAGTTGTTAGAACTGTTTTCTGGACAGCACTCATACATAATTAGATCCCTACTACAGAGTCTCTAGGAGCTGAGCGGGATCATTAGGAGTTGAAAAGAAAATAAAGAAATAAAATGAAGTTGTTAATCACCAAAGGTTGACAAAGTATGAAAGAGGAAAGCAGAGTTACAAATCTGAGATCTACCCTGACGACTTTCATCTTCCTTTTTCTGCAGTTCTACTTTTCTCTGACTCAGTGATCTCCCTCAAAATCCAGTTTTGCTCTAGCACATCTATTTCATGTTGATTGCAACAGATTGTATAACATGAGACATCATTTCTTCACAATTTTCCAGATTTTCCTGAAAGTAAACTCATCAAATATCTAAAAACTTGTTACCAGAGTTCTTAAATATGGCCCCTACCGCTGTCTTTCCTTTCCATTACCATGTATATGCAAATGATTAAATTAATGTTCTCCTGTATCCTGCACAGGCAGTTATCATAACTGTTGTGTCAGATATAACCTGTTGCACACCTCTGTTCCCCTGTTCCATACTTAAAAGAAAAAAAAAAAACCCACTAGTCTGACTTTAAAAATATCTAAATACATTTTGTAATAGTTGTTCCTAACTCAAAATGCCAAAGCACTTTTCTGTTCTTAAGATCTGGAATTCATCTAATGCTCATGATATATATGATTGATATTTCTTTTAGCACCAGTGAGCACTTTGGGGCCTGCTATCTCATGATCCTAGGAGCTGGAAATTAAAGGGTTGGATAATCTAAACTGGGAGATTCACAGCTTTCCACTGAAATACACAGCATCTGCTTCAGGACTTCAAATTTAGACTAATAGAAACGAAGAAATTTGCTTTATAATCTAAGAATAGGAGAACTAAATGCATACCACAGTTTTTAATTTCTATTTTTCTTCTGCTGTGAAACGTGGCATATGCATAATGTATGGCAACACGATCTACAGAGCTTTATTGATGGTTGTTTGGTGTGATCTATATAACTCATATATTGCTCATTTATGAGTAATGCAGTCCTCCCAAACTCTTGCTCACACACATATAAAAGATGAAAACATTCAATGAATACCACTTTAGGAAGGCCACATTATTCTTGAATGTCAGAGCTTATGCAAGTCACGCTGAAGAAGGCATAACACTAACTGACATCACACAATTACGCACTCTAAATACATTATGCATTTCAGAAAAAGAAGTAATTTAGAGAAGAAATGTGAAATTTTTCCTCTCATCCTAGATTTTGTATAGTTTGGATCTAAAACCAGTGCCTTAGCTTTCATCAATTCAATTGCATAATACTGAAAAATAGAAAACTGGACTGTAAAATTTTTCAGAGTTTATGATTTAATCTAACAGGGACCACTTTTACTGTCTGATTTGCATTTAATAAATAAGAGGGGGTTTTATAGCATACATTTCTAGTTTCTATTTTTTTGATTGTACCAGGGTGCTACAACTTCCAGTATGCACAGGCATCTGACGCCTTCCCCATCAACATCTTCACAATATGTAATGATTAGGGACAAATTTTTACAGGCTTAGTTTTTTGAATTTTGAAGAACTAAGGCTAAAAGAGTACGTGATTGTTGTTGTTGGTTGCTACAATTTCTCTAAAAATTCCAGATATCCCAGATTTTAAGGAGCTGTACTACACTATCTCCAAAGGTCTTATATGTTCTTATTCTGATAGAATGTAATTGATGTACAGGAATATAACTATTTAGTCAATAGTTAAGTATTCACTGTGAAACATACAGCAATAATTCAAATTTTATTATTTTATTAACAAAATGTTTTCAGTGTATTAAATACCCAATAGAAAAATTTACATGTTGATTCATAAGTTCTCTAAACTTTCTGTAGACCTTTCAGTTTCTTCATAGGATATAGTTTGTAAATCTTTAGGATATACATTTTAAATTATTCATAATCAATACTAAAATCAAAGAGTTGGCAGCTAGCTCATTCTAAAAACTGCAGCCATGCAATTCATATTCTGCCATAGTGGCCAGGTCAGAGTAAGACAACAAAATGAACTGATGCAGCTAATTACAACCTAATTCCAGCTTCCCAAATTGAAACAAATGATTGAACTGTATCTGTCACATTGAACTTAACATCACTCAACCACCTGATGTTGTACTAGCACAATAACCTGTAAGAAAGTGGACACCAATTATGAATAAGCCCGTGGTGAAATGATTTACAGGCTTGAGACCTGTCTATAAAATTATTTTGGGCAGCTTTTAAGAAACATTTGAAGGTATGAAAGCACATGATAGTATTCTTTTAGATATCTCTGGTTAGTAATTCCAAATGCTGAAAGTAATTTTTCTTGTTGCATGTAGATTTCTTGTCTCTACATTCAATCTCACGATGACACCTATTGCAACACAAATCAGACAATTTTTCTTCGAATCAATTACTTTACATGTGCAAGCAGATAATCAGAAGTATGTATTGTGGCTTATAAAATTTTCCCTATCAAAAAAAGTTAGTTTTGTCTTCAGAATGGAGTAAGAGAGAAGATAGAGGCGAGGCCAAATAATTGCGGGAACACTTCTACCAAGAATGTGAGAACCAAGGATAAAAGTCCTGCTTTGTTTAAAAATAAGGAATTGCACCTGTGTCTCCCATAGCCTTGGTGCAGGCCATACCACCATATGACTGTCATACATCAACTGTTGATCATCTGTAAGATACTAATTTATAGCATGTTAATCAAGGCACTTTGCTAGGGGACGCGAGAAAACTGCTATAGGGATGAGATCTACCACTGTTCCTTGACACCTCAGACTTCATCAGAACTTAGACATGTAATTTAAGCAACAAAATTCCTTGCCTGTGTTTCTGTGCTGCTTTCCCTTGGAGGGTCCATCAACTCACTGAACTTCTCCATCTGGGTCAGAAACCATTCTGATGACTTCAGGTGTCTTCCATGGAGAGAAGAGGACCTAATTTGGAGCTAAGTGTTTATACTACACCCTGCTGAAACTGGAGTCTCTTCGGAGGGGCATCTCATCAACATCTAAACTCCATACACAGGCTTGATTTGTTAAAAATGTATGTCACCTCATGTTAAAAATGGATATATTACATGCCTTTTGCATAAGAATGCAAAGAGTACTTTAGGTTAAAGTACTCATCCAGGATGTGCGAATCAGGATGTGTGAATGCAAAGAGTACTTTAACCTAAAGTACTCATCCAGAATGTGTGAATCCTGGATCCAATTTTCCATAAACTGGAGGCACTCAAATACAACTTTACCAATTTTCTGGAGACAGTTTTCCCACACGGGTATGTCAACAGTATGGCATAATCCTCACTGCTGAAGCTTATTATTCTAGTGGCAGGACAAATAGACAGATACTATAATCAAGACTGCTCACAAGATTTAGATTAAAGAGTGAGCAGAAGCAGGAATGGGACTCCCTCTCTTATCTGAGTGCTTAACCACTGGGATACAAATTAGCCTCTTTCCCCGCCCCCCCCCTCTGGAATGCTCACATTATTGTAGTTATTTAATGGCCCACCTTCAACCTTTTTTTTTTTTAATGAAACCATGACTTTTAATGACAAAGTCAACTTCTCTTGCCAGCTGCTACTGTCACTGATAGTTTTTGACTGCTCATTCATCTGTAGGCATATACGGGTGCATATTGAACCTGTAAATGACATTAGTAAGTATGGCCCAAAAATTATTTGAGGGGGTGAGGGGAAGGGGTGCTCTTCCACTAGACCTGCTTAAATGCAGAACACAGAAATCAAACAATAAATGTAAAAAAAAAAATAAAAACATACAGTTATCTCTTTGGTACTAAGCAAAAGTAAATCTAAACCAACACCTGCATTACAGCACAGCCATGACAAAGACCAAAATGTTGCTTTTCACTCAATGCCTACATTCAGTGTGAATTAAAGATAGTACTTTAATATCACTTACAAATATATGTTATCTATTATAACATCATTTGTTTCAGTCACTCATTACTGATACTTAAATACAAAGTAATAGTTCAACAACTCCATTGACAGCATGGTAAATTACAAGAAACCAAAGGAGTAAAAGGTACTCTACATGCCATCACACAACTAGGGAGACTGTAAAAATAACAGAAATCTTTAATTAACTCAGGAAATTAAAAGGTAACTTTAATAAAGAAGCTTAATAAGGAGACACACTCAGATGAACTCACTAGCACATGTTAATCAAGAACAAGAAATAATCCCAGGTACACAAAAAGCTAGATGCTTATATGCAGCCTAAATTAAAAGACAAATGTTCTAAACTGGTACCCCCATAAAAGATGAGTCTATGATATTAAAGACTGTAAACACAGGTGCTGACCATAGGTGTATAATAAATAAGAACTGGAAGCAGGGCTGATTCCTTAATGAGCACATGTTAAATGACACTGGAACTACATTGAGACTCATTCTGCAGTTTATGCCATATGCAAGATACTATAGCTTCAGAGTTAATAGCCCCATGTTTATATGTAGATAATAAAAACTCTTACCTAGGTGGGTTTTTTCAGATGATCAATGCACTAGCACTTGTTTAATTATTGCAGCAAATACAAGATTGTTATGTTCTTAATTTTTATTTCTGATAGCTGCGTAACCACAATTCCTTTTGTTTCAACAGTCATATTTACTGACTGTGCAATATAAACACAGGGAATAAGCAGTATTTGTGGAAAACTCAACTGTACACATTCAGTAGGTGTTTTTGTAGGAACAGCAGTATGATTGTTCCCTATTAAGATATACCTAAAAATATCAGTATTGGAAATAAATGTAGATCTTGCAATATCTAATTTGAGAAAACAGCAAATTTTACAGTGTTTGAGATTCAAACACACAACATTGTCACTTCAGTGGTATTCTTAACTGATAACAACTGAAAGCAAGATATTTCAGTTGAGTCCCTATAATTAATTGAATTACTTAACTACAAAAGCTCCCTATAAATAGGTGTTAACCTCCTGAAATTAGAGCCTTTAAAACACAGATTCACTATATATATATATGCCAATTTTAATGGGCAAAACTATGACTAAACTCTTCATTAAATAACATCAAATATTAGTAATGACGTTTATCATTGGTGTGGAAAATTTTTGGAAAATTTCAGTCTCTCTAGTTTTGATGTAACTTTCAGGAAATAGCCATAGGCTTTAGCAATTTGCACTTCCACGGAAGATTTAAAGTTTCAAATAAAATTAACTTTTTTAAAGTTTAGCTCAACACTTACAAAGTTGTTAACCGCTGGAGTGGTCCAGATGTTGCCTCCAGTGACAAAATGCAAATTCAATGGAAGCAACAGAAATTACTTTGAAAAAAGTGAATTATATTTGAAATGTCTCAATATCTTATGTAAATACAGCCTTGATAATGATAAACTACCAAGTGACTTTTAATATTAGAATACTCCTTTAATGAACATTAAGAAATGATCTCTTGGCTTTCCTAATCTCAGTCCGTATTCAGTTTAAAAATTCTGCTTTTGTTCTTCCTATAAAACGTGTTGTGTGAGTTATGGAATTAAACTTATTCAATTTATAAACCATGTTTGTTAACTTATTCAAATGAATTTGGCAATGTACAGTGGTACCACATTTATTCTCAGCAGCCATGCCTCCCCATCCCCCCAGTTTATTCATTTCCTAAAGGAAATTGCAAGTTAATAGAAAAAGCAGCACTGGAACTGCCTCACATCCTATAGTTATTAATTAAGTAAAGTCTGGTTCAGTAACTCTGGATACTAAAAATACAGAGTTAAACAAAGCCCAGTGCTTCTTGAAATGAAGTTTCAACTTCAGCAGTCATTCTACAAAATTTATGCATTAAGATCTATATTTTCCCTTTAAGGAGTTTTTCACAAAATCTCTGAGAAAAAAATAACAGCTCTTGACCATTTCTTCTGAAGGACTCACATATAAAACACCATACAGAAGCATCAAAATAAGTTATGTTACTGTCATATAGCAGCCGCTAACTATATAATTCTCCTTTATCTATATGCAGATTATTACCCTGCAATTAATAAAAAAAGAAGGTGCACTACGTGCCTCATTGATAGTATATAGTCGTTAGTAAAGCTTAAAAAGCACTTATGTGAGAAACTTTTAAATGTTCCTGATATCTGTAGATCTTACAGGATAATTTATAGTTGCAGTTGGTATTGAATGTTAAGTGAGTAGGTAGCATGCTGGAAAAAAGGCACATAAACTCAGGTTATAACAAGTCTGTTCCTTTATAGTGAACCTTTTCTTTAAAGTGAACGGGTTATTATTAAAATGATTTTTTGAATCGAGGACAATAACGGGTTCAACAACTATGTCAAATATCTTTTAAATGCTGACTGGAATTAAATTTATAAAAAAAAAAACTTATTGCAAGTTTAAAAGTTGGAAACAACAGATACTATAAATGTGAGACAAAGTAGGAAATACTGAAGAATTTAATCTGTGAACACGTATGTTACAGAGAATATTTGAAAACAAAGCAGTTTGTATCCTGTGGAGGAACTGGGCCCCCTCTTCCTTCAGGCAATGTAATGGATGGCAGCCTCTAACTGAAAAGCAATGAGAAGGCAGGAGAAACGCCCCAATAGCCTGGATTTTATGACAGACCAAATGAAATCACTTATTATAGATGGACTGGCATTCACCTTTGATTAAGTAGGATATATTTAGTTTGTCTTCCTCTCATATCTGGTTTTTATACTCCAAACAAAGTATTTGCGTCACATGAGAGGAGTTTGTTCGAGGGTTCACAGTAAGGAATGTTTTCTATGACCTGTCTTTGGAGGCTGAACTGTGCCCTCAGCATCACAGCCTACATCTTGAGAAGGCAAAAGGAGAGGCACTTACAGCGAAAGGAGGACATTCCTTACGGGAACAGAGAGGAACAAAATTCCTGGCGAGTGAATGCAAGGCAGATGTAAGGCAACCCCCCCGCGCCTACCCCTGAAGTCACAGAAGCTGCCTGGGCAGCACTAGCACTTCTCCTGTTCAAAAAGAGCTGCCAGCTTCTGCTCCTCATCTTCAGCTAGAGGGGGTTTGGGGCTGCTTTTTTTTTTTTTTNCAGAACCCTGTCTCCAACTATCAGCACCTCCATCTGCCAATTTCTGTAATAACCAAGTATCCGCGCTTTGGCAGGCTGACTCCTGCAGAAACACAGTCCATGCTGCTGCCAACCTTCTAGGCAGTAACACACATGGGACTGAACTAATGACACCAGAGCAGAGTTTATAGCAAGAAAGAAAAAAGCAGGAATAAAGGATCACTCGTAACAATAAAGCACAGAACTTACATGGTAGCCAGCATCAAGATTTCCTTCACGATTAGCTTAAACGAAAAAAACTCAATCTCTAACCTATTGAATAGGAAACTGAAGCAACAAAAAGTACTGTATTATTAGCAAGTTTTCCTGTAGAGGTTCAAAACCTATGTCATCAAGTTGGCTACACCTAATTTGTGCTTTTATGAAAGGGGATGAAAAATGAAGGAGTGCTATTCAAATCTGCTCTTGCTTTTCTTGTATTGGGAGCTTTAGCCCCCATTTTTCCTTACCCCTCAAACAGATGCAAACAAAAATGTTGTGTATCAGCAAATCTTTCCGTAATTTATATGGTCACCTATAGTAACAGGGCACAGCAATTATTAGGCCTTTTTGCCTGCTTTCTTTTATGAAAAAGCTCCTGTAATGAGCAGCTGATATACTGAATACCTCAAATAGTACGGAAGTAAGGCCATTAACCCAAATTAATTTCAATTTTTTCATTCCTTACAGACACATTTGCTCATCTGCACCTGAGCTCCAGTTCTATTCTCCCCTGCCAAACATACTTAGGTCCTAAGGTCCTGAGGATGCTCTTGAAAATCTTTTTAATGACAGTGCTGAAATCCTAGTTGGAAAGCTACAGGATATATGCCTATCTGTAATGCATGTTGTGCCATACCATGTGTGGTGGTGGTTCTTTACTGTAAAAATTACTGTAAATTATTTCATACAAAGCCCCCATACACTTAAGATATCAGTTTTAGAGCACAGTAGCTCCTTTAAAATTCCACGTGCACTAACTGCTTAGTTCTTGGGCTGGGAATTGGTGTTACCATCTCACCTCTGCATCGTGGCACACCGCCCTGCTAGGTTTTCCCAGCACAACTATACCCTGCAAGCTGAACCGCTGAAACAATCCACCTTAAAAAAACCCAGGAAAATAGAAGCAGGTTGAGGTTTTTTTAGAGGAGGACAACTTCCCCGATTCATTTAACAGAGTGGTTGTTCAAGCAGTTTTGGGGGCCACAAGCAAAAGTGCACAGGTTGAGGCTGTACGTGATTGAGGGGGGAGCCTGATGCAGAGGATGGAAAATATTCCAGGCCAGTACTGCCACTAACCGGCTGAGAACATCAAACTAATATTCCTTTGCCAGCATGTCGCTTAGCTTACGGGAGCCATTTTATTTCAGAATAACCATTTACGTTAGTTATACTAATCAAACTTAAACTAATTGTTTACAACCTGTATTTAACTTGAAGATTGCCATTTCTTTTTTCAGACTGAAACAGGGCTTGTTTGCCTGAAAGCTTTCAGGAATATATTAGTTAGTTTAATAAAACACATGGCTTTTCTGGGAAATCTTTATTTTCCTACAGAGTATGAGATTAACAGGCTGGTGAGCTAAATTTTATGTAAGCGGGATATATTTCTCCAACCTCTTAACCATGGGCTCAGTTTTCTCTGAAAGACTAGGTCTGTTGCAGGAAAAACGACCACTATTTCCCTCCCAAGGAGAAGATTTTTTTACTTCTTTTTTATATCGGCTCTTTATCTTCCTTGATCTAAAAAAAAAAAAAAAAACCTCAACTTTACCAATGAAGAAAACCAGAACTCAGAAATAACTCCTCTCACCACTTCCTCGCAGAAAGGTATAAAGCACTACGTGTCCAGAGCTCTGTGGCATTGCCTCACTTTTCTGCAATTAGAAACAGGTTCCTAGGTACTCCTGTTTTGGCAGAGATTGCATAATGCAGACACATTTAAGTAGGGAAATAAATTAGGCACAGCCTGCCATAATAACTTCCAGTTATGAGTGAAATAATAACTCTAAGTTTTCATTGGCCTGGAACATGCTAGAGCAGAAAATGTAGAAATGGGAAGGTATCACTTTCTGTGAGGTTTCTGAAATTCCAAAATCATAAATCCTCCATAATGTAATCTCATTGAAGCTTGCTTATTTTTTGAGACGTTTTAAGAAATCAAGTTGCCCCATAAGTTAGTGAAGTATTCCATTTTTATTTTTTTAATATTCTTCAAAAACTGGAAAGGTTAAATTCTGTTCTTCCCCTTAATAATTCAAGAATCTACGTACATGACTCCAAAAGAAGAAATGCCTAATTCTTATTTCTTTGATGAAATAAAGCCATACTTTAAGTAATTTTTCCCCTCAAATGTTCTTATTTTTATCTATTTGAAAGAAATCAAACAGCTAGACCAGATTAATAAACAAATTAATCACAATGATGGAGAGTTCATGTTCTTGGATCCTTCTATTTATAGTATCTATATATCATATGTATGTGTATAAGGATATGGGGTGTCTTTCTACCCTCACTTTCTAGATCACAAAAGAAAAGGGATGAATTTGTTATTCAGCATCAAGATTCTGTGCTGGTAACATTTTTATGATACTTACACCATTTCTGCTGTTCCCAGACTTTGACAACCACTGTCTGCTGCATAGTACAACTATTTTTGCCAAGAGAGCAAAGTGTCGCAGTTTGGCAGTAGACAAATTGTAATCAAGAGTCAACAGAAACAAATATCTTTTCAATCTGTGTACCAATCAGTGGTTTGCCCTGTTTTACTAGAGTCAGACCTAGGAAAACAAGAGTATGTAACGAGGGAAAGCCCAGGTCTACTGGCAGGTAAACTTCTCGGTGAAGAGACAGGTGTTCATCGAGGATATTCCGACATGACAGTGACTGCAATAAAGTTCCAGCTAATGAAGATGCATGACAGAATGAGACGATGCTCAGAAGGAATGAAGGAAAAAGGATTATCAGTCACATAAGAAAAAAGAGGTAGATAGGAGGTGGGGGAAATCGCTCTGGGAGAGCGATGCGGTATGGCAGGAGAAAGTCTTGATAGGCACTACTCTCCGTGATGGAGACAAGTTTTACCACAGTGATGGTTAACGAAGAAGCAGCTTGGACACTAGGCTACCAACTTCCCCAAAAGAACCAATACAGTAAGAAGAATAAGGCTAAAAATAGCTGCCAAGGAGATAAACCCAGGTGAGTCGTCTTTTTCTGCCAATAGAAAAAACACTAAAATCAAAACATTCAGGCCTTTAACTTGCTTATTACAACATCTACAGTATGTGCAAAGGGGTTAATACACTTCCTCTCAGTAAATGTATTAAAGATAAGAAAAGTAAGATGGAACAATAATTCATAGAGATACGATACAAAATTACTTAAAATAGCTGCCAATGTACTTGCGTTACTGTGTTGCCAGCCTAAAAAACTACTTAAAAGGAGAAAGAGAAGATACTACCAAAATTTTGCATTTCCTTCAAGGTCACTACTAAAAAGTATTACTATAATCCAGGTAAGATTGCACTTCTTAATGCTTTTTTTTGGCCAGTTCATTTATGTTTTCTTATTTAATGACAGTATTTGGACCAGTATTATTTAACTCTATCATTCAGACAAAATGATGTGCCATCTAAAAATATTAACATAAATTTCACTATAAGAGGATTAAAACCAAAGTAGTTCTATCTAAATTAATTAGGTAAGTACACTAGATAAATAAATCAGCACCCTTCAACTCTCAGAAAGCACTTCAAGCAATTTCAAGTCATTAAAAATACTTTTAGTTCTAACATTTTGGCTCTTAGAACAGTCTTAATGGTTATATGACAGTATGTTCTACTACTGGCTGCATGGCTTTTATTACATGCCCCAATCTATTTGATGATCATGGCAGCTTTTTAGAGAACTACAAAGAAAAGCTGAAATAATGAATTATTTTTTAGACAAGTCTAATAAAAGTGTTAATCAAAAATACCATAAACGTCAGCAGCTCTCATAAATCCTAGATTTTATATATTCCTCTTTCTAAACATTCAGCCAACGGAATAACAATCCTAAGAGGGGAAAAAAGGAAAAAAAAAAGAGCAAGCCAAGAAGGAGAACAAAAGCACTCCATGTGCATTTACAAAGTCTCACCAATTTATCTGAACCCATTTACTGATTTATGAACTAGCATTATTCTCCTATGACTTAATTTCTGACAGTTTATAAACATCTCATATAGATGAATATGATTATGTTTGATTTCTGGTTAGATTATAAGGTATTCCCATATGACAAGATACAGTCAATTATTTCCCCCTTGTGCTACTATTATGAATTATTAGTGGGTTTAATATACTTCTATCAGAATAAGAATCACTCCCCAACCCATTTTCCAGGGACTTGCATGTCACTGATCCTGAGGCAACAAATAGAAGATGTTTCAGAGTACAACTTGAAATGTATCTAGCCAATTTATAATGATAATTTTCCTTTTTTTGGTGATGTTTTTCAAGACTAAATGTGATTTGACCCTCTTTCCATCAACTTTTAAATCCTCCTTTAAAAAAAAAAAAATCCTCACTGGTAAGTGAGGAAAATATGACTACATACAACATCGTACATTTGTTAGCAAGAATTCATTTTGCATTTTTATGAGGTTCCAAGAATATTATGTTGGAAGGTGAAATTATAGAGCTGTCAGTTATGTCTGTTGGATCCTGTACTGATGTTAGTACGATGCTATGAAGTTTCAGGAATTCTTTGTGGGGTTTCCATAGAGCTGTGCAGATGCTTTGTTCTACCTATGGTGCAAATACCTGCTAATTTGCTTCACTTTCTAACTGAAAGCACTGAATTAAATTAAAAAAAAAAAAAAAAAAGAAAAAGTAAAACCTGTTAGACACATAATGCATGGGCAAAAAGATGGAGCTTTGTAACAGAAATCAGAGAGGCTTCCAGATCCCTTGATAACAGTGGTGCAGTAGATAGCCATTTTCAGTCACAATATATATTTTGCTCTACCATCAACATACACACATAAATACTTACAGCAACATCTAGAAAAAAGAAGTTGCCAATTGACTTCAGCATGCATTAGTTATTTCTGTTACAGTATATTCCTCATGCAAACACAAGACTGCATATATATATAGACAGCAAAATATTTTAGACCTTACAGAAATTCCACAGAATTCTTCAATAACCTTCATACCCTGAGGAGAGTCCATTTAATTTAAATGTGTGATTCTTGGTGTGAAAAGCGAAATCTATACAAAAAGTTCCGTGGAGTACTTTTAGGAGTACCACTGTGCCACTCCTGAGAGCGTTGCTCTAACACGAGAGCAGCAAAAGATATACACAGTCCCTACGTTTGAAAACTGTGATAATGAATGCTCCTCTACAGTTCCCCATTTTATAGAATAACCAAAAGCAGAAATTGTCACCATATGGCTGATGTTTCATCAAACATCCAACTCAGCTCATTTTATATACCTGTACTTTTTTCAAAAATGTGTAAATTTCTTAATTTTATTTTTAATCAATGATTAATTCCTTTCCCTATATATTTTTCACTTAATATAATAAACCAGATAAAGTCTCCTGGTAAACTTTTCAAGAACACAGAAAAATAAAACTGAATATTTTTTTTTTCCCCAGCCTTTCTCATCAGTATAGGTTTAATATTTTAACAAGTGACTCTGATAAGGACAATTTGTTAGCCTGCCATTGAAAAGAAACATAACATTGATTGAACTTCACTTTTTTCCAAATTTTGTTAAAGCATCAGTATGGAAGAATAGGATCTGAAAATTTAAGAAATACTGTCATTTGAATTGATTAATTTCTTAAGTAAGGAACTCTGTACTCATTACCTGAATAGTTGCATCCATACTTTATCAAGTTTTGATGGATTTCGAGTGACAGGTTCGATATGTTTGGAGAAATACATAGATGAACGGGCAATTTCAAGTAAAACTTTATGTCTGGATTCACGGCAATTTTGAGCATGATCTTTTTCCCAACTTATGTCCAACTGCATGTTTTTCTGAAGAACTATGACTAACCAGAAAAGCAGCTTGGTTTCATACATCTAAGTCTGGGCTTCTGTCATGTGAGAGATGAAATGTTGTGCTTTCGGTCGGCACAACCTACATTAACGGGGACTTTTCAACTCAAGCTGCACCTCCTGTATCTGCTAAAGCAGCAGTTCTAACGGGATACAATCATTTCAAACCGAGATTTATTTCACTTCATTCTAATTAACCGGATCACTATCTATCCATACACATCTGTTAACATGAGACACCAAAACAAGGTTTCTATCGTCATCTGCAGAAAATGCCATGATACTGTCTAAACATAGCATGCTGTCAAAGATCTAAAATGTCAGAGGAAGATGGTGAATCAGACTATCAGATTAAAAGAGAATGACAAGACTTAGGAAAAGGAGATTAATGAACATTGCAGAGTTACTGAATTCTGCTTAGACTATCAGATAGAACCCAGCATTTAAGTTTGAATAACACAATACACATAGATAATGGACAAGTTCACACATATTGATTGCAGCATTAGCCCAAAGAGCAAAACATACACTTAAACCCGTAAATCATTAGCAAGACGCAACATCGACCAAATTACTAGCTAGCAAAGTTCAGTTTCCACTTCCAATGAAACAAGCAAAGTAAGTGGGGGTTTTTGTCAGTGTCAAACTTGGAGGAGGGGCACACAAAAGTGTGTTATAATATTACTTGTAATTTTGTATGAACTTTTCCAAAAGCGTTGCAGGAAAGAACAGGGTACGCTTTTATACCAATTCAACTGGCCTCAGAAGAAAAATAAAAAAGTAGCAGTATCATAGGGGTATTAGTAACTATTTTAAAGCTCAGGAGGTGCAGGACAAGAATTAGAAGCAGACTATCATAATCATTTTTTAACTTTAAATATGAATGGAGCGATTTTTTATATAGAATCTTATAAAGAAAAAGAAAACTGGAGGAACAGAGGAACCAAAGGAAGGAATTTGCTTTTTACTTAAAATTAGTCATTATTTTGCTCTGATGCCAGCTTATTTTGTTTTAGCAGATCTCTACCTAAAACAGAGGGAGATATTCCACACTGCTGAGTTCAGTATCACCTGACTGGATCAATCTCAGGAAGTTTTGCTGGGGGGACAAAAAAAAAAAAAATCTCTGCTCTGCCACTTAGATGTCCTGTGACCCTTATCAAGTAACTTCACCTCAGCATGTCTCTATTTCCTCGCCCACTTCTATTCAACTATAAACCAAACATTTTAGGGTGAAGACTCTTCTTACCACAAGCTTGCACTGTGTGTAGCCTATTGGGAATTCTGATTTCTTTTTGGACTGTAATGTGTGTAATAACCCAAATAAAGCATAACAGGAGTTCACAAAATTATGCAGCTACAAAGATATGAAAGAGCAGCAAGAGAAAAAAAAAAGCAATAAATTAATCTGACTTTAAAGTCAAATGACAAAATCTGGATAGCACTGTGAGTAGCATTGAATAAATGCACTTTGCTGAAAACCTTATTTATTATTTGATTATTCCTATAAGCAGACATGCCAGTTCTTAATGAATGTCTCCTTCTAAGATGACACAGGATAACTTTTTTTTTTTTTAAGGGACATTAGCCTCACGAATATCTGTCCCAGATGGAGGTCTGGCGCAGATGTCTGCTTGTATGCAGAGATCATTGATCTCTGAAATCTGAGCTTCATATTAAAGACTTTGAGGATGAATCTTTCTCTTTGAGTGAGAAAATAAGCTCTTTCAGAAACAAAAGAAAAAAACCCCAAACCCAAACTTTAATTTATTAGGTCCCTAAACCTCATTAGAATTTACTTCCACTGATTTCCCTTTGATAACAAAAAGCTTCACGGTCATTCTACAGTCCAGGCTAATGCGTGCAATATTGTACCTCAAAATTTAGTAAAGTTTTACTTAGAATTTCTGGTTTTGTAAGCCCAGATTCCCAGCAAGATCAGAATTACAGGATCCTGTCTTGGACCTCTTGCATTTCAGAAAATCTAAAAGCTCTACTGTTCCAACCTGCAACATTTCTAACTCATGTCTCTGTATTTTACTCATCCTGTCTTTAAATCTGGCAGAGATCAGGCTGCTGTGAAGGGGCTGCCATGAGATCATGCAAAATGCACCAGTGAGGCTTAATGTGTGCAATGACAGAGGTACAGGAAATAACTAATTTCTCATTTTCTGCCTCTTCCTCTCTTTCCTGTCAAAATTCTAATTATATGAAAAAATTGCATTTTACTGACATTGTGTCAAGTAGTCATAACTGTTACCCAATGCAAGTGTTTGACTCTGGTTCCCAAATAATAATGTTAATGAGATAATGCAGAGCAGAGGGAGTGTGGGCTGCCAAGCCTGTGCAGCAAGCTAGAGCAAAATTTCGAATGCAAATGATCTCCTCCTGGACACAACTGCATTTGATTTGAAGATTTCTTAGCAGCTTCATTTTCATGCTATATCATCCAACGCGCTACTTATGTCATCAGCATTTTGCAAACTTGCTTCCTGCCAATGAAAGCCTCTCTTTAAAATGTCATTACAAGAACTAATCCTATTTGCACCTATGACTCTAAAACTCTGCCTCATGACAGAAATACACAGAGACACCCAGACAAAATACTGAGGACTAGGGAGGCCAGCACCGAACCCGATAGGACCTCTGAAAGTAAATTCACATTGAGGGGGGTGCAGGGGGAAGAAATTTTGAAAATAACATAAACTTATGTTAGGAATTAGACCTATATAAACAGGCCACTTCATAGGTTCTCGCAACATGGACTTGCTCCAAATTCCATATTTTCAACCTATGTCCTTCACTTGTTTCAAACTGCAGTACTTTATTTGTCCCAGGAAGCTATTCTACCATATGGCACCATCATATCCAAAATGCACCCTTCCTCCTCAAAAAAAAAAGTGATTTGTCCTTTTAACACCTTTAACTGTAGCATCATCCTCTGTTCTTTCACTGAGGAAGAGAACTAAAGTAGATCTCATTGGACAAAACTAAGCTCACATCAGACTTCAACTTCTAAAACAAAACCAAAAAGAATTGTATTGCCTCCCATTCTACTTTAAGCATATCCACACCACATGCCTTTAAGTTAACTAGTTTTTTAAAAAAAGAATTTGTAGTAATTGCACGCTCGGCTGGGCTCTTTGTAATTCTGTCTCTAATGGCACTTGGAGGCCCCTTGACTCTGAGAATTCTGTTCAGGCATCAGGGACAGGATTAAGGGATGCAGTCCTGTTGGTGAAAACACAAAACTGAACAGAATTAGCTATTTGCCATTTTTCAGTTGCTTTATATGTACAGGGTCAAAAGAACAAACTACAAGTTGCATAGTATTTGCATTCCTTAATGAACTGCTGGAGGCAACTGGGACATTGTAATGATGAAGACAACCTAAAGAGAACATAATTAAAAAACTTTTTTGTTTGTATTTTTTTAATGCTGCAGTTAACCCCAGAGACACAGAAAACAGACCTGGTCAGAAAACACTTTTACAATGACCTTTTCATCCTCAAAGACGCGTGTTGTACGTCAGGCAATCTTTGTAAGTATCTATGTTCTCTCTTCCCATTTACAATTAATTTGTTTTGTTTCCAGGTAGGATAATATGGCAATAACAGTCCTTGTGATGTTCTATACTCCATTTTTCCTCTTGCTGTCTGCTCCATTTCAGCCTTCAGTAACCACAGGAATTTTGCAACCACCCTCCCCCAGGGACTCTTCTATGAAACTTTTCACTACATGGGCAGGAGCTGCACCCCTGCAGTTACAGGAAAATTCAGCATTAAAAGCAGAGATTACTTTTTTTTTTCTTACACACGAATAATAAAGCAAATAATTACATGATTAATATCAGAGTGCTTTCCCTTCTATTATGGCTGAATTTTCCCAGATAAGACAGACAGATAGAAAGTTCAGACAGAAAGACAATGATTACTTTGGAGTTCAAAGGAATTGATTGCAGTTTGGTCCTTTAACTAAAAAAGCAAACAAAAAACCCTACCCCAACGATCATGATCCCCCCCACCCCGAGGAAAAAAAAACAAGTACCAAATCTAGGATTTGTTTTTGAATGAACAAAGCAAAACAAATTCCACCCCCCTCCATATAATTTAAACTCGAGTCTTGTGCTTATTTCTCTTTCGAATAGTGTTCTCTGAAAGTAACAGTGATTTCCCCACACAAGTCTTTACAACTCTTTTTTTTTTGTTTCCCTTCAGTATTTCTAAATAATAATGTTCTGTTCCACAATTTCCATGGGGAGCCGCTCTGGACAAAATAGTTACCATCTCTCACTACTCTCCCTGGAAAGGAAACAAGGTGCTGCCTGCAAGTGGCCACTTCGAGACAGACTTCTATCTCCTACAGTTCTCACTGAAGCTGTTTCTCCCTCAAAGCAAAAGAGACCACCAGCTAAAGGCAATGCAAGAAAAATCACAGGTGATGGCCTTTTTAGAGGAGGACAATTCCTCACAAGCTTTTTAGACAAACAAGATTTTTATATTTTAGCCTTTCCTGACATATTTCTGACTCCTCTGTTGAGGACTGATGTGACCGCTGAGCAAAAGAAGTATTCCTGATTTGGTTTTTTCCTGAACTTGAAAATAGAAGGAATTAAAATACAGGATTGTGTAGGACACAACTAGTGAAAAAGGGGATGTCACATTTGAAATATTCTGTAAGGCACTAAGAAAACAAATCGATATTTTACATATGGCTATTTTTGTTTTGCAGTAAGAACGTAATACACAAAATATAAAACTATTTTCCCCTGACATTATTAACGATAATTCTGTATCAGCTCTTATTTTTAGCAAAGATGACCTCAGAGAACCTTAATCTTTTTTTTCTGTAGCTCTATGGTGTAAGCCAAGACAATTGAACCCTTTTAGTAGTAACGCTGGGTGCTCAGAGAGGAACTCTCAAGTACTATTATCCCTGATACCATCAAACACACTATAATTTGTGCTGTGTATAGCAGTTTTGAAATGTGTCATGGAGATGGAGTGATTCATACTTTTTATTTTTCTTGACAATAGATGTTAATATTTTCTGGTATTTAGAGTGTCAGCTTTTTGACAACTTACATTGCATTTTGGGTTTGGGGTTTTTTGTGTGTTATCTCAAAACTAAATTGTATGACTTGGTACAAAATAAAGCCTATCACTTGACTACCACTTGGTGGATACTTTCATAAAATAAGTACCTTGTAAAGAGGCAATAAAATCTTGGGGGAAGGGGAGGGGTGAAGGAGAAAAATGGGGAAAAATTAGGATTATGAAGACATTTGGATCTCAATGTGAACAATAAATTTGGGGGGGGGGAAAGAATTACTAATTTGTGATCATTAAAAACAAATCTTGTTTTCAGAGGTATTCACATATATGAAAATCCTGCTATGCAAGTAACCTTCAGAGTGTCCTTGAAGGCCCCATGCAAAGCTTCCAGATAACACTGACTGTACTTTAAATTAAAAAAAATATAAAAATGCTAATAAAAAAAATCACAATATTAAAAGTCTTAGTTCTGCTCTTTTAAAAATTACATTTTGCCCTTCTTGCTTGGAAGCTGTAGCATGGAATAACTCAGGTCCTATGCTCTGAAGCACAGAACTTTTTTGAAGCATTGTTGAAGGGCAACAGAATAGAAAAGTTCATACAAAGGAGAAAGTACCAAAATGTGGCATTTCTAGTAACAAGGAGGTAGCACAGCTTGTTATGAAGCTCAACACACAAAGAAGAAGAATTACAGGCTTATTTCAGAACTGCAGCCCAGTCTCATACACCCTAAAGGAAAATGACTTAAATGCTGCCTGTGACATGCTACGCGCATGCTGGACAACAGAAAAAAGGGATAATGAGACAGGCAAAACTGCTGTGTCTGGTACTGGTGTCAAGATCATCCTATGGTTCATGCTTTGCCTGCAGAAACTATCTGGGAGCAAATCGCCTCTTTCAGGCTCTCAAAAAACTGTTACTGTGATGAAGGAAAATCATTCCCCAGATCCCAAAGGAAAATTATCCTCTGCAGATTGTTTTTACTCTCTCCTTTCTCCCACATCACGTAACACTAGCTGTTAATGAAAGTGTAATGGTTCCACCTATCAGATGTAGGAATATTGGACATTTATCAAAGTTGTAAATAATGTGACTGCATTTACAGTAACAGACTTTCAAAATAAATCAACATACAATAAGGTAAAAAAGGATACAACTTTCTCAGGAAGAGAGATGTAGTAGGAGAAAAGAACGATTATTACAAGCAAAATATCACCTGGTAATTTCTCTGATAACTCCTATCTAACAACTGAGGCTGTAAAAGCAAAGCTAAAGAGATGAAGGTTAAGTACTAGCACTGCTCAGAAGACCAACCCACACACATCCATTCAACAAGGTCAAAATCATTGGATACGGCTAAAGGAAAGGCCTATAACAAAGATCATCTTGTACTGTAGGGGACTTCATCTCTGAAGTCTAGATCTCCCAGAAAGACAAAGGGGGTTGAACACTGCAGAACTGTTGCAGTTCTAGTTGTCTGTGCACCAGTAAGATACAGGAAAAAAGCAACGTTAGTAAGTTTTGGACAATCATTGACTATCACATAGCTCCAGGAGTGAAAAGGAAATACTACCCAGAGCAGAAAAAGCCTCTAGACCACCTCTGAAAGTGTGGAAAACATCTAGAAATTTGTGTAAATGATTAAAGTGTGCCCTTGTGTCTGGAAGACATGAGGGTGCCTGTAAAAAACATAATTTGAAAATAGCCTCATTTCTGTCAATAGTAGGCTCTGTAGTACTTGAAGATTTTATTAACCATGTCCACTAAGGAGAACTCTGAAAAATAAGATAATACAACGGAAAGACTATGATGGTACATAAACATTCATAAGACATCTAAGTCTGCAAAATTAATTCTGTAGTTTGGCTAATTTATAAAAAATCCCCAGAATTGCCACAGGGAGTTGTTTTGTCCATCATTAAGCTTATGCGGGACCTGATGTTACGAAGTGTTTGTAATCTAGCAGTGATCTTCATCAGAAGACGATGCTGTGACTAAGTCCTGCAACAGACTTCATATGATAGTGGAGTTCTCCCTGGTGGAAATCCTGTGAGCATATCCAAGTAGAAATCCAGGCAATTCAGTCTTTTTTGAGCAGGGCTGCCACTGCTGTAGGCCTCAGCTGTCACCTCACAAGAAGAACGTCCCAGGCACCAGCCTGGGGAGCATCCTCCAGCCCATGGCTTGGCTATGGGGCAGCAGCAAGTGGAAGGGGGCTGCAAGGATTGCGGGCAAGGCCTGATTCAGCTGAGAGGAAATTAGGGTTCCAAGCTCCATGCATGTATGTTACTCTACTGTACAATCTCCTTTGTCTATCAACCAAAATAAACCCCCCCAAAACAGTCACAGAAGCAAATCTCTGACTCTCTACTTGCCAGAAGAGGTTACTGCTCTAACTTCTAGTCTGCCAGGAGGTTCTCTGCTGCTTCTGACCACTAGAATCTACAGCATCCCAGCATCAAACAACAGAATATATCATACTCATACAACATATATATTGACATGATAGCTGTGGCCCTCTCCTGACAATTAGGGTTCAGCCGTTCAAGTTGAAAACATCCTAGATCCCCCAAGTCTTTCTGTGTAAATGTTTTAACCATTAAAGAAGAAAATCCACAGAAAAATTATCCCTGTGAACTTATAGTTCTGACCTGTGAAGCTAAAAGCTGTTGCAATTTTTTTTTTTCTAACAGTACCCTGCCTACACAAAAGCACCTGTCTGCTTCAACAGACTTTTCTGAGATTGTTATAGGTAACCTAGTGTCTGCGCAAAGTTAACTATAACATTTGTCATACACGTTCTCCGATGCCAGCAGCATGAGGTTCAGTTGCTTTGGGCTCTATTTTAATAATTTTCTCCAAGTGCTGCTTCCGTAGCAAAAGTCTAATCTCACTTTTCTACAACTACTACTATTCGTGGTATTATGGTACCCATATCTGACTCATCCTACGTTAAAAAAAAAAAAGGGCAGAACTCCCTCATTCAATAATTCTTGCATCAGGCTTGGCTGCTTGCTCTTGAGGCAGCTCTTCTTTTAGAAAGATATGCAGTTTCGATCAAAGATTTCCACTAATGGAAAATCTATCATATTCTCTGAATGATACATTCCAATAATAAAATACTTTGGCTTCTGAAAATGTGCATCATCTTTCCTGATCAAAATCCCTAACTTTCAGGCTCAGCCTCAGGATCTTCTTACGTTGTGTCTTCATGATAAATGAATACCAATGCCAAGCTTCTACTCTGTGTGGAGTAGATATGTCACCCTTTACACTTTTCTTTGACAACAAAAAGCAAAGAGAAGAAAACAGGAATGAAAAGAATGCCCCCATATGAATTTGTTTAAGGTTGGCTCAATGTTTTTAACAAAAGATGAGTTCAAGTCTCATCTTAAATACAAAATAGAATTTTTTCCACCTTCAAATCAAGAGTCAAGCACAGAGGTTCAGATTTAATGGAAGACAAAAGGGAGATTCATTCTCTACCTCCCTCCCCCTCCCAAAAAAAGACAAACTTATAGAAGTTGTTTCCCCATGTCCTTTCTCCATTAAGACCGACCTATCAGACCTGTTCCTTTACAATTATATGATAGATTTATAGCGCTTTTAATTAGTTACAGAATTAGTAAACAAGCATAAGAATTTCTATCAGAGTTAGAGGAAGCCACACTAGTGACCAAGGAGATGAATACACAGAACATTTTCCTGCTGAGTAGCAAGGAGGATTTGCCAATACAGCAGTACTTCTGACGCTTAACAGCGGGTGAAAAAAATCGGGTAAGAGGAATTCCCAGCAAAAACAAGAAAAAGCAAAACATCTTGTGGCCTAATCCTGACTCTGTTATTCACCCCATGGGAGCAGGAACAGATCTTTAATAGAACACAGTAGCTCTAGCACCAGAAGAACAAAGCACTAAGCTCAACTGTAAGCCACATACCTAACCAGAAAAGTTTGCTCATTTAGATCTTTAGCAAAGTGTCTAGAACAACCACATGGGAAACAAAATGGCTCTGTAATAGTAGAAAACACTCCCTTGGTGACCCAGAAATAGGCGTAGTCCCAATCTTAGGGAGGGCTGGGCAGCCACACAAAAACATTATCTGACATGGAAGAAGCATGTAAAATCAGAAATGCTGGTCAATTTTAATGGTGGCCAAAGGACAGGAAAAAAATTAAGTTGCACAGCTATTCCACGTTAACCCATGACTGACTTGACCTGCTTTTGGGCACGATGACTGTAAAAACATGTTGCTTTGGTCAAGCCAGACATGTCTTTTGGCTTTTTGTCTCCTGCTGGAGAAACACCCCACACCTCTCTGCCATACACACTACTCAATAGCAAAGCATTGGAAAAGGTTTCTTTTATTAGGGCAGTAACAAAACAGCATCAGTACATTAATAATCAATAGTAAACAATAGAGTTTAACTGTCCAGCATCTAGATATCTAAAGTTCCAGCCGTAGCTTTCTTATACACACATTCCAACAGTCTCAATGCATATTTACTAGTTGGTAGCAGGTTATATTAATATCTTGCACACACAAACACATACATATGTATCTCAATATGAATTACTTTATATTAATCAGCCCTGCACAGAGACCCTGCAGCAACTGACACTTCCAATAGTCATGCATGATTTTTATGTTCCGTTAAGGCCATATAAGAGGGGGGGAAAGGAAGAGACACAGGGAGATGCGAAGAGAAGAGACAAGCAAGCAAAATCACTGACTGAAGATAACCTATTGTCTCCAGGACCTTCAGGTCAAAAGCCAAGGGTTGTTAAGAACAGTGTCCATAGTATCATTTAGAAAAGCCTATTTTTTGGCTAAAAACAGCTTCTAGAACTGTGTGGGAGGGCAAGAAGAAATAGCTGTTCAAGAAAAACTTTCTTACAAAGTTGCAGAGGGCATTTAGGAGAAGCAATGTAATAAGTCCTCATCTGATAAGGCCAGGCTTACCTAAGCCACCCAGGTGGAAGATGCATCTTTCCATAAAATAGTTTCTGTTCAGGTCTGTCCTTTGAGAAGTGTGTCTGGTGACTACATATGCTAGTGGCCACATTTTAGAACAGAGATAATGTAAACGCCTGAATTCTACCAGACCTACGAAGCAAGCCCAGATGGCACAAAAGGTACTGTGGTGTGGGAGTTGGTAAGAAAACAGAAGAATTACAGAATTCTACCCAGGACAGTTAAATATCACTAAGCCTCTCTCCATGTGGATTGATTCCAAAAGAGACAAAAGCAAAGTTAAGCCCTTTAACTTTGGTACAGCATTTCTCTGTATGTAGTCATTGGTTTTTGACACCATAGCAGAATTACTTGGGTAACTAACATATTAGGTAATGCATCTGTATACAGACATGCTTTGAAGGTCAACCTTAGCAAAAACTGTTACATGAAATCTGTGGTTCAAATCATGTTCTAAGATATTAAACAGAATCAGTCTAGTAGAGCTGCATTTTATTATAAAGTCAAAATAAGGACACTTCAAGAAGTGAAGTAGTTAAATGTATAATCTAGTTTCAAGTATATTGAATATTTAGTAAGGAAACTTACAAAGTCAGTAGATGTCTTCCTATTGACTTAACATAGTTCAATATAAGAAATCTATTCAAATGCCCAGGTAGCCATGGCTGACCATATTGTGAATGTCAGTTCATTGACTCAGTTAGTGTACTCTTGCCATTTTAAACTCAGGCAAGTGATTAACCATGAAGAAAAGAAAAGATTATTACTTAACTACCTGTTCAGCTGCAGCTACAAGCATGATACTATAATCTGACAAACCAAGCATAATATTTTCTGCATTTACCTTTTTAGCTACACATCATATACATACATCCCAGAGGTGCTAATTTTACTACAGAAACTAGGCAATTAAAGTTTGCTAATATAATTTGTAAATAGAAAGCAGAAGAAAAACCCAAACGTGCAAGAGGCTTTTGGGGAGCTATAGGACACCACTAAGGGGTACAAGCATGTGACATTCCAGAGTAATGAGGCAGGCTGGCTGCATGCCAGCATCAGCCACTGTAACTGCACCCTGCAAGAATTCAGCTGCAAATCTTTGTTTCCTTTATGTCTTTCATATCTTTGCAATTCTCAAGGCAAAAGGCAAAGACAAAGTCTTTCAGCTGCAGTTCTTTCATCCAAAAACATTCTTCATCCAAGGCCAAAGGTTCACCATATCCTAAAAGGCCTTTGGATCTGCATGTTCAGTCATCTTCATCCAAATGTATTTCTTTGGGAGCATTATTCAGTCCTTGTGGTCGATCCTAAAAGAACACCAATAAAAACTATCTTCATTCCTTCAAATACAATCTTCAATGGTTTTATCTCTAGGACCACTGTATGACAGTATTGTGTCAAAGGTGCAAAATGGTAAATGATTCAGAGATATTTTGATTAAAACCACAGCACATTGAAACACTTCTATGGTTTTTGGATTGGGCCAATTCTTTAGATAAAGGTTTCCAAGATGAAATAGAATTTCTGGAAAACCACGTATATGAACACAATATTTTTTCCCTTGTCTTGACAGAAGTTTAAAAAAACCTACCTGTTAGCTTTCCCTGGACAATATTGCTAAAGTGATAAAAATTGTCATATAAGACCCTGCCTGTATACTACAGTACTACAAACTATTTTATATATAAAACTCCAGAATATAAGGAGACCCTGTATCTACTTAAACTGCTTTACTGGAGTAGGGAGAAACAGGATTTTCTCTGTGAGGAAACAAGACCGTTATTTAATGGTACATGATAATGTTATAGAACAGTTTATAACACAAAGTAAAACCCCCTGCAATTGCCACTTGTGGTTGCCTAAAAATAAAAAGCGTCAGCTAATCTTGGTTTCAAAACCAATCCCATTCTCTGTCCTGCCCAGTGGCATTTCATATCATCTAGCTTGCTTAACTTTCTCCCATCTTTTTCATATATATACACACACACACGTATATACATGTGTGTGCATATATATACACAAAGTTTTCCAATTCTTTGCCTTTTCTTTTATTTTCCCTAAGCTACCTATTAACCTCTTCCTTTCTGCCTTCTGCCCAAATATCTTATTTTCTTCAGCCTCTCCTTAGTACCCTTCTTTTCAGCTCCACAAGCCCTTTTATGATTTTAGTCTTTGCCTTTCTCCCCCTGCATAATTCGCAGCTCTATTTTGGTCTCCAGAGTCTTTCTACCAGTTCTGGATCTCTTGTTCCTTTTCAGCCTGTTGCCTACCCCCTCCCAGCCCCCCGGTCACCTCCAGTTCTTTGCTTTTATTATTTTGTATTCTGCACATCCCTCTCTCACTTAAAACCATAGTAACAAATTATGTTTTTGTATGCTACCAAGCTTCTGCTATTGCACCATCCTACCCAACAACAGGGTCACATAAACCATTTCTAGAATAAGGGGCCAATCCTGCCTTGCTCTAATAGTACAACAAGACTAAATTGGAGGAGAGTTGATCTTCAACATAATTTAGAAAAAAAACCAAGAAAAAAGCCAAAACACAAACCCTTCTCTTTGCAATCAGTGCTGTCAGTTATTATTTTATTACAATACTTGAAATAATGAAGTTTATTACTACTAAATCTGTAGCTTCAGAAGGAATTCTGTAAGAAACCTCTTTCAAAAGAAGATTTCAAGTTTTGGTGGTTTCCAGAAAAGCATGAAACATGCTCCTGTCTTAACTTAGTGAATCACAAGTGAGAAAAGGTATAATTCAACCCTAATATTTTAAAGTCTTATGATTTTTAAGCTAGGTCTATAACTATTAGCATTCCGACTCACAGGGACAGACATAAACCTGATCTCAATAGAAGAGCAGACTGCATAACAGTCCATACCCAATTTTGAACTATTCTGAGTTAAAATTACATACTGTGGGGTCAGAATATTAAAGGAAAGGAAGAAAAAAAGGAAAGCTAATCTCAAGCAGTCAGCACACAAATGTCATTAAAATGTCACTCGTTACACGAAAGTTGTAAAACCAGGCAGCAATGTTGTCTCAGTAGCTGCTATTCAATTTTGGATGGAAATGACCAGAAGTGACATGTGCTTGGTACTTCGCAGATGTCAAACCAGTAGCAAATGGAGGAAAAGCTCAAACTTCCTCCTATCATTTTGAGATATTTGTTCCTATCAAAAGTAATTTTTTGATCTCAAATTGGAAGCTGTTTCCCCTGTCATGGGAAATGGACAGGTCAGACAGAGGATACTAATGAGGATTATTTTTCCCTTGCATGGAATGTAATCGATATTCCTCCTTAATTATCTCAAAGCAGTATCACAGGGAAGAAAAAGGGGTTGGGTTTTGTTTGTTTGTTTTTTTGGGGTTTTTTTTAGTTTTTTTTTTTAATACCACTTAGCTTCCACAAAACCTTTAATTGCTGTGGCTTACATTTTCTAGAATTAATACAGTTAAAGTGACCTCGGGATTATTCTTTTATGCTCCTATCTAGTTTTCTAGTGTAAGAGTAAAATTTATTAACATTTTGACTAGAAACTCTTCAACATCCATCTTCTAACATAAGTGATACCCTCCCATGACTAGCCTATGTTTGCATAACTGGAGTAATTACTTAGAGGAAATATTTCTATCAATTCTGTGCTGAGCTGAATTTGAAGACACTGAAGGATTCAGAAATCAAATGCTTTATAATGTTAACTTTTTGAGAGATGTTAACAAGACATATTAGCTCAAACAGAAGCTTCCTATTGACTCTCTACTCTGCCTTCAAGGCCTGATGAAAGCAGATCTCAGACTTTAAATCTGATAAAACTCAGATGGGATTTGGTTTGTAAAAAAACAACTCTAAGCTTCAAAGTTTATTAATTCTTTAGCTCCCTCTGTTCTTTAGCTTTTTATGTCTCAACTAGATTTCTGGGCACCAGAGTCAATAAACAAATTTTACCTGAAAGGGGATAGTGATACAAGGCACCATGTATCTTCTTGTAAAAGCATACATCATAGGCTTGTTTTAACATCAAGACAAATGTAAAAAGAGAAATTAAGGTAGATTGTATCAGCTGCAGCCTGGAGGAAGACTGAAGGCAAAGTGAGGGAGCGTTCTCTTAGGTCAACAAATTTCAGACCTATCAGACTTGGACCCACTACATTGTGCAATTAAGGATCATTTTCTGGATGCTCAGGTCTTCCCAAATTTATTTACAAACAGATCTAAGCTACTGCTTTCTGTCCTGGGACCTGACAGTAAGCAGTCCTTAGTTTTCCCCTACTGACTCCTTCTGAAAAATGTAATACAAAGAGGAAAAAAAAAAAAAAAATCATGTACCAACAGCGAGCTTGGTGCTGGTTCAGTGTTTTCCCCACAGCAGTGAAATACCATGAAGCGCTCGGAAGCACTCACAAACAATTTTCTCAGTGTTCGGTTCTCAGCATTGAAACTAGCTGTGGGTCAAGTCAATGCTAAGACAAATCTAAGCTTTACAGCTGTTGAAATACTTAAGCCATACCAGATTTTAAAGTGATGTCATAGCAATGCAGTTATTACTCGCCTGCCACAGGATCTGCTGATGGCAGTTGAAGTTCTTATTCATCAAGGGGCCCAAATAATTGAAACAATCCATCTGCTCTATGTACTCTCTTTCTCCCTGTACTGCGATTACTTACTGCCTTGTGATATTTGCCAGTGATGTCATACTTAATCAAGCAATTGGTGGCCTGTTAGATCTCCCGAGAACTGTGCTGCACTCCTCTGCTGGAGCATAGGTATCTTAAATAATCCACCTGTTCCAAGCTTTCCCTTTGCAAAACCTGATGGGACATGATATTTGGCAGTGACTGTCATAACTGATCAGGCAATTGCCAGACTCGTGCGTATTTCCTGAAAGCTGCTGCTGTTTTTCATCATGAATTCCAGATAATTGAAATAATTGACCCGCTCCGGGGCCCTGCTTTGACTCCAGCATTTTCTGCAACGGGACATTTGCCTATTGTCATATTTGTTTAAGAGCTGCAGTAGGAAGAGGCTTTGATGCCACAGCACCACAAAGGAAAGCAACGTTATCTGCACACTTTGTATTACTGAACGGCCAGACACTACCCTGCTCCCTGTACCCATACCATGAGTCACAAGAGCCCATGCTGGCTATATCCATCTTAGTGCTAAAAGGGTATAGGAAGGGGAGGTGAGGAAAAGCACGTGAGCAGAAGTTTTGCAGCCAGGCTGACAGTGGGAATTTTATTACTGCTCCCAAATGATGATGCCAAGTAATTTAAACACTCCAGTGCTCTGTTGGTTAAATGGACCTCTATTAAGCCTTTTTTCAGTAGTTAAGGAGCCTACAAATGTTTTACAGAGGACCAGGTACCCTGACTTAGGGTTTTCACCACTTTTTACATAGTCAAAGGACAGACTTGCCTGTTGATTGCTATAAAGATTTTTAGAATAGCCCGATTAACTGTACTAGCCATAAAACGCTTTTATGTGTTCATCTGCTATTTTGTGAATAGGGGTATAGATCTTACTTGTAGTCAGATTATATTGCTCAGTTTTATTTGAGAAGGACAAAAATACCACATTCACTCAACTAGATCACATCCCACTCCTGAATTTACTGTATTCATCTCAAGGATGGATGTTCAGTTGTGTTCATTATTCTGCTTAGCATCTGAGCAGGTCACAGACTGACAGTGACTGTAGAAGTCTAGCATATCTGCAATAATCTTGCAAGTGTCTGTTAGATTTCCAGCACTTTCATTAAGATCTAACATTTCTGCAGCTGTACTTTAAGGGGTTCAATATTTTGCCCTGTACAGAGTACAGCATACAGAATTATTTTTAAAAGACCTCCAAGAATATAGCATCCATGTCTATTAACAGCCAACCTTCCTAAAGTTTCTTTATGTGTAGTTTGTTTCAGCTCTTTATTTTCAAACAGATAACACTGAAATGACTAAAGAGAAATGCTGTTTTTAAAGGGAGAAAGCTGCCAAATCTTATACAGATATACAGCTAGAAATGATATCAACATTAGAGTTACAATTATCTACCCACTTAAATAAACTTCTGATGTTTTGTTTTTTTAAATTTGGATAAAACTGACACTAACTCAGGAAGTCAAGATGATCTGTTAAGAATAACAGCTTACAAGTAAACTATGTGATAAAAGGAATATGTTTTCCTCATCTTACATCAAACTTTTTAGAAAAGAAAGTGCTAAATGTCTCTTGATTGGAAAGGTTTGATGTGTCTTAGTGCAAAGAAAGTCAAATCTTGACATCCATAAGAGATTTGTGTTTCCATCAAAAATGGAAGTCAGTACTTGCATACAGCGACAGGCAGGTCTAGAGGTCTGTTGTCCAGAGAGCAGCTAGGCTTTGCTCCGCTTCCCTCATGCTCCTGACCTTCAGTGGTCCCTTCTGACCTTCAGGACCTAGCAGCATCACAGCACTATAGCACTACTTGCGTGCTTTCCCCTCATTGAGAAATATCTTCATTATAAGCTAGAACTCACCTACTGTTAAAGTTTGAATTACAGCTTTATAGAAGGAAGGTTTGTGTACTTGATATAGTACTCTAATGAGTGTTAGTCAATCAACGCTTACTTGAGGAAAACAGATGACAGAAAGGACACTTGTATGCGTGCACACAACTGTGGGGTGGGGGGAAATCAACCTTTTGATGAAATAGATTTTTTTGTTTACATACATAAGTGATGATTGAATGTAGAGAATTCAAAAGAGTGACTTTACAGATAATTGGCCCTGACTAACAGAAGAAAACAACACCGCAGCTTTTTGTCAGCAGTAGGATGTAATTATGCATCATTAATTATACTGGCATGTCAATGAGAGGTCAGGCAACACAATACAAAGGCAGAAGAAAGTAGTCCTATACCCTGACAATGTTGTTATTAGAAAACACTAGCGCTTACATTGCAATCTTGAGGAGGGAGGAAAACACTTAAATCAGGTGAAAAATCTGCAGTCTGATCTGACTTAAAAAAACAAGAATGTGAAATGGTGATGGGCATAGAGGAGGTGTTGCAGACTAACATAACCACCTACCCTTTCAACCTGGCCAGACAGGTCTGCCCATGAATGGGTATATATAACACTGGCAGCAACGCTTTCACTTCGCAGGGGGTCAGTAACAGCCTGCCAGTAGCAGTACAATTCAAAGCAGAACTAGTTTCCTTATCACTGCATATGCTTTTACTAAGGTAATCTACTGCTCTCTATGTTATTTCTATTTGATGCCTTCTCCCAGTCACCAGTCTGATTGCTCCCAGTGCCAACTCTTCCAGGAGGCAGATCTGTGACTTGTGATGCTGTGCCCCACTGCAAGTAAAGCCATGCTTTATTTGTACGTTCCTATTTGACCCGCTATTAAGAAAAAAGGAAATTTCAGCTTTGTTAGCAGTGAATAGTGAGGTTTTTTCTCCTCAAGAGAAGTCACTTTTAGCTAGATTCTTCCCTATCCACCACATTGTTTCTCCTCCCCATCACTTTATTTGCACAGACTAATTTACCAGTTAATGATAAACAGGAGCAGGTTTTATGCCTTTGCAAGTGCATTTCAAATGCCCTAGTAAATAAAAGGCACAACTTACATTATGTCATCTCTGCATGCAACATATACTACTTTTCCTGATTCTTTCAGTTTTTCTTAATTGATTAGAAATACATATACAACCTTGAAGGCCAAAAGCTCCTGAAGTAAAAAAAGCACACAGTGTTCTAATATTTATCACTAATGGAGTCAACCATGACTCTCTGCCAGGATCAAAGAGGCTTGCAAAGATATTCCAATACTGCTGCTTCCTTTCCCAAGGCACCAGTGAGACTTGGCAATGGGTAGATATGGGGGAAGTTGTGCCAAAGAACATCTCAGGGACGCACCTTCTCATTGGTGGGCTGGAATTTGGTTAGGTTATCTACTGGAAGGGAAATATCATGGTCTAAGTTGACAATCTTTGCTTCCTCAATTTCAAGCTACTCTCTCCACAAGGGAAAGTTTGGAGTCGTTGAGGGCAGGGGTCTTTTAAATAAAGACTTTACCCCTATCTCCTCGTATTCAGATATATTCCCTTTCCCTGACAAAAGGAACACAGAATTCAGTTAAATATTGAAGCGATTAGAATGTTGACAAAGAACAGAAATGCATTGGGGAAAGAAACATTTTCATTTTTCTTTCCAGCTCAGTAGAAAAATTTTGTTTTCAGCAGTTCCATTTCATGCACAAACCTCCCTTGAGATACTAAATTCAAAGCCCGAAACTGCCTCCTTTCCTTATATTATTTTTATCTTTTCACATAATTACAGAGAAATTGCCAATGGTCACACTGAACACTTAGATTTATCAATAGCGCAAATCAAACCTTCACAGCAAGTTATGCAGGATACGTATTTCAATACAGCACCATATCACCTCAGTTGGTAACTTAAAGGCAAGCATTTAATTGCATGAAAATTTGGACAGAGGATGAGGGAAGTGGTGTAACGAGATGGTCTTTGAACAAGTTTAGTGGGATAAGCATTGATACAAATATCAAAAAAATAATGTTGAAAGCCCAAATAAGGAAGCTCCCAATACCTAGATTTTAACTTGGTGCAAAACATAAGCAGAAGTGAACTTTAAAGCCAGGTTAACCTCTCTTTCACTTTGCATTTCTTTTTACAATGGAGTTGTGGGGTTTTTAAGCCTGTGGTTTTGTCTAACTGCACAGCTCTTCGAACGGCTAATGCAACTTTCTTTTCATGTCTCTCCAAGCTGCTAGAGAACAACTTAGACACTATTCACTGTATCCAGCCTTCTGCATAGGCAGCAAATGCTGCTCTTAGACAATGGTTATCTTGAGTAGCTATAGCATCATTAACTTGTCTCAAATGCCCCATTTTTAAAGATTGTTCTTGTTAGGAACAATTTTGTAAGAGTACAGAAGAGCTGAAAAGGGCTGAGTGTTTTAGATTAGGCTATTATAGTAAAATTGAGCATCCCAATCAAGTTCTCTGGTATCTAAACTGATTTATTGCATCCTAGCTCTTCTGTGTTAAGAGGTCTGACAAGAAGTACACATCAGAAATTTTGTAGTACTGTTTCACGTTAGGCCTCCTCCATTCCCAGAGGTCAGACCTCAATTTAGATTAAACCATTTACTTGAAAAATAAAAAATCCTCTACATCAATATTACATGAATATATCAGTGAAATATGTCCAACATCTCTAGTGCTCAGTCTAGTAGACGGCAATTAGTAGACAGTGGAGATGATTTTGAGAGAATACCTTGATTGTTTCTGAAGGAAGCTAGCAACAATGAAAGATATGTTTGGGGGATTCCTTTTAAGACAGCACAACTACCATACTAATTCCTCATCAGATACATAGCCAGAGCCCCAGTCTTACCTCCAGCTTCTAGTCCTGCCAATTCCACAAGAAGAAAGCAGGCATTTGGATGACTTCAGTTTACCTTACGCCTCCCTGAAACAATGACTCATAAAATGAAAATTATCTAATTTGCCTAGTAACTGAATACAGTACAAGGATTTTATTTAGTGACCAAGTTAACAAGGTCCCTCACACAGCTCATGAGCCCTTATAATATTTGAAACAGGTTTCAAAAATAGTTGGCAAGTAAAAACTGCTAAAGAGAACCAAAGGTAATCAGAATAACACCCAAGTATTACTTAGGGACCTAAATAAAAGATCTAAACCTCTATTACTTAGGGACCTAAATAAAAGATCTAAACCTCCTGATTGCCACCTGGACAGGCACAGTGTTAGTTTTTAATCCTAAAGTTCTGTCAATAGTAGCTAGTTCTACTTCTTTCCATGACCAAAGGTGGACATATTTTAACTGGGAAAGCCCGATGTCTATCCATGCTAATACAGGTTGAGGTGCAAAATTACACTTCTACAGCCTTCATTCCACCAGGGAATTTAAGCAAATGCTTTCAGTGCCAATTCATGTCATGTTTTTAGGATGAGGTTCTTTATCAGACAAATATAGCAACCATTTCCTTCAAAAAAAAAAGTGAAATAGAGATGGGATCAGAGCTGCCTTATACACAGTCTAGTGACCAGAAGATTCACCGAAGTGGGAGACGTGGATTCAGCTCCCTCTCCCACAGTTAGTAACGTTTATCACCCCAAAAATTGTCAATATCAACTAGATAATGACCTACTCAGAGCCATCAATGGTTTGTTGGTGTCCCCAACACACACACCCCCCAAGAAGAATTTAAGTTGAACACACTCGCTACAGACAATGAGAACTCTCAAGAACAAGACAGATAGACATGGAGGAAAATAGAATAGTTCATTCTTTTAGAGTGTGACTTTTGCTGCTGGCTCAGTCCATGCCCAAAGGTCTCCTATCACAGCAGTCTTTGTGAATATACCCATGAAGGGATTAGCTTTGCTCATATTATATTTTATCTTAACTACGAGGAAAAAAAAAAGGAGCTCAGTCAAAAAAAATGTTAATATCTTTACAAAGCAATAATTACACTTCCTTGATAAACTAATGTATTAATGGAAGTCTAATTCATCCTTATGCTAAGAAAACTGTCACTTGTCTAGTAAGATCCAAGACACAGAATGACCAGCAGGTTTTATTTTACCAAGCCATGCTAGAAAAAGGAAGATACACAAGTTTTTCAAAGGACAAATAAAATACAATCTAAATTCACATTTCAAACCACTTCCCTGAGCACATGAGTTGTCAAACAAATTTGTCAGTATTATCAGACTTTACACTTTGTGTATTCTACTTCCAGGGTTACCACTATTTATTCAAATGCAGGTGATCAGGGCCATTTGTAATAAGAATGCTGTGCTTACCTTGGCAAAGTAGGGCTCTGGGCCAGGATTCATGTTTATTGAGACAAGAGTTCATTTAATGGAGTTTAAGGTTTTAATATTATGCAACTAAATTTATGTCAACACAAATCAAAATACACAGTGTAGGTTCTGTTACTGCAGTCAGAGACAGGCGAGCAGACCCTTGCTCCCCAGGAAAGCCCTTTTGACTTAAAGAGCACTCCAAATTGATGAACCTTGGCATTCTCTGCACAGTCACTGTAGTCAGTGGAGTTCGTGTATTTAGAGCATCTGTCCAGAATTACCTGGCAGTAGGATGGAGTTATCTCTTTACAGTTTCGACTTTTTAGAAAGCCTTATTTAAATGTAAACAAAGACATAAATATTTTTAGATAGCTTTAGAAGAATGTGATTTGATGGTGCTTTTCATCGTAATGGTTTTTTTGATGATTACCACCTCAAGTCTTTTCAGAGTAGCTGGGTCTTTCCATGTGTACCCAAGCAGCTTCCAGGATGCAATGCAAGACTAAACATTCTGTTTTGAAATACTGCATAGTGTATAATAGAATAAGTATAATAGAATTTGAATTTGTTGTGCAGTTTGCAATTTAGCATACATAAATTTCAGTTTTGCTAGTAATTCAGAAAACTTTAACAGCTATTTAATTAGTCTAAGCTTGGTAATTCAGCCAATGAAAACTAAAATATTTAAGTTTATTAATTGAAAACAATGTTAACAGTTAATTTTCTGAATGATGGAGCAGCATAAACCCAAACTTGAGTAACACTATGATTAATTAATTGATTAGCTAGTTCCTGTTGAGAAATTATATCCAATAAGAGTCTGTCAATACAAATTGCTATCAATTGCCACTTTATGAAGTGCCAAGAATAATGGGTTAAGGTGCATATTAGAACTAGTTGTCATGAGTGCCAATTTACAGCAGAAAAATGGATTGTTTATCACCTAATTTAATTTCAAACAGCTAACTTACTTGTAATAACTCATTTTAGCACTGAATTTTCAAGAACTTCAGTGTTGTTAAAAGCAGCAGCTTGTTCTAATAAGTTTGCAAATTTGAATTCTTCTGTAAATAATTTAAAGCAGCCTATAACTCAATTTTGTCCTTGATTACTTAGAAAATATTTAGCATTTGTGTTCAATATCCAAACACCTCCATTACTCTCACTGGCAGCATATTTTATTACAAATGCTTCCCTACTACAGCAGTATTAGGCTTCAAGAACATTGCAAAAGACGCAGCATCCAATGTTGCTCCCGGCCAACTCAAAAATACCTTGTGGGGTCTCTTGGGTCAAGCAGGCTAGAAAATATACTACTCATGGAGACATGTACTGCTCTTTATTTCAGAACATCCGGTCAGTTCTGATGTCCAGATGCCAAAGAAAACGCAGAGAACAGAACTCCGCTCACAGGTTCATAAGCTGAGTGAAAGGACAGAGTTGCTCTGTTTTGGGGCAAGGGAGGGGTTTAGTTCATGCTATACTTTCTCCATCCTATTTCTGAAGTCTTTTAGGTTGTTTGGTGGCAATTGTGAATGAGGAAAGTTTTAAGAAAAAATAATCTCCTTGGAGCCTTTGAAAAAAGAAAAAAAAAATCAATGCAAAACTTCAATTTCTTAATGGCTCCTAGGAAGCTGTCAGCTAGAAACTGTTTAACAGGTATGAAAACACATCCCCTCCCCCCACCCCCCTTCCAGATTTCAAAGATTCACTGAACTTCAGTTAGCACTGCCCAAGTACAAATACGCAGTTACATTATAACAATAAACTAAAGATGACAAATATTTACGAGTTTATTTACCTGCATAAAGCTTTATATTTAGGAACCACACCAATCTACATCTACAATTGTAACACACGTTCTTTCAACCGTTTGCAGTTTCTGGAAATCTATATACCATCAGCCTTTTTCTTTACTTCGCAAACAAGGCATTGAAACCAATCCCATTCCAGAGTGCTTGCAATAGGTACCTGACAAAGCCCATCAACTTTTACTTCTATCTGCCAAACATGAGTGAGCATAAAGCATGCTGCCACTTTCATTGACTTGCTGCAATTACCTCACGCTAGCATGCAGTAAGTTCATTAGTTCATGCAGATCACTTTATACTTCAGAATAGCTATTGTATTAATACTCCCCTGTAATCTGTGACTTCAAGAAAGATCAACCATAGCCGCAAACAAGCACCAATAAACTAAAAGTTTTCAAAAGCCTTTTCAACTTTCCTTTAATAACGTGAATTGATTTAACAGCGAAAAAAGTTCAACAGCAAAGTCTTTGAAATGGCACCTCAAAAATAGGTCAGATTCTTACTTCCTAGCTTCTCTTTTACAGCATGAAAGGCTGGCTGTGTTTTGCCTCATGACTTTTCTCCTTCTGGGAGCTCCCACAGATCATTTCCGTTAGCAAAAAGGAATCCATTGACTAAGCCTATCCTAGAGCTAACAGACTGAGCTTCCATTGGGAAAATGCTGCAGGCTGAACACAGATATTGACCAACCTAGTTAAAAATATAACAGCACATAACCAGCACTACACTAGCATTGCAATTTATTAGACTTCACACAAAGGTTTTTCATAAGTAAGGAAGTATTTTAGCTTTAGCTTCAAGTCAGACTAACAGCAGAACATTTAACTTCAACTCAAAAATTCTTGTTTCCTACAAGTCTGATATTTCTTTCCCTGAGAACATTTAACTGGATTTTCTGAGATCCATTTGCTATAACTGTTCTGGGAACAGCTTAGGATGACCAGCTGCAGGAAGTCACTCTGTTCTCTCCATGACCATTTTGGAACACCCTAAACTGCTGTCAGCATACAGCAGAGCAAGGACAGATTAGAGAAGCCCATTTTGGAAGCAGACCACTGCAGAACAGGTACGGCTTAGCACGTTAACGCTGCAGACACACAACTGAAATATCTAAAAAATCCAATTCAAAAATCCTGTCAAAGAGAGAGTTATTTAGACCATGTTCAAAGAGCCTTTGGTAATAACAGAAATAACCCTTTGCCCGGAGGATTACTTTTGAACCTGATTGTTTCAGTGTTTTACTGTATTGATCCACAGCTATACCGACACAAATGAAGAGGCAATCAGAGATGGGAACTTCTTAATCTAGTTTCATTGCCAAAGCTAACACCTCACATACCTCTGCTGTCGGGAATCAAATGGTTATTCCCAACCCTCTCAGCAACTTTTTGCTACCTGAAAGGCATGGGGGGAATATGGTATTTGAGTTTTTCCTTTTAGGGGGAGGGAAGGAAGGTATTCTTAATTAAGAAGTTATATGTTTATTATAAACACACTTAGAAGGTTCAAAAAACCCCCCCACTATCTATATCCCCTGAATCAAGATAATAGTGTAGTAAACTTAAAAAAACCACACTCCCCATCCCCAGTATGTCTTTAACTTTGTAAAAAACACTTTAAAATAAATTTTTTGGAACAACTTTACAGAAAAGAAAATTTAACTATACTTCATTAGTTTGAATTCTACCAGATCTTAAACCCTTACAGAATTAGAAGTACAAGAATCTGCAATTACACCAGAACAAAACAGGCAGTATTCCAAAGGTTGCTGCAAGGCACTACCATACAGCTGAAAACCCATGCTTACTTTCAGTTCAGCACCAAAATTGGCTGATCCAAGTAACAGTATACAATAAAATACATGCAGGTTATAATAAGTTGTATTTGTGATGAAGTATCAACTAGTATTTCTATTGGCATCCTATGACAACTGATATTTGACTCCACACAATCCGTTACTCTCATCATTACATGGTAATAAAGCCTTTCTAATAAAGCTTTCAGATGGTAAATAACATTGATCTGTAAGAAACTGTTATTTACCACTGATAGACACCACGCAGCAAGACAACTTTAAGGAAGATGTACGCATCACAATACAGCTGAACGCAAGGTCTTTTCTAGACACAGGATGTTATTCACTCTTAGGGAGGAATTGGGAAACAGTAACAGATGAGTACAGTGATGCTTTTATACAGCATTTGTAGCATTACATTTATTGTTGACCAGAGCCTTACCAAACACGAAGCGTTAACAAAACTATACCAACTTACAATCAACTCTCAAGTTTCATCCTTTGGCTCCAGTCCTAGTTCAAACAAGGAAGAAAAAAAGATGGAGAACTGCACTGCATTCAAAGAAGATCTCCAAAACAATCTGTGGTCTGGGAACACACTTTCAAATGTGAAAAAACTCAATTTTCTTTACTGAACAACTTTTAAAAGACTATTAAATCAAAACCTACAAGTACCAATAAAAGTACAAGCCTTTCAGACCACTTTAATAGGTGAAGGCAGAAGAAACTTAAGTGGCTCTTAAATTTATCACAGCTGAAGTTGACACATTATTTTAAATAGACACATAAAAACAGGTGAAAAGTATTAACCATTAGAAGAGTGCAGATACAAGTCAATTGTGACTTGACTCAAGATGTGTAGAATTTAGATACCTATTCCCATAATGCTCATGTTCTGCCCTCTCCCCCGCAAAAAAACCCCCAGAACTCTGCATTATTTTACTGGCCCCCAAGTCCAAAACCAAATAAATTCCTGTTGGTACACACAGAAACTTTTCATGCATTCAGAATTTACTGCAGTCTAAACAGAATTAATGGCTTCAGTGTTTATGTCTTACATAAGCACGTGCCGGAATACCGAAGTAAATATTCCCCTGATGAAGTTTCCTAGAGAACAAGGAGAAAATCAGGATTAACTGGGCCAGAACAAGTTTTCTAACTTAATGTTACCAGGGAGAGAGACAAAGTTTTTGATTCTACCTCAAAGGGCAGTTCATGAACTACACATTACATTTGTACAATTGGATTACAGGCTTGGACATCACTCAGCGCAGAGATTAGAAAACCCATACCAAAGATCTTCTGCCTCCCAGGACAGCAGTCTAGGTCACAGGTCATTTTTCCACCAAGCTTGTCAAGATCAAGAACAATTTTCTCTACAATAGCAGCGTCACAGCTATGACAATCAGTGACAAGAGCTGCCCATGGGCTTCCACTCAGGCCATAGAGATGAGTCCTTGACTCTGTTGGCTGATGATGGCCTGTAACACCCACCCCTTATATTTTCAAGGGCCAAGAGACTGAACTCCTGTACAAAGTATGAACACAACAGCACTCCCTCTGTTTTTGAATGCAGAAGCACGAGCATCTAACTCCAGAAGATCATTTTTAGATGTGAATCCTGACTTTACACAGGAAGCTTTCTACAGCCTGCTGTAGATACTTTTGAAGAGGCGTCCCTTCTCAGTATTCCCTTTTGGCTCTGCTCCACTCACAGCTCTGGATTCAGCTCCGAGTCAGATATCTAAAAACGGATTACTACAGCAACAGGCATTATAAAAGCAAAATCTTCTGGGAGAAATTTATCCCAACAGTTTTAAATTGACAGCATATTTCTGAATGAGTTCTAGTTAAGCCTTGTTTTTTTAGGAAGAGCTGTAGTAATTACCGGGTTATATTTTATGGCTTCTGTTATGCTGAAAGCCATATCTAGACTGAAGATAGAAAGGGCCAATATAAATACTGTCATTTACGAGTAGGTCCCTGGATAAGGGAAAAAACCCACACCTTGGGCTTGCTTCAAATTTTCTTTGTTAGCTTTCCTGTGAGTAGAGTGGGATGATATCTACTGATATAAAGAAGTATTTTTATACCTAAAGATCCAAATAAACATAATTTACTAATAGACTGTTTAAAATAGCTACAAGGTTACTGAAATATTGAATTAGTATAATATTTGCTTTCCCTCAAATGTTCTTACCTGCATTGTACAGAATTTACTATTTAAATAATGCAAAACTATAAATCAGCAAAAGGATGTTCACGCTTCAGGGAGCCTGACTCCATAGCCCACAAATACCACTTAGATTATAACGATGACTCTTGGATAATACTGCAGTAACCTCACTTTGTTAATTGTGACACTTAAAAACAAGATAAAGTGGAGCCTTGCCACCGTTTCAAAAACATTTTGGGCCACACCAGTAGTACAGTAATAGGTCAGCTTCATTTTACAAGGAAGGAAACATGAATATAAAGAAGGAAACATGCGCAGTGTTAATTTTCTCTGAACACGGAAAAACATCAACAGGACATTTCAGATAGTGTTCATAAAATAGAAATAGTTGTTCCACTACAAACAATACCTTTCATTCCTTTGAAATCCCATCATGTAGCATACATATTTGTACTACTATCTGAATCCATTGCATGTAAAAATAACTGAGTCCATTGCAAGTACTGCTAAAAAAAGAAAAGCTACGCATCTTTTCAAATACAGCATGTTTAAACAGTATTGTAATTTATAAGAAAACACCAGATTTCATGTATTTGTTTTATAAGGAACCTTTAAACTTAGACAAGGCTCTACAGATTACGCAAGCAGATTAAAAGTTGTATTTGTTTTTTGTTTGTTTTTAGAAGAAGTTATTTGGGTTTTCTCCTTGGAATCAGTAACAAAGCCTTATCAGGAATTCAGAATGCTAGAAGTGTTTACATTCTCCCCCCTTTACTCTATACAAGGGTTAAATTCTTAGTAAACTATTGTTAAAAAACCACGTGTAAACATCACAAGCATGACTGACTAGTTTCAGTAAGATGCTATTGATCATAGCCAGGTATGCATTAACTCCGCTTTTTGAACTTGAGTTTCTAGAAGTTGAACATGGAAATATATACCGAGAGTTACATTTTCACATCAGAAATCAAACAGGGTAGTACTATAGTTTTCCTATGAATAAGCCTAGACTGTGTCTCTTAACATCAGAGGGCATGCCTCAGTCCTGCACAAAGCAGCATAAAGTGGTTTCTGTCCATCTTCTTCAAGCCAACAGCCCTTTGCAGCAGTAGACTGTACCCGTACCACACCTCGCTTCTACATGTTCCCAGCCCCACAACCTTCTTACCTCCAAAAAGCACCACTTTTCTCACTCATCTGTGTTACGTGCATTTTGGGATAACACAGGACTGCTTTGCATACAGGGTATGTAGGTTTATGTTCCCCCCTGCAATAGTTGTAGAGATACGTTACTTATTGCAGCTACTGCAGCGGGGGCAGGATTTCACTCACCCCATCACTCATCATTTCACAACTTCCCACCCTTTTATTTACAGTAGGTAAGTGGAATCAATTTTATTTACCAGCTACGCAATCTATTTGCTGGTTTTGGAGACTGGGACAAAATACCTTATGGTATTAATAAGCTATTTGCTATTGAACCTCAGACCACTGTAATTTTGAAAGGGAAAGATTTGGGCCTCCATTCAGTGTGGGGAGCCTTATTCTCACTGCACAGATTGTTTCCCAGGTGCCCACATCTCAGTCAGTGACACATAGGAGGCCTTATAAGCAGCAAATAATTTTCAGATAGTCGAGAGCAATTGTTTTATTTGTAGCCGTCTTAAAAAGGGAAAGCTGGTACTGTTTGAGTCACTGCGGAAAAGATCAGAGGTGAATCAAACTGCCATTCCTGTATTAGCAGTAGAGAAGGCAAGATGACAAGAAAGATGCACAGGATTTCTTTAATTCCCATGAGTATTTCCCTAGCCCTTATGAAAGTAAATACTAATGCTGACTCCCCTCTAAAAGCCATCAATTTTCAAGAGTTTCCTCTGCCTTATAACTTACTTTACAAGCATCATTTAAATATTATATTCTTTGACAGAAGAGCTTATAACGGAGTGTAACGTGATAGTTCATTTGGCCTTACATCTCTGGTAATGGGCACTGTGTGAAAGATGAGCTTTCTTATCTGTGATGTATTATCTTTTGCTTGAAATACGGCTAATTACTGTCATTTGTTAGAGATGAGACAGTTGAGTATTATTTCTTGTGTCACATTGACTTCAAGTTGCTTATGATTGCATGACATTAGTGACAGCAAATTTCTGAATACACATTTTGAAAGATTCACTGTGTATCTCTTAATTATTAATACACTGCCTTCAGCAAAGTTTCCAACTGAGGAAAAGGGTACCAATACTAATACTTAATAAATTCATTATCACATTCATTGTAGATTAAACTGTCTATAGATATAGATCAGTGGTCTGCATTAGTAACATCAGACCATATACAGAGGACATTTTCTCAGTTTGTACCTTAAATAATTCATTACTTTTACTTTGTAAAGTGTTTGCATGCAATGCTGAAGATTCACTTTCCAAGGTAACCACTTCTCCATTTTCCAAAGCTGTTTTATATCATGTACCCAGAAGTTTGCTTCCAAGATACAGATACAATAATCACACAAGTAATTCTGTTTGTAAATTCTATCACAGTGCAACTGACTACAAAAATCGATCCTGCTAAATTGTATGAATACACTTAACTGCAGCTGCCTGCTTAAGTCAGATGGACTACTTTCGGAAGTATAGTTCTGCACGTGAATTGAAAGATTAGGGCCCACATTAGTCACAGCTACAAATTAATATATAGCAACGACTGTCATTAAATATGACTTATCTGTTGGAAGAGTTTACAAAGAAGAGATGCTAATTACACAAGAACAAGCACGAAGTGATTGCTAGGACTAATCAGAAGACAGATTGGAAGGACCCTGCTAAACAAGGGCTCAGACTTCATGACCACCTCCATCATGAAAGCAACTGGAGCATCCTTTTAACACACTGACTCTTTTGTTCATATGCTTTAGTGATCTAACATGCTTAGGAAAAAGGTATTTGGAATCACACTCTACGGTTCCAGAAAGTTGACAACCAGAGCCAGTAACGAGATAACCGCTTATGCTCTTCAGATGTTTGTATGTATTGGTCATATTTATTAACATACCTATTGACCTAAACCACACATGATAGACACTTAAGCACTGAAATGTGTTAATAAATCACTGAAAGAAGATGATGCTTTTATGATGTAGCAGCATTTAGTCAGATGAAAACATCGAGGTACTGTCTGTTTAAGCAAAACTCTATTATGATTAAGAAGCGTGGCCAACCTGTTTCCTGAAGATGGAAAAAAAACCCCCACATACGAGGGAGAAAAGTTACATCTGCCTCGACTGCCTGGCAGGCTTCAAAGGGGACACTGGCAAAAAAGTAATAACAGGCACTAAAGAGAGAAGATTTTTAATAGTGAGGTCTCTTAAAGCGCAGCTGGCACACACAAATAAGAAAACTATGATTGACATGTTACCAAGAAAGAGAAGAAAAACCAAGCAAACAAAATCAGACCTAGAGTGAAAAACATCTTTCTCATTTACTCTTAGTAATAGGTACTTGAAACCTATTTTTTCTTTTGTTTCTTCTTTGAAGAACTAAAATAGCATTGCCAATTTGTACAGCACAGAAAACAGCTTTAGTGCAGTTCACCTTAACTTTACTGAATTCCAGCCAAGGCACCCTACATTAAACAAGAAAGAAGAGAGACTTTTCTTTCCACAGCTCACCAAGTTTCCAGGCTGCTTTCTGTGGTCAACAATTGCTCTTCACACAAAGCTCTTCCTACAGCACCTCCCAGCACAACTCTACAGCCTTTTCAGAAGAAGCTGCAAATTTGTTTTTTATTTGGATCTAGGCTTTTACAGCTGCTGTTTCTAATTGGCTAATTGGTCAAAGCTGTGAATGGGATCTTCATTAACCCTTTCTAGTTTGTTACCTTGTGAACTGTGCCTAGTTTACCACAAACCCTCTAAAAAAACCCTCGAAAAACCGAACTCATCTCATCATACATGGGCCACAAACTCATAACTGTGGTTTCTAACTGCACGTGCATGGCCAATGTTTAAACACAATTTTAAAAAACTCTGGGCATAGTATACAAAGGTACACATCGCAACTACTAAAATGTAAAACTCAGGAAAAAAATCTGGAATTTACAGGGTGACATGAGAAGAAAAATTCAAAAACTATGTCTCACTAAGAAGTATCAGCAGAAAAGTGGACATTGACCACTCTTACATGCTGCTACTGAAGGAAGTCCCTTTACAGCAGTTTTTTGATTACATTAACGTTAAGCTGCTCTAGTTCATGAGAGAACTTTATATCCAACTTTATTCCATGCACACACAAAAAAGTTGCACAATCCTGAGCAACACAAATCTTGGGTCTTGCTATCGATTTTCAGCTGGTTTAGTAGAGAGTTCATCTGGAAAGTGTGCTCGCAACCCAGAAAGCTAACTGCATCTTGGGCCGCATCGAAAGAAGCGTGGCCAGCAGGTGGAGGGAGGTGATTCTGCCCCTCTACTGCACTCTTGTGAGACCCCACCTGGAGTACTGCATCCAGGTCTGGGACCCCGCCATAGGAAGGACATGGGCTTGTTGGAGACAGTCCAGAGGAGGGCCACGAAGATGATCAGAGGGCTGGAGCACCTCTCCTGTGACATCAGGCTGAGAGAGTTGGGTTTTTTCAGCCTTGAGAAGAGAAGGCTCTGGGGAGATTTTTATGCTGGTCTCAGTACCTAAAGGAGCTACAGGAAAGATGGGGAGGGACTCTTGATCAGGGAGTGTAGCAATAGTTTTCGAAAACGGGTCATGGTTTTACATTGAAAGAGGGGAGATTTAGATTAGATAGTAAGACATTCTTTACTGTCAGGGTGGTGAGACACTGGAACAGGTTGTCCAGAGAAGTTGTGGATACCTTACCCCTGGAAGTGTTCAAGGCCAGGCTGGATGGGGCTTGGAGCAACCTGGTGTAGTGGGAGGTGTCCCTGCCCATGGCAGGGGAGTTGGAACTAGATGATCTTTAAGGTCCCTTCCAACTTAAACCATTCTGTGATTCTATAGACATAGTACCCATAGTAGAGAAATAGTTACCTGGGGACCACTTAAGAAAATTGAACGTAGACAAGTTCACAGGACTAGATGGGATACTGAGGGAATAGGTCAATGTCATGGAGAAAATGCTATCATCTTTGACTGGTCATGGTGACCAGGGGAGGCTTCTGATCTCTGTAGAAAGCCAAATATTACACAGATCTTCAAGAAGGGAAAGAAGGAAGATCTTGGAAAATTCAGACTGGTCATTCTAACCTGCTTCCCTGGGAAGACTATGAAGGAAATCCCGCTAAAAGCCCTACCCTGGCAAATGAAGGACATGAATTCCATTAGCAACAGCCAGCATGGATTTATGGAAGACAAAGTTGGCCACACCAACCTGGTTACTTTTGGTGATGGTAAGACTGGCTCAGTGGAAGACAGCAGTGGATGGCGTTAACCTTGCATTTAGCAAGACTTTCAGTTTTCCGTGGTATCTTTGTAAACAAAACAGTGAGCTATAGGTGGCCTAGGAGTCAGGAGGGAAGCCTGACAGTACAGGATTTGTTCAGTCTTAAGAAAAGAAGGCTAAGGTGGGATCTTATTGCTGACTCTGATCATGCCGCGCTTTTCTCAAAGGTATAAGACAAGGAACAACAGAAAGAAGTTGCAAGAAGGGAGATTCTGATAAGATATTAAGAAAAGACTTTTCACTATGAGGGCAGTCAAACATCTGAACAGGTGCCAGGGAGTTTTTGGAATCATCATTCTTCAAAATATTCAAAACACCATCAGACAGGGCCCTAAGCAACCTGATCGAAGTTGGCCTGACTTTGCTCAGGGGTTTGGCTCATCCCCCATGTCTTTGACAGACAGAGGTTCCTTCCAAACTAAAGCATCCTACCATTCCATTGTGCATGGTGAATGCTGTGTTCTACAAATCAGATTTACGACCTAATTCAAATTCAGTAAGTAAAAATATTGAATTTCAGCTTAATATGAACTCTCCTAACAAGGATCGGGTTTTTGGTCCTATTAATGTAAGGTCTATGTAACAGCTGATGAGAAGATGAGGTCTCTAGTGCTGTAAATACTCAGCTAACAAATAGCTGCACGCGTCGGTCAGAAGTACTCACTACGTTACTGTCTTAGTGATCATAATGCTGAAACAGAACGGTGCTTGGAGAAGATTTGCATACTGATGAAGACAAGCTAGCTAGAGTTAAAATGGCCAAGGCAGAGGTGAGCAGGGGAAAGCATTTGGAAGACCCTACAATTACACAGATGATGTACCAAACAGTGATCAATATAACCGGTTGCATAGAGGAGCTTTTGAATTTCTCATTCAGTCCCAACTCTTGTTAAGCAGCATTTCTGAGCAATGTTTTCTGCCTTTCCCAGTTGATTTAAAGTTGTTGCCCCACGTTCTGGAAGATAATGAGTTGATTGTACTATTTTCACCTCTCAGGGTGACTACAGTTATACAGATATACTTGGACATTTCAAGCCCTTTGAAAAAGCATCTGAAACAGCGTAATAGAGTATAGCTCGGTAGCAAAGGCTATTACAGAGATTGCTGGAAAAACGTCAGACCTACCCTTTGCTTTCTGTGCTGGCTTTCTAAAGAATATAAATTCAAGGTTTCAGACCTTAGCCTCAAGATACTCAGTGGCTAAGATGGCACATCTAAAACACTACCTAAAGGTCTGTGATCAAACTTTTTTTCCCCCCCGCTCATCTTGCACAATGGAACTTTTTGGAACAAAATATAATTCCAAGTATCACAGCAGATTTAAGTTCCTTACGAACAGGTCAATAATGTTACTGAAAAACTAGTGAGTCTGCAGACTTTCACAACTTCGCTATCATTTACCCCAAATCCTAGACAAGTTTCTCTGATTTTGCCCTCTCTCACATACATGCAAGACAAAACATATCAAACAAAACAAACCATGACATCGCATACTCCTACACTAAATGTACTGGTTTTATGCCATTTCTCGCTGTGAATATCACTGGTTATATGCAGTGCATAAGCAAATTGTAGCATTATTTCTAGGCTTTGGGAAACACAGTTTGGGTTCCATGCAAATTTTATCAACATATTACTCAGCAAAGAGGTCACATTAGGGGAGATATAGAAGCAGTTTTGCACCATTTTATGGATGTGTATTTTGTTCATTTTATGGGTATATAATTGTTGCTCCCAAAGCATCAAAGTAGCTTCCTGTATGGCCCCACATTAATTACTGCTTTGCTTCAGGGATCCTCTTGTTGTGTGCACCCCTTCCAGTTCTCCTCCTACGTCCTTTTCACCTTGAGCTGTTACAACTTCATGTAATTAAAAGTAAATGAAAGTCACTAATAAGACAGACATCTAGCTTCAAGAAGCTTATTTAAAATCTTCTTTAGCTATTTATTTTGCAAAATAGTGGCAAACTGGTTATAAACTATTGCTAGACCATAATCACATTGCGCTTTGCACTCACTTCAATGGATATTGTCTGAAGAAGTTTCCTACTACACAGAAACAGATGCTGTAACTATTTTGGAGAAAAATAAAATTAAATATTTAGATTGTAGTACTACTTCTACCACTTAATTACACTGGGAAGGGAGAAAAATAAAAGTTTTTTTCAATTTTTAAAAAATAGATTTCTGCAATTACTCTGTATTTAGCCGTACACACAAATCCAGTATTCCTCAATAAATCCATCAAAGTAGGTATATTTCACTAGTCTACTTTTAATGGTGCTCTAGAAATGTGTTGTGCTGGATTTGGACCTGGTGCAACTCTACCCTTCTTGAGTCCAGCAAGTGAGTGATGGGAAAATGTAACTCAAATAACATTAATGATTAAGCCCTGAAGCTGCACAGGAGTAGACGACAGTAAGTTTTGGAGATTTTTTTTTAGTGCATATTCAATTTATGATGTTGGACTGGCTCTGTTTATAACAAAATGGTAACATTTATTCTTTCTTTTAATATGATTTTAAAGTAGTCTTCATGCAAAGAAATTAAATATGTACTTTACGGCATCCATACTCCCAGAGGAAAATGATCTGACTGGATCTCATTGCCAGTCATGTCAGTACCTCTTGGTATATTTAGTGGCAATCTTACAACGCTTCTTACACTTGTGTGTTTTGTGTTGCAAAATACAAGTTACATTTGTGAGCCACTGGATAATGTTTTTCTTTTCTGCACATAAACTGATATTTAAGTGTGTTCAGAGAGGTACATTTGTTTCCTTATGATTCGTACAATTTGAAAATATTTTCAACATAAAATAAATTGCTTGTCTACTTTTCAAAAAGCCCAGTGGCCTTTCCTTTAATAACCATCAAATTGTTCGTAGAACAGAATAACTTTATTTATTAACTCCAGCTGGTTCAATATTTATACATCTTTTTCAAAGGCCTAAGCAGTTGAGACAAGAAGCTGACAGCAAGTGTCTCTTTAAACTTCCCAGTTTCTTACTGAAAGCTGGATAATAAAGATAAGAAAAAGGTCATCTTGCCAAGGATATAGTATAAGGATTAGCACGTGGAAAGGCAAAATTCTACTTTAAATAAAATTCCAATAATATGAATATATACCAAAGATGAAAAAAGGAAAATTTTATTTCATACATGTCTGTTAAAAACTTTACTGCTTCACACTAATGAACAATAATGTTTTACAGTCTTTGTTATAGGAAGCTCTAATAGATTTGTAAAGTACACTATCTTTATAACTGGAAGCAATCACATATCACAAATACTGCTTACTTTTTAAAGGAGTTCCTCTTGCAGAGATGGCCCCGATACAAACTTACTGATGTTCCCAATTTCACTGCAGTCTAACTGCCTTTGTAACTTCTGCTTTACTGCAGCTTCTACTTTACTGCAGTATATAATTCATAATCTCTTGATTTCCAAAAGAAATTGTGCTAGGAGAAGGCCCCTTCAGGACCATTAAAGCAGCACACCATAGGGCCCTAAATCCTGATTGAGCCCACTCATTTTTCAAATTCTAGTATTAGGGCTTTTTCTGTAATATGCCTTATGCAATGTTTCTACCTCCGCTTTGCTAACGCCAGTGAATGGAATCCATGCCCTATAACTTACATACCCAGCCACCTCATAGACTCTTTCACATTTTGGGTTCCTCACAACAAAGAAGTGATTTAGCCTGCCTGTAATTACTACCACGCCCTTCTAAACAATCAGCGTGAAAAAAGGAAACTGTCTCTCACAATATGCAAAGGGAAAAATAGACCTCCTCCTTTTCCACCGAGAACGCAGGGAACAAGGAGGAATGCTATGCAACACGCCAAGATTGAATTCCCCCAGCTCTGATGATAGGCATGAGAGCGGAACCCACGTTTGCCTTCCGTATGGTAGAGTAGATGCCAGAAGAGTGATCCTGATCCAGGTGAGGAGAGAGCTGAGCGTCAGGCTCTACTCAGTCCAGGGCGCTTGTGGTCTACCTAAACAGGAACATGCTCCATATTTTTTCTCAAAATTGAGCCATGATGCAACCAGAAATTCAAGAGCCATGATGCCCAAAGCGCAGCAGGGAGAACCAAAGCGAGACACCAAGGTGGAAAGAGCATAACCTATAGCTCTGGATCCTGCCCACAGGGAACATCTTACATCTTACATCCATCTTCCAGAGGAGCGTCCAGGTCACCCAAGCAGTCAGATTCCCCCTAATCTGTTCTCCTTTTGCCACCTGATTAATCCACTCTTGTAGCTGTAAAAAAATCCAAGTGTGCTCCCACAAGATGCCTGGGGCTATGCAGGTATGGTTCCCCTCAGGCTCAGTGCTTTCCTACCTCATGGACAAATGCTGTACTCACTATATTACTGTGCAAAAAGGATGCCATCTTCAAAATGAGTTTAGTTGTAGTCCTGACCAGACGTAATATTTCAGTCTTTACTGTGGACTCAGTCAAAGCTTAGCCAACGACTCCCTGAAACCAGAGTCTGTAGACCAAATAGGAAAGCGATTGCTGGGTTGAATATTCTGGGAAAGTAAGCAAATTGGATGGCTCTCTCAAGCTTAGGTAAGGTTTAGGTATCTGCTGTCCAGGGCAGGGACATCGTCTTCTATGCGATAAATTAATATTCACTTCAGACTCAAATTTAGTTTGATAGAAGTTATAGAATGATAAAACTTCACTGAAAAGTGGCATAACCTATTAGATTATTCAGCAATACATGCAGGTTGTCAAGTTCTGTGAAGAAAAGCAAAGGCATTGCACTTTTGTCTCCTGTCCGCTGCAGTTTCAGTACATATTGTTGTTGGCAGGAAGAACTGAAACTCAAGTACAGAACTAGGAACCAGCATGCAGGTGAAGCCTCTGAAGTAAAGCTGAGGACTACAAGTTGCCAAATATCAAACAACACGATAAAGTAGCCAGTTCCACCTGGAAACATGGGAAATAGCTGACGAAATACCATAGTTCCTGTATCTATGTCATCTTCTCCTTTCCTTTTAAAGAGAGAAATGTCCTACTTTAAAGATGAGAAATAAGTTTTCCTCTAAACCCAAAAGAAGTACTAAGAAAATATCTATAACTAGAAAGAGGAGCCTCTCGGAGAATGGCGTGTGCAAACTGGGTGTACAGAAAGGCCTAGTCGATCAAACTGAGAAAAAATTCAATCTATGTGCTTTTTAGTTATCCTGAGAGCATAATTATTTCCATGCTTTGGTATGTTCAGTTTAATTCCGGAAAAATCTCATTGTCATGGATTTCCTATCCAAAGGCAAGATTCCCATAAGCAAGCCTTGTTCAAAGACAATCCGAGAGGTACATACATGTATATTTTGTTTTCCATTCACTGAATTTTCTCTCTATCTGCTTTATGAAATAAGATGTTGGAAAGATTGTATTTGTTAATTTTAATGAACATAGGACATGTACAGTGTCATTATTCATAACATTTACAGACACATCTAAACACTTCTGGCTCAAAACAATCAGAATATTCATTTCAATACTTTCAATTTGCGACTATGCATAATACAATAATAACAATTTCTATTCACAGCATGCCAATACCACTGAAACACCTACATTTAGCTAGTCAGCCAAAATTCCTGCTAATTGTTCCAATTGAGCATGAAATTTGTTGGCAATTTTGTTCAAGACAAATCATATATTTCTATCCAATTTCTATAGTCATCTGATTATGCAGTACATGTGCCAAATAAATTTTGTGAAGTGGAAAGATATATTTTTGTTAAAAAACATGAACAAAATCAGGTTTCCAGAACTAATTGTGAATTCGCAGATCCTATAGCTATCAAGCTAATAAGCAGAGGTTTTACTCTCTTTTTAGTATGAAATATTAGGACATCAACCTGCATGTAGAAAAATCTCCTATGTATCAAACTTAAGGCATGCTTACAATGTCTGTTTGCCCATGAGGGTAAATTAACTCAACAGAAAGAAGCAAGCAAACAAGAGAATATAGGGATTAAAAGTGTATTTTCTGTAAATTTAGACTCTGCATACATTCCAGAACTGATCTAGATTTTTTTAAAACTTTCTTTAAATTGAGGATTCTCTCAAAACATCAACAAATTTTGAGGTGTTAGTATATATTTCAGCAATAAATACATACAAAAATACTTGGTCTCCATGAAAAAATTATGTGGCTTATTCCAGGCAGCATTTCTCAGACTATTTTTAGATTTCCCATATGGTGACGGAGAAAAATATTACTTAAAAATCTTAAAATATTGTTAACTTGATATTGTGCAAGGAATTGAACATCTATATATTTTACATTGAATAGAGTTAGTATACACAACGCACACAAAAAATCAGAGCTGTGGCCAGTATGCATGAGCAACTGGATTAGGTATTTGTTCTGAATCACAGGCTCAGAACATTCACACATTGCTAGACATAAATTTAAAAAGAAGCAACAAAAATATGAAGCAACAAAAATATTATGCAAATGTAAAGCTATTTAATTGGGCAGAGCTCCACTGTTGTATATGACCATTGAACAAAGAATTAAACAGTGTGAAATCTAAAATTCTTATTCATGAAAAACAGTTAATTATATGAGGAAGGAGTTATTGTAGGCACCAAACAATGCTGCTTTCAGATAAATGCTTTTCTCAAATGGAAGAACTACTGAATGTGAATTTTGTATATGATATAACATACCTCACACATAGTATCATAAAAGGTTACCCAAGGTGAATCAATCATTTGCAAGGAATTAAAAAAAGATTTGAAGGTAGGATTTATGAGAAAGTGACTGAATAGTTTAGGGGAAAGTTTTCCAGATGAACAGGACTGAGGGAGTAGGCAGAGAAGAATGCAGTTAGCCATCAAGGTCAAAGTGTAGCACAAGAGTGGAGTTCTCAAGGCAGTGGACAACAAATTTAGCCTGATCTTTGAGTAATACAGGAAAACAAAAAATGTGATCCAATGTAGATTCTTCTCTTCGGTGTCAGGTGTATCATCTGACTACAGTTCTCCGAGATCTAGTAGTGTAGGATGCACGGATTTTGAAAGGCTATAAAAATGGTAATGCACCAGTTAAGATAAAAATGATTACATCATGAATACAGGCTTCAAGGAGAATATTGAAGCTATTCCAGAACAGATTGGAGATCATATTAGGCAGGCAGACCTACAGCCATGGAGAGTCTGGGGGTCAGAGATGACTGAACGGTTTCTGATCTTGCAAGAAAACTGAGGACATAAATCATTGAAGATAACAGCAAAAGTGAAGAGAAGGGTCAGAAATATTCAGTAACAGGAAACTAATAGTGCAATGATGGTAATTAAGGTGTTCAAACAACAGAAATGGAAATTTTTCAGAGTATACAGAAAGAAGAGCTAGGTGAAAATCAGAATAATAATAAAGACAGCTGAAAGGAAAGAAACTAATGGAGCTATGGTACCTGAGAAATGTTTGTCTAACCTGTTCTAAAAAGCTTCCAATAAAAGAAATTCCATCACCTCCCCAGACAATTGCTTCCAATGACTCAGCTTTATTATGAGAAGTTTTTCCTGATATCCAGCCTAAACCTCCTCTACTACAATTTAAGTCCATTCCACCTTTGCTGCCTACAGTGCAGGCAAAGAAAAGACTGTTGCCCTCCTGATTGCTACTAACCTTTTGCATATTTGAAGGATATTATTTTGACTCCTTTCAATAGTCTACTCCAATTTCCTTGACTTTTCCTTGTAGTTATATTTTCTAAGTCTCTGATTGCTCACATTGTTCTCATCTAGATTCTCTCTCCTCTGGTCCTCTTTGAGCTGCGCTGCCACAGAACAGACACAGTACTTAGTGAAGCCCTTTCCAATGCCAAGGAGAGCTTGGCTTACAGACATATGGACAATATGGATAACCCAAACTTGGAATTAGCAAGGGGTAAAAAAATCCCTAGCTTTGCTAGGAAAGAAAAACAGCAGTTAGGAAAATGACAATTAAACTCAGGGATGAGAGTTCTACAAACACCAACTCTTCACATGCACATCCAAAACCTTCTAAGGGGCAGGTTACAAAAAACCCCAATGCAACCTTCATTTCTGAATGACACCGAATGAACAAATGGGGTAGGTGTCTCTAAACTATGTCTCTGCTTCCTTGAGTCCAGCTACAGCTTTCACAGTCCCTGGAATCATCAGGGCATCCTGCAGCTCGTTCTACCGCTGAGCTGGTTCACAGACTGTGTACTACACTTGGCATTACACCTTCCTCACACTAACCACGGCACAGACAGAAACATGGATTAGCCAGTGAAACTATCCTTCCCCATCCAGGAGAACGGCTGGTTTTCCCACAAGATGGTGCCGGATAACGTCTAGTTATCCCACTGCAATAATAATAAATAATCAGATTTGATTGTATTTTAAACCAAATTTATATTAAATAATTAATAAAGTTTACTAAGACCTTCTTTAATGTTCCCAGAGTTCAGCTCCCCTATAAGCTTGCATGAGCAACACCAGCAACTTTGTAAATGATATAGCATGACTTTTAAGTAAGCAAGAAGCACAAGTATAATGGTCTTTGATAGCTCCTGTTGCCAAATATGTATTGCCTTTATGGTCACTAGAAACAAGATGACCATTCTAGGAAAAATTTCATCATTATCTTAAATAAATTGTTACTTTATTAAAATGGGAATGAAGTTATCCTCTGATACTGAGACTAAAATTAGGAAATGAGAATATCAAGGGGCAATCTGATGACCTGTAACGGAGTTGGGAAGAGTCTGTTCCTTGATATTAGACATTATGTCATTGAAATAATGCAGGTGTAATGCTGATGAAGCATACAAATAGTTTCATTTTGTACAAAATAATGAAGAATGCTTAGGCTGCAGTTTCGAAAATTACTTACTGAATTATTCAAATTAAACAAGAAAATGAATCCACCTCGACTGGATTTATTTGTAAAGCAAGCTAAAAGGTCCTGACATCTTATTGGCAGGAGAAACCAGCAACACCACTTATTAGTATAAACATCAATTACCCCCCACAAACCTCTGGTACAGGATTTTAATGTGTTTTAATAAGTCACTCAATTTCCAAGAGCCATTCTTGGTATAATGACAGCTACCGGTGTTGGTGCATACCTTCCAATTCTTTAACGCAAATAAATGGGAAATAATGGCTGTTCTTTGCTTCATAGTTATCAGGAGTGCCTGAAATGCAAAACTTATTTAATGTGCCATAAATATTACTTACTGCTTGCTAGAGAAACAAAGACAGATTTTATTTGAAATTCAAAATTCTTGAGGTCATCTTACCTTTGTAGAAGTAGAGAACAATCTAATGTCTGTGACAATTCTACGTGAAACGCAGTAACTTGATGGAAAAATGACTGAAAGATTTACTGCGTTTTTTTTCTGCAGAAATTATTATTAAAGAACATTGATTTTTTTTTTAAAAAAAGGTAAGTAATACTGTAAAAATATCAAATGGATAATCATCACAAGAGCAAATCTGCACTTGGTTCTTATGTAGGCAATAACACATCTGTCTTCACCCCAGCAGATGCAGCTGTCCAGAGACTTAGCACACATTAGAGCTTACTGTAGTGCCCACCTTATCTCACAGGCCTAAAGAAAGAATCTGTCCCTGCTTCAAAAATAAAAATCACAGGCTCTGAATGATCTGAAAAATACCCAGAAGTTATGCAAAGCAGGACAGAAAAAAAAAAAAACATTTTTATTACTTTTCACTTAACATACAGATTAACGATTGTCAGCAGCACAGTGGAAGTAAATTTTCAAGAGTGATTTATATTTTGGGGAAAGAATGTTGCCTAAAGGAGTCTTAGAATATGAAGATAGCCTAAATGATTTAGCTTTTGGGATATACTGAGCAGCAAAAAGCAACCAGGTCTGGAAACAGCTTAGATGTCTAGAAAAAAGAAATTAAAGGAATAAAAAACGTTTTAACACTGAGGGCACTGAGTGTCAAGAAGCATTGTACCTATTGATCTATGATGCTACTTTAAGTTTTTATGATTCTAGTATTGAAAAAATTATAGTGGTATCTCAAAATATCACAATGTTCTCAAACTCTCTGGACAAGGTGCTTCTGGTGTTTTCTTACTCTGCTCCTTAACAGCCTGTGCTACGTGAAGCTGCTAGCAGAGGGACCTTCGGAACTCTTTCTCTTCTTTTCCCTGCCCCTGGGACACCAGCCACTTCATTGTAGCCCCACTTTGACTGTTCCCCTCTTGGGATCCAGAGGTTCACTGCCTTCCAGATTTCCCTCCCTCTCCTCCACTGGAGTAACTTTAGGCTGCTCTTGTTTGTCCCAAGAGGCAGGAGGAAGACTGAGAGGTGGCCTTCCTCCAGTCTCACCTTCCCTTGTAAGAGCTCATGCAGATTTCATCACTTCTAAGTAGGGAAGTGGCAATTGTAATGGAAGCAGATAAAGATACAGATTAGGGGTGGCATGGGTTAAACAGGATAATTGTGCACAAGATCAGTATCGTGAATATCATGCCACAGCGGGAGGAGGTATCGCTTCATAGATGTAAAATTAGGATACTATCATGCTACCAGTATCATTAGCAAGATAGTGGCTGATGTGATACCAGGAAGGAAGGAGGGCAAGGGAAAAATTAAGTTTGATTTGTTCTGTGTTAAGTTTAAGTTGACAATAAGAAATTTAATAGTTGATATAAGGCCAACATCACAGAATGGACGACAAGATGAGACTTGTTAATGTCATGTTGTGAATCGGTTACACAGAAAGGCAGCCTGAAGAGGTAAAGATTGATGAATAATATGGTTTAAATTGGGACGAGCAAATGCTATTGCCAGTGCCTGAGAACCCACTGAGACAGCAGGAACCAGGAGGAATATGATTCAGATAAAAGTTTTTTGAAGGAGTTAATATCAAGATACTGTCATTTTGTTGGCAAAACATTAAGAAAGACAGACTGGCTGGTAAAGACTCCAAAGCAGAGAGAGAGCCCAAAATAACAGAGATTCAATGTTCTTTCGTAATGTTTTCAGTATTTTATTTTAATCTGTCGCAAATTGCTGCTAACTGAAAATAGACCCAAATATTATCGGTTGGATTGTAAGTAAACTAGGCAGTCATTTTAAGTGCAGTATCCATACTCTTGGTTTTTTAGATATGCTTTCCAAACACTCATCAAAAAGTGCTTTACTATTGCAGACTAGAACTCTACAGTGAAACAGTTGTAGCCCCTGTAGATTTGTAGTTATGCAGTTGCTCTGGATAACTACAAATAAATGCAAATAATAAACCGAAAGCTAACCAAATGGCATACTGGAAGGACCGTGTAGATAGCTGTATGAATATCGACATGTATCAGACCATCAGCATTAATATAGAACACCAGCTGTAAAAAAAAAACCCATTATGTAAACCAGATGACATTAATGAACAGCAATCTTACTATGCAGTTGACTCTGAGACTTGCAGTAATGTTTGGAACAGTCCAATGACATTCCACTGTGCCCAAAGGACCCATGGATCGATGCAATGTCATTGGAAGTGCCAGAGTTATTACAATCAAAATAAAAGTGTGAGGTGAGGGGATGCAATGCATCACCATTAAAATTGAAACCCCTGGTATATCAGTGAAAGATCTCTGCAATGCCAGTGGAACATTTTGAAAAGAGTTACTGCATATTCCTCAGTTTTACCAAAAGTTCTCTAACCTTAAAAGATCACAACGGGCATCAGAAATCACAGAATTACTAAAATATTTAAAAGATAATAACTTAACAAAATGAAGTTACAGCTACTTCAGTTATCCTATTGTTTAAGCATTGGATCCTGGAAATACATGCGTGATCCAACTTCCCTTCAAAGAGGGCTGAGAATGAAGAACAGAATGGCAACTACAACTTTTAGTATCCTTTCACAAATTGAGGATAGACCTGGAATAGAAGCTTAATATAGTTCTTTCTTACAGAATGTACATCAAAGGACAATCAGTACCCTGAATCACATTCATTTAATCCTTAGCACAATGCTTTGTTTTGATGTAGATCAGTATACTGTAATTCCAAGGAAACTTGGAATGGACTTCATTCTGTGTATAACTACGTACTAATTAAGAAAAAACACCGTGGATACTGAATACTAAACAATTGCTAGAAAATGCTATGCTAGGAAGAAAAAGCTAATAAAAACTGTAGAATATAATTAAAATATGTTCATATCTTTTAGTGCTAAATAAAAGATATGAGAGTAGAAAATGTGGCAATCAACTTGTGATGTTTACTTCTGAAGTTTAACTACTCAGTGTGTACAGAATTAGAGTTTGGATGCCTCAGCTCCCACTTACTGCCTCCCTCTGAAAAGACAGCAGAGAAAACGTTCCCAGACATCAGCATAGAAACAATGAAATCACATTCAAATAAGTTAACTTTTAACTACAGTGTAATGTGTCCTTAGCCTGGGGAGCTGGAGAGGTCTTCTGTTCCAAGATAAAAGGAGACAGAAAAATGGTGATACTGGTGAAGAATGTGGGGGTTCTTGTATTTGATCAGAAAATAACAAAGCTTCTTCAAAGAGATATGGCATTTTTATGCACTATCTATTCCATGTATTCAAATTATGTCAGCAAGAACAATCCTGACTGCTTCCTATACAGTAGCAGGACAGAGCGCCTCAATTTGGTAAGTACTCAAGAGCTGATTCTTTTTCTTTCTGCTATGAATCTGTTTTTCACATTGCTCACTTCCCCATGAACCTCAGAGATTTGATAGAGTGTATTTAATCTTCCATTGAAAGAGGCTATTGAGAAAAGTAAGAGAAGCTTTGAATTTAAGAGGAATTGGCAGCAATGAAAAGAAAAGTACAATCCTGAAAGATTTCAGAGCTATCACACCTCATTTCCAGGTCCCACCATAAATAAGATAAAGTAATAACTGTAAACACAATATTGTAAATAAAAGTAAAGGAATAGAGGATTACAATCTATCAAAAGCCCAACCTAGACTGGATATTCATTATTATCCACATATTGTAATTCTCCACCTATTTTCAGGGGAAAATTCCAGAATCCATTTCATGCATTATTACACTATTCCAATATCACATTGCCTTGCATATTATTATTTCTTTTCCACTGTACTGCAATTACAATAAAAGAATGCAGTAATGTAGCCATTATCTACAAACGAAAATATGCAGTATACTCTGTATTCTTTAAACCTGCACATATAAAACACAACAGCGAAATTCAACTTGACGACGCTTTATTTGTTTGTTTGTTTGTTCGCTGTAATCTCTGTTAATTAAGACAGATGTTAACTAGGGGGCACTGTGTACTCGAAGGACCGAGCGTGAGGTTTGCTCCCTCCTTAAGGCCTGCATCTTGCGTTCCTTCAGCTCCCATCCATCAGGAAAGGACTGCCAGGTGAGCTGGCTGTCACTCCAGCCCGGGCTAATAGATTCTCCAGTGGCTTTTGTTACAGCTCATGTCACGCTATTAAAACTGTGCGCCTTGAAAATGGCATAACATATGTAGCTGAGACTTGTCAGCTCCAGGTAATCAGACACTGCTTGGTTTCAGAAGCAGATGCAGATGAGACTAGCAATATCAATATGCAAATCACAATGGTCCCTTGTCAGCACCACTGTTCCTACCTCTAATGGCCCTCGTAGAAAGTCTGTTTGCTCAGCTCCTACTTCCAGTGCTACATCGACAGAAGCAAAGGGGCGGCTGGCCATCTGCTGTCGCTCCCGCATAAGTTGCTGATGGGGAAAAAATGATGTTTTAACAAAACATTAAAAAATGCACCACATATTAGCCCGCCCATTAAAACACAAGAATGCAAATAGCATGCAAATAGTAATATTTGTAATATTAAAGGCAGAAAGTTACACTAAATTATCGTCATCTATATTTACTTGAAAACTGAGCCCAGAGGGTTTATGTTGCCTACAAACGGTCTTTCAGCTTGAACTCTGATGAAATCTCCAAATGAAAGCTTCCCTAACTGACTAAATAACTTTGCTATTTGTGCAAGTTGCAAGCAAATATGGGGAAATGGTTGGTAAAAAGAGTTGAAGTCTAATTCCACTGATAATGCATGCATTAGAACACCTGCCAAGAACAAGTCCACTTGGCCTTCACATTTTCATACTTTCATACTACTAAGCCAGATGGAGTTAATAGTGTCAGGACTCATAATTTTATGCACTGTCTTTTCTGCAGTTACTTATATATGAAGAATAATATGTCAATATTGGGAAGCCTGCATCGGTGTATTTGAATATGATCAGCTATGTTCACAGAGCTTGTATAATCCCTTCCAATCATACCAGTGTGCACAGAAGTCTCCGGCAAAACCACAAAGCTAATTCATATTTCTTCCTCCATCTGTAATTATAATGCTTATTAAACTATGATGAATAAAAATGATGACCAGCACTAGATATTACAGATCTTACTTCACTGGCGCAGTGCAACTAATAAAAGCATTATTAAATATTTAAAGTGAATGAGTCGTGCAATTAAAGTCATGTGCTCCTTCAACTGAACAGGATGTCACAGCATCTTGAAGAGACAAAATGCTTGCAAAAATGTTTTATTAGAAAAGATTTTTAGTTTCAGTTTCTTATCATTTTTCTCCCTGTTATTTCTCTGGAAAGCTTAAAACATTAGAAACTGGTATTTGAATGTAAATGACACTAACACTGTGACGTACGGTTCATAAAAGCCTTTGAAATAATAAAAGGTATGTAAGCAAATATTTGCTGGCAGCTTACTAATAAACACTCTTGATTTAAGATCTGTTACAAAGCAACAACCTCATATTGTAATACTTCTCGTGCACTTTTTCTTGACTTGTGTTTTAAGATAGTCTATAGAAACCTGAAGCACTTGCAAATGTTAACATCAGACCAGTACAGTAGCCTCCTAATGCACACCCAGTAGATTCCTAAGGCCTGGTTTTTATAAACATGCAGTATATTCGTCACTAAGCATCTGCGCAAATAGGCTCCCAGTGTACCATTCCAAGAGGACAATTGATATGCCTTTGGGTGAAACTGCACGTTTTATGTCCAGAATAGATAAAAGCTTATTTTGAATAGCTAGATGGTTAAAAATTAGGTTTTTAACCCTTCATTTAAAAATGAAACTGGTCATCTCTGTATACTGAATTACAGCGGCAGTGTTTTGCATCAATACAATATATTCATAGATTTTACAGCCAGAAAGAACTACTATGAACCCCCAGCCTTACCAACAATTTCATGAAGACCACAAAAATTTAAAGCATTAAACACTGAGTCACATGCTAAAATCACTGTATCTAGCTCCCTTTTTTCCTACAATAACAAAAATTAAAGAAAACAATGTTATTAGGCCGTCCTGCCATATGGAACTCATTACAGTACAAGTCTACAAAGCTATTGGCAAATGCTTACTTCTTAATGGGAAACCAAACATTGTTGTAAACAAATAGAATTGCTTGGGGAAAGTAGTTAAGTGAGCAGAATAACCTATGCTCCAAATGTACAAGCAATTATTTAAAAGATTTACTTAATATAGACTATAAAGGAATGTGTATTTGATCTGCTCTCTGTTTTGTAAGGCTAGTGGTTTTCTTCAGCTCTGCTCCTGGTCACGCGTTCAGTAAAACCTTTTCATTCACAAGGTAGTCACCGCAATTTTAATACGCTGTCATTTGAGAAGAGTACTATGAAGTAGATTCTTAATTAGCTCTGTAAACAAGAACGGAAACTTTAAAATGTTCGGGCAGCTGAGTGCTTGCACATCAAAGAAAAGTGCTCTATGCAAAATACTGCTTCTTTCTGTTCAGTATTTTAAAGCTCCCTGTAAAGGCGCAGAACAAAAAAAAAAGATGTAATGAAGAGAAATATATGAAGACATTATGATGTTCAAAATGGGTTTTGTGGCCGGAAAAAGTCACTAACTCCCACCATCTGATACTGTTCATGTATCAAGGCTGGGACAAAGGCAAAGTTCCAGCTACAGAAAGCCTTGTGCGTTAGATTATCGCACGGCGGGTGGCATCAGGTGTGCCACCCTGTGCTCCAGTCACACGCTGGTTTCACACAGCCCTTACAGGTACAGGAAATTCCCATAATTCAGCCAAAGAAACAGGGAAACTCTCTGAACATGGGTATGAGAAGAAGAGTGAAAAAAGCCCTTCCTTTCCTTTTTCTCATAAGTCAAAGAGTTCAAAAAAACCTCACACAGATGTCATCATAGCTGAGGCACAATAAAGAGGGGACAGTGGAAAGTGGAACTACGCAGTTGTTACTTATATACTCATATCCAAAATAAATTTACTGCTTTGAAAATCATACAAACAAAGAGTAAATACATACTTCTTCAGTAATTACAGATATGTACTTGGAGACAAAGAATAGATGGGCATTATTAACATGTAATATTAGAATATTTTATCACACATTTAATTTACAATATTCAGAATTAAGCACATGCCTAAATATTCACTTCAAACTATGGGAAATTCAAAACATTATTTTCTCAGCATAGGACTGAGAAATTCAATGAGCATTTATCTGACTGAGCAGACAACCACTTTCAAGGTCTACCATAATTTTAAATCCCATTAAGTAAAAGAGTATTGACAAGATTAATTTTTTAGGCATTTCTATTATTTTGCAGCAATTTCAAAGAATTAATTTATATCCTAGTAAATAGTTTTTCTCGTAAAATATAGAATTGTATTTGTCATCAGTGAAGAACAGTAAGATATTAGGATACTATAAATTAGTTCAATTTCTCACTCAAAACCCACATAATTTAAGAACGTTTCTTTAAAAAACAACCATTTTGGCATAATTATTCCCTTGTCATGGAAATATACATTTCACCTAATTCTCCATGGACATGTAGACATCTTTGCCCACAGGATATGTTGGTTTGGTGTGCTAGCCAAATAAGTACCTTTGAAATAGGACCTGCTTCTCCATCTAGAATTATATCACAGGAAAGTATTTGCCTGGGTATACAATTCAATTTTACCATTGATCAAAAAATTCTCATGGGGGATACTTCTCCTCTGATCAATGCAGTTTGGAGTGAATTAAAATGTTCCATAGCATTTTGTATAATCTTCTTTGAGAAAATGCATTTGTTGCAAAGTTCTTATTTGAGTAGAAGTGTTTCATTTTATTTTTTTTTTATTTTGGTTGATAACATTTAGACTTACTTTCAAAATATTTTAACGCCTATACTGTATCCATGTAAAATGAAACACTCAATGCAAAATACATACTACAATGATTTAACATTAACAGAATGCAACTTTTCAGCAATCCCAGTCTGAGATGTTCCAAATCTTTTGTATTTTAGGAAGTGTTGCCATTTTGCTTCTTTTACCTATTTAGAAGATTCTTTTTCTATTTTTTAAGACTTGATCTCTCACGTGGAATAGGATACTGTTCTTTTCTGACTAGCACTGCTTTTTCCATGCTTTTCTCTTCACCTTCCAGCGTAACAGTCCTAGAAAATCCCCAATTGAAAAAAAAAAAAACCCCTAATAAAGTACATAAGATGTTAGGAACTAGGACAGGTGTACTTTCTCTTTGTTATACAGTAACACATTCTTGAGGGACAGATAGATTAGGATGGCTGAAAAGAACGAGACCATTTTAGTGCCGTAACAGGATGAACAGAAAAATCCTTTGAAGATCTTTCTGTTGCTGTTTGGCACCTTTGTGGGCAAGTTGAGCCCACGGGCAAGCAAGGGACATGCTAGAGTGAGACATAAAGCATGCACACACAAGTCTGCATTGCCAAGTTCATGGGGCAGCTTGACAGCTAGGGTAGGGATAAGCAGGTGGCAAACACTTGTGAAAACGTTAGGAAGACTGCCAGACCAAAAAAGTTTTTCACTTGGCTTTTTAGAGCCAGGCAGTCCCAGTACCCTATTTCAGAAATAAGGAAGGATATGGCAGGTGAAAAGGTGCCTATTATTTTACCAGCAGCAACAACTGCCTAGGTTTTTTAGGTTTTCTTCCTTCACGTCTTAGATTTTCTCTTTTTTTGTTGTTGTTCTTCTTCCTAGATCAGATCACTACCAACATTGTAGAAGGACATTCCTGACTTTGTCAAGATGAGTATTCAAAACCTCAAGGAATTGTAATTCTGCAATCTCTCTGGCAACTGCTCTCCAGTCCAGTGCTGCGCTACCCTCCTAGTGACAACGATTTTCCAAATATCTAATCTGAAATTCCTATTCTGCTTATTCATCACCCGGCTCTGACTTGTCTGCACTTACAACTTGGTCTCCTCCTCTCCTGTTTTTGTGCCGTCAGCTGCTGATGTGAATAACACCAAAGGCTGCAAAAAAGTGTTAACAATGCCATGTGTTAAATCTGAGTTTTATAGGAGAACTGTTTGCGGCGAGGAACAACGTCAAAACCTCATGGAGAGCTGCACTGACTGATTTCTGATCGTGTTGCATTTGACCAACTCCAAGGGTTAAAAAATTTGAAAATATATGTAAATAGACAGCCCTGGAAAAACAGAGAGTCTCTATAAGCAGTGCAATTCAGTCATTAATTGCATATTCCTGAGGTTTTCTATCGCCATTTCTGATCAACAGAAGTAACTTACATGAGTTTAAATTACTATACAGATCTGAGTGGACCACAGGAATTTTAGTTAGAAACACAATTTAATTATCTTCAAAAGTCTTAAATTCTCAAACTGAATTATACATAGTGATATTTAAAAGAAGCTCTGATTATTTGCTTTAATTTGCACAGGACAAAGACTGCTTTCTCTGTAACTTTTCTCATTGTAACTCTTGGTGTTACAAATCTCTTCAAATTAAATTAGCTATTTACATAGCTGGAAAGGAGAACAACTTCTCATTTATGTGTTGAATGACCTATTTGACATGGTTAATTTCCAAATCAGCTGATTTCACTGGAAAGGCATATCATGGCCATTAAACTGGTTGGTTGGTTGGGTTTTAGATGAAATAAGCTCACCATTCCATGACTGCAGGAGTTATGGTGACCTAAAGACACGGACAAAAGCCAGCTTAGGAAACCAAGCAGCAGGAATAACCATACTGACAATCTGGACTCATTCACTCTCTCCATCATGAACCTCCTAAATAATCCTGGTCACTTGCTTTCCTTGTGCCTCACTTCCCACTCCGTGAAACAGAAAGTGCCCTGACACAAGGGTGCATTCAGGTAGGCAATGAGATATTACAATGATGGACACAGTATAACATGCTATTTGCACTGCAAAACAAATCTACAGAAACTTCCTAAGATAAAAGGGCCTATTCCATGCCACTTTCTTTTAAAATTGCCTGACGAAAAAGTGCTCGCAGGTGTCTGCAAAGGTCTGTCATGGAAAAAAAGAGAGGAGTTATACTTCTTGTCCTAGCTTTATACTGAATAAAATAAAGGGTTATTTAAACTAGACATAGTCCAGCAAACAACAGCTAAGGCATACTTAAAATACAGTGTACACATCCCAAAAAATAACAGTTCCAAAAGGTCAAGTTTTTATGTATCCCTTTTGGAAACCAAATACCAGTCGTCTGTAATTTCCCTTGAACAAATCAAAAATGAGAAAAAAAGATGAGCCCTGAAAAGGTCATTTTGTTGCTAGATCCAAGGAACAGACATTTAATGTATTGCACATTAGCAAGCAAAGAGCAAAACGTGAATCTACTGTGACTTCACTTCAGGTTTTGGACCTTTTTGATTCTGGGATAGATTTCCCATCTCTAAAACACTCAGAGTATGAAAAGCTGCTTATTACGATGGAAATGGCACCCTGGTTTACGCTTATTTGCCAGTAATTTATGAAGCCTCACGTTACAATAAAGTTGTGATCAATCCTTCAAAATTTTTCCACAGAGATTAATTTAGCATAGGAAGATTTGTTGGGTGCTAAGAATCAATAACAAACTCACAATTCGTTTCACCGCTTTCAAATTTAGGAAGTGCTAAACAAGACCTAATCCTATTATCTCCCTCACTTAGATCACTACGAATCCATGTTGCATGTTGACAGAGCTCTGTCCCCATGAACATTTTAAAGGTTCATCTAGAGGTACGTAAGTAGGTCTTGCTAACCCCAGAATTGCACTCTTCCTAATTAAGTGGGTTTAAAACTTCCTTTCAGCAGTCTGTAGATTATTTTGCTGTTAGCTAGCAGAACCATATTCAATTCACAGCAAATTTCTAAAAATACTTATTCTGCAAACTAATTCTGTGTACAGAGAAGAGAACGAGATCTACTAATTATGTATGTTAAAATGTTTCCACATAAGACATTCTACTCTATTTGCCCAAGGACATTTATTTATAAATGAATATATTAAAATATGTCTTAAAATTTATTATTTCAGAATATGACAGAGAACACTTTCATTTAGAGTGCTGTCACATAAATAATGCTTTTCAAAATGTCTTCTAAAGAATTACTCACACCAATAGTGTAGTACTTTAAACACAATCTTTATAAGTGGAAGAGACACAGGATAAAACTACCTTACTTACATTAGCAAAATCTCAGTGCATCCTATCCACATTATTAAGCTACTGCTTTTGAAATGAGACATCATGGATATTATCCATTATTATCACAACTGTTAAAAACTGCTTTAGTTACTTACCTGAGACAACAGATGTCAAGTTGATAATTTCCAGCTCTGAAATAATTTTAGGCTGTTCCTATGGCAATTCAGGAAAGATAGTAAATACGGTCTAATAAAAGAAACTGGGAATAAACGGTACCTCATGAGATCACTTTGTTCACCTCTGTGCATCGGCACTACATAAAGGCAGGTTGCAGTGTGATTATGATCCTGCTAGCAGGTGTGTATGTTTCTTAAAAAGGCCCCAGTGATGGAGGTTTGACAGTCACTCCAGAAGTCCAGAGTGTCTGATGATCCCCATGCTGGAAAGGTCTTTTCAAAAATCTAAATTAAATCTCCATGCTGACAGTTAAGCCAATTGCTTCTTATCCTGTCTACAGCTGAGAGCATTCCCTGTCTACAACTGAGAAAAAAAGTCAAAAAACCCTCTTCTCCTTTAAAGGAATTCTTAATAAATTTGAAGTTTTCCTTCAACCTTCTTAACTTCAAACAACTGCAGTTTTTCAAATATTATCTCACCACTCCTGCTCCCATTTTCAGTGCTCCCCTCTGTACTCTCCAAGTGGTGGACATTCTTGTCAGAAAGTGGAGCCTCAAACCTTACGTAGCTGTTGATAACATTATATTGCTACAACAGAAGTATGGTGACTTATATTCACTTCTGATTGATGATAATTCCACCTAATTTTTTGAATATTTTTTGAATATTCTTATCAAGCTCAATGCCCATTTCCCTCCACCCCTTTTTTGCAGATCGTTACTTCTTTCACAGTGTAGAATCATGTATTTGCCACTTACAGAACTGTGGAATTCCAGCAAATTATTTTAGATTCTCCATCTTCTTTTGTACAGATTGTAACTCCCTCCTATAGTATGTTTGCAGTCTTTCTTACTTCCAGGACAGTTAAACACAAAATAACCATGGCCTGTCTCTTAAATCAACACCAGAATCAGATCCCAGCAGAAAACCACTTGATATAACTTTCCCTTTTCACAATGAACAACTTTTTAACTAGTACTACTCCAAGAATAGAGTTTTACATCCACTTCCTTTTTATCTGAAAGGTCTGCTAGTCTGTTGTATCAAGAAATTGGTTTGGCTTGACACAATTTTTACTTGAAAAAACATTGAATGCCACTCACATCTTTGCTTTCTTCTAAATTCTTACAGATTATTTAAAAAACTGTTTATTCCAATAATTTCTTAAGAATTAATGATAAATTGGCTGGTGTCTAATTGCCCAGCCCTTCCTTTTCCCCCTTCTTTCCTAAAATAGGAATTACACTCATCCCAAATTGAACCTCACTTGTCCCAGCTAAAGTCTCACAGATAACCCTTACAGGCTCTGGGATCACACGCATGCTTAGCCAATTCCCTCAATATTCTAGAATAAATTTAATCAGGTTATCCAATCTGAAAATATTTATCAAGCATTCTCTAGCCCATCTTTCCACATTACTGCTTGATATTGTATCCTTTTTTCACTGTAGGTACTAACAGACTTTTAAAGAAGCCTTAATTAAAGTTGTTTTTAAAACAGACTCTTTCCCAGCACAGACAAAGTCAAAAAGATGGGGGTGTATATATTACTACTTTAAAGAAAAGTTCAACTGCAGGACAAGTACATTTTACTTGCAAATAATGTCAATGCACTGTTTTAACCTGCAAGACAACAAAAAGTGTAGGCATTGGATTTGTTTCCTATGTTAACTGATGTGAACACATACAGTCCAAATTTTAATGACCAAATTGAACCTATGCCAGTTTAGTAAAAGCTGAAGGTTCTGAAACGTACCTGGACCCTAGACCGCATAGTGACTTCAGATGCTCAAAATCTTAAGTATTCTTTTCAGATGACATTGGATCCAAGATATTTTTTTCCCTATTTTCTTTCTATTTTTTTTTTTAAATTAAATTGTGACATATAAAGTAAAAAGTTATGAAAGAAGAGAAATAAAAAATACTGAGCAGGAAAACTGGGCTGTACTCCAAGAAAGGCAAAGTTTGTCTTTATCATTACCTCTAATTCTTTAAAAACATCTATTATTTGAGATTCCTGGTACACTGATAAAGTGACAATGCAAATGAAACATTTTCAGTGCAGCACCATTGACAATTACACAACTATTCTAAAGTGGTATTTTAGAAGCTACTTAAAGCACAAATGACATTACCATTATGGAAGGTAAACTGGTGATACACCACGACTGATGGATGCCTTTAAATGCTTTCAAGCTTTAATTCTCAAAATAGTAAGAAAAATAATCAATGTTTTCACTGCCTTGCAAAACAAAAAAAGGTATGCTTACCAGCAGGCCTGCTGTCTCAGAGCGGAAATGCCCTGACCTACCCGGATCCTCAGTGTAAGGAGCTGAATAACTTTGCTACTACAAGATGAACGGATACGCCACAGTACCCGGTGCTACTGCAATGCTGGGTGAGTAAAGCTCTTCTAGACAATCCTTACAAAAGTCCAGGCTGTGTTACTCGGTTACCTGCCTCCCTCTTCATTAAAAAAATGAGACTCATCCTGCCACTGATAGCTCTTTTAGTTCAATTGTCCTATCCAGGAAAAGCTCTAAACCCCAGTATTCTTCACATCCCAACCCTGCTACGGTTTGAAGAACCCACAACAATTTATTGTTGTTTAGAAAATTATTCTGTCACCCCTCCCCACGTGGGAAGGCGAACTGGGAAAAAACAAGGAAACCCTTGGCTGAAACATAAACAGATTTAATAGAATTAGAATAATTAATTAACATTAATAACACCAAAGAACTAGTATTGATCCTGATAGCAATATAAAATACACAAGGATTATACTCAGCCAATTCTATCAGCGGGAAGCTGCGCGCTCCCAGCAGTGGACAGTCAATGTTGGACACTGCGCTACGGCTTCAGGAGGAAGGGAAGGGCTCAAGGGTCTGGCACCAGGGCAAGACATTCCCAGGATCACAGCCATCAGAGAAGAGAGAGAGCTCCTCAGCAAACTTTCTCATTTATATTTTATGTGCCGTTCATGGTATGAAATAATCCTGTTGGCCAGCTCAGGTCAAGTGCCCGAGTCTCGCTCCTCCTCATCCCTGCACCTGGCTAACTCAAACACACTGAGACATTGAAACCCACACACCACACCTGGCTATAAAGTATATCTTTTCACAAATTCAGACGCTAGAGTCTTCTAGAAATGCACTTTTCCCTAGCATTAGAAGAGACCTTATTAAAAAGTAAAATTAACTGAAAGAGAAATTAATCCTGTGTCACTCAAACCAGGACAAACGCAATTACAAATCATTAGTAAAGCCACAATTTTAAGTTAAAGCCAGGATCGGGAAGTGTGGAAAAAAAAGTCTGGCCACTCAGAATGTACAGAAAGTCTGTATAACAAATGCTGCCCACCTGGCATTTTCAGCAAGAAGGGGTTTAGCTAACCAACATAAAACTAGGATACCGATCTGAAGTCTGGGTGCTTGTCCAAAGAAATATTCCAAGCTTCACATATTTGCTCACCGTACCTAGTACATTCGGGTCAGCAAGAATTTGGCACACACAACTACTGGGAATGGCGTGTGGCCACAGCCAACTCATTTTGTGCAGGGGAGCGAACGGCTTTGAAACAGATGCAGTTCTGCTATCTGATCAGAGTAATAATGTGAATTAAAGCAGCTCTCCTCTGTTCATGTTCTTTTTAAGTTTGAAACAAGCGATTTAGCAGATGTGAGATCTTACACCTTTTACTGGTGGTTGCTCAAGAATACTTGAACAGTAATTTGATTGCAAGGCTTTCCACTCCTGCTATAGACCTAAGGAAGCAAGGCAACTGACCATCCCTTACCTTCGAAAGAACCCACAAAACCAAGGCAGTTTGCTCTGAGTTCAAATATCTTGAATAGCAAAGTATGAATAACAAGCAGCTGCTGAGATAAGGAAGTCTGAAGCTTGTAACATTTTAATGGAGAATTATTTTAACTGCTACCTAGGAAGCTACAGCTAGTGAAGGGACTAGAAGCTGTCTAATCAAAAATATTTAAGCTACATCAGAATTTCAGAAGTAGAGGTCTTCCAAGCATAAAATTCCGTAATACTACACTCTGAAATTCAGTTCTGAAATAAGAAGCGCAACACTAATTCCAAGAGACCATCTTGGCAATATCTGTAGCAGTAGAAGTCAGATTGATATTCTCTTTATCTTGATAATAATTTTGTGCACAACGCAGCTGCAAACAAGGAAATCTGACTTTCCCAGTAGTGTTCTTACAAGGGGTTGCACCAGTCTGTGTGTACATACTCTACAGATTAGAAAAAAATACTCTGAAGAAGTTAATCCCTCACTGCTGCCGCACTGAGACTTTCAATATAAAAGTGACAGAGAGTGTAAATCAACGTACTCTGGCATTTTGAGCTCCAGTCAGACTGTTTCAAGAGAGAGAAGTGGGACAATTTAGAGTTCATCAATTATATCACATCAAATTAGCCTCCATCACTGGCTTGGCTCGACAGCTTTCATCTATTCTAATTTACAACAGAGAGGACAGCCAAGTACAGGAATGTGGCAATGACACAGTCAAAGGGAAGCACAGCAATTTTGGTTTGCAAGAAATGTAGGCTTTTCTAGCCAGCTGCTTCAGCTGAGTCAAAATCTCCAGCCACGTTTAGTTTCTTTCATCTGCTTTGATCTGACAACCCTCATCCACATTTAAGGAAGCAATGTGCTAAATGTCTTTTTAGCAGTCCTGCAGGCACCGCCTTTCTACAGACACTGTTCTGTATACCTTACACAGTGATTTACCTTTGCAGTTAAATTCATAAAATAGATGAATACACTACTGGAATGCCATTGTAACTGTGTGTGTTAGGACATAGGTTACATATTTTAAAGGGAAATCACTACCAGCAAATTATTAGGATTTTCCTTCCGACTGACAGACTTTAAATTTGAATGTGCCGTGGTTATTTGAAGACACTGACACTGCAGTAACTTAAATCACAGTGAAACACGGAAAAGCACTGAAGAATCTTACACAGATACCACTTTACACAATACTTTATACCAAGAACTCACCCCTTTGCTATGGATGTGATCACAACCACTGTGCGTCATTTAAATTCCAGTCTAGAGGCTTAGGTGGATTCAAATGGAAAAGGGACCCTGTGCTGGCCCTCTGCCTAACAGTGAATTTGCAAAACAGGGATGAAAAGCCAGCTTTATTGTTTCTACCACAATAAATACTAAAAAAGAAAACAAAAGAACAAAAAGACTGTTTTCCCCATAGCATCCAGTTTCCCTCTTCTCCTAAAGAAAACATTTTTTAATGCAGGTAAATGAAAATAGGCATTTAAAAATACACATATTGCAAGGATTGCTTCATCAGAATGAGCAAGCTTCCAAAATTATATTTCCATACTCTTCCATCAGTTTCTGTGCACATTGGCATTATGTGCAGATCCCTTTTACCTGCTTTCTTCTAATATGGCCCGTTTCCAAATTAAGTATTGCAAGCTTTAGGCAAGCCAAGGTCATCCTTCCCATTCCTTTGCTTCCTCCCCATGCTTGACTTTGCTGGTAGGATTTTAAGTAGTGAACTACTAAAAGCCTTTTTATGGCAGTCTTAAAGTTGTTTTAAAAACTGTATCAGATTAAAATGCTTAGGGGCAAGTAAATTAGCGGAATTTCTGACTGCTAATTTTTAGAGACCATCACATGATTTCAGGAGTGATAAATACTAAGTAAAAACTTAGGGACAGTATTGTCTTTTACCTGGAATCTTAATTGGCTCCTTTTTTATATATGCAGTCTTACACAGTTTGTATAAAGAGCAAATGGATACAACAAAATTTATTCATACCTCTCCTCTTGCAAAACTGAAAACATAAGACATTTTTATATTCTTCCACAATATGCCCCTTTTTGCATAGGAATCTTTTACCTGCATTAGAGAGTGCCATAAATTTTTCAAGACTGTGGACTTCTTTTCTGTTATTTGTTCCAGCTGGAGACATGTTGGTTTAAAATGTCAGGGAACCTGCTATGAGTTAATGGATTTTTATATGGGCATCTGCTAAATGCTTTCAAATTTATACCACCATAATGTATGAGACAGCTGGAATTTCATTAATTGAAATTTATTTACCAAGAAAAAAACAACAACATCCTTAATTGGGAGACAAAAGAAAACAAAGATATGATCTATGAGTCAAAGGTGCCACACATCTCAATGATTTTCCTCAACAGACCTATATTTATCACAGTGCATGCAAAGCAAGGACTCGCCCTCAGGGGCTTCTTAAAAAGAGCATGACAACTATGATTTGGCTAATTAATTTTCCCTACTTATTTGGAGTTGAGGGAAATATTCCAGTACACAATGCTCAAACCCTTCAACATAAGTTTTTATTCTCTTACTCGGCGTTTTGGCAGTTGCTTGATTAATAACATGGAAAAAGTTATTTATTGATTACATGAACTATTGCTGTTTAAATATGTGTGTTTTAAAAAGCACACATGAATTAAGGATGATATTCACCTCTGCAGAGATACATTCACATTCTCTCTCCCATCTAAATGGTGGGCAAATATAACATTAGCAAATTTTCATATAGGAATACTCTTGTACCTAAAAATCATTGATTGTAAGACTACACCTTTATCAGAAAATAAAAATTAATAACTTTGAAAAACTATTTGAATATTTGCCTTGCTTTTTAATTAATCAGCATTTTTATTCTCTTCCATTTCAATTCTGATGAATGAATCTTCTGATTTCAACAGTAAAGAATTGCTTGCAGTTATATTTGACTGGCCTTTAAACTAACATGTATTCATTCCTATCCTACAGGCAGAAGTCATTTTTGAATTTCTTGGTCTTTGGTGGAGGGAAATTTTGACCTAATTCTCTCCAGCTTTAAAGGCAAAAGATGTCAACAATTTTTAAACATGACTTTTTAAATGCAAGTGCCTTAAAAGGTGCTCCAATAAAAATAAACAATTATAAATAAAAATAAATACCTTAAAATTGTGGTAGATGAAATTTTCGCTGAAAGTGGAACCAGTCACATCCCATAAATGTAATTGTCCACTTACTATACCAACACTTTAGATACATAGCGACTACAACAATTAAAAGAATTTGAGAGTATATCTGGTTTTCTGTATTATATAAGGTGGTACTAGAGTCCTCATGCTTTTTCTGAGAAATGCAAAAATTTCTAAAATATATAACTTAAAAATTATTCTCAGCTGTAGTTTCTCTTCCTGTGTTGAAAATAAAATAGGTCCCGTTGACCCGCTGAGCACCCAATATTTATGACAGTCAGTTTATGTATGCTCCAGCACGGATTTAAAAGTATGGTTTTATTTTAAAAACTCTGGCTTCTTTGATTGCAAAAGTACAGGTTGTACAGGCTCAACTCAGAAATGAATAGTGTTTGTATCTGAATTAGTCCAGAGGAAAAAGATCATTGGAATTCACAGATGCAGGAGCACAGATTCATATACGCTAAACACTCCAGCTACTTAGTCCTCTTTTCTTCATTTACATTCAATGAGTCAACGCTTACTGCAGCTAAGTATCTCCATTATTTTTTTTTTTTGAGTCCCTGCATTCTAACCACATTATGTACACAGCACAGATCAAGTCCTTCCCTAATCACGTCCGGCCCAATTTTCAGAAAACGAAATGTGAAACATATAATGTGAACTACACTGATAGTAAGAGTTGTCACTCACACTGACAAGGCTCAAGATATGCTAAACCAGGATCATGTACACTGGAAATAAAGTGATGAAAAGCAGAATCGAGGAAAATACTCAGCACAAGCCAAAAAAATGTCACATTTATTTTTCTCAGACACGTACTTCCTTTGTCACCAATGTGATAAAAAAATGTGACGGCATTCCCCATCTTATCAATGAAAAATACCTATGTTTTAGTTCTCAGTTAATGATAAACTCTGATTTTTTTTTTCTGATAAATTTTAAGTTCTTTTTCTTCAAATATTTTTGCATTCAATCACACATAGACAACACAGAGACCTGTAGCTATTATTTTACAGTTCAATTCACCTTGTCTTGGGTATTAACGTAACAAGGTATTTAACTAGTTTGATGGATCTGCATAAAGGAATACCCTTCAGTATTTGGAAGTAAATAAAACCCAGTTAAAGCTCATGGAATAAAAATGTCGCCTTTATATTTTTACCCACTACTTTTATTGTGGATCTTAATAGTTTTTACTTGGTATAATTAGAAAATTTTAAAAATCTTCATATTCACTTTAACATAAGACATACATTGAATACCTGAAATATGTAGGAGCTTATTATTATATACAGTTGTTTCGGTGGCCACACCAGCACATGTAATGATTTTTTTGCAGCATTTACTGCAATCACAAGTAGGAAAGAAGGAAAGAATCACAAGTAGGAAAGAATGGCAGGATATTGGCATTATTTTTTCCCCCAGTATAAAATGGGTTGTGTGAAACACTAAGTTAGGTCTAACATATTTACCATGACTTTTTCAGTAAGCCAAAGTAAGCCTCACACAGAACAAATGCAAACAATTTACATACATAGAGATTTCCCAAATTTTATGTACTCTATTTAATTCCAACGCATATTAGGATTTCACTGCTGACTGAACAGGACTTTGTAATACAGCTGGAAAGTCAGCTGAAGAATCATGTTGGCTACAGTCTGCTAGACAAGCCAAGATACCTGTAAGCCAGTTTCTTCTTCTGGAAAAAGAAGTGTCAAGTCACTCAGCAATACATAACAGAGACCGAAGATGGGGGAAAGTTAGAACTTAAACCATATAACACGTCCTCATGTGATGCATGACGGTAGGTGGTAATGCCACCTCTCCAGCCAGCTAGTGTGTGATAGATAGAAATGCCCTCTTTCGGATGGAGGGAATCAATCATGCTTGCTCTCCACAGTACAGAACCGTGGCGTCTGAATCGCAGGAAGAGATTGCACCTGGATGGAACCCAGGCTTGGAGCTGGACACAGATGATGGAGAACAGCACTTCGCGCTACCTGGAATTACAGCTTTCAGAAGGTATGGCAGCCTTCTGAACATTTCTGAGATCAATGTTCACCCGACCTGAAACAAAATCATTCAATTTTTCATTCGCTCATCAGAAATTTCCCCTGAAATATCTCTCTTCTCACACAAAGCTGACATTTAGATAAAGTAACATTTTTGAAAAGAAAAATACGCTATTTAGCCTTAGTAACAAATAATGAGAAACATTTAGTGTAGGGAGCACTGCCATCATTTCCAGGATTTTACTCACCCTATACACATTTTGAAGTCATTTGGAAATGCTTCTGATCCTAATGCACATCACAGAATAACATGAACTGTTATGCACAAACTAAACACAACTGAACTGTGTGGAGTAAGACGCAGCCAAGATGAGAGGTGACATCCAGTCTACTGAATTTACTCTGAGATTTTTTTTGCTAATCTTGTATTTCCAGACAATGTTTTGGCCTTTTTTCATACAAACTGCAGATTGGCAGCTGTGACTCAGCTGTACAAAACAGCTCTCATATTTTCCTCTCCTGGGGCGCTTCTCTTCCAGATGCAAACTCATTTAATGTCACCTCAGCTGCCACTGGCAAACTCACCAGCCGTGCAGAAGAATCAAGCTGTGATGTGATGAGATCTAGCACTCCCTGAGCACGTCATTTATTTTTGTGATGAAGTAAAAATAGAGGCTGGACCTGCAGTTTACTATATGTGAAAAAAGGACATCTAACGCCACTTCACCTGGACATAAATTACATTTACTTTTCCAAGAGTAAACCTCTATGCAAAACTTTACTGTGCCATGCATTCTGTGGTGTCAGAATTGTTTAAAAGAAATGCCATCAGCAACAGTACTGTATATATATATATATATGTGGCTCAATACAGGTTACTTTTTAACACTTTCACACAATTTCTAATAAAAGGTCTGATTTTTAGCTGTAATTGCATACCAAGTTGACAGAAACCCCTCAAACAACTGGGAATTACTTGTGGGCATATCGCTATTTCTGCTAAAACTGTACAAGGCTTTGATGCAAAGGTTTGCAGACATCAACCAGACTTAGAATATGTGAAAGTCTCCTTAAATACCTGCCTGCTTTCCACAGAGGCAGTTTTGGAGGGCTGAGTTTTAACTTGATCCTGCAGACAATCGTGTGCTGTTAGTCTAAAACTACCGGTGCATAATACGGAGCTTGGCTGCTGTGTTTCTTAATGCAAAATGACATGGAACATTATTTGCCACATCAGGAAAAGCTGAAACTATGCCCTAAGGCAAAACATCCTGAGTCATAATTATTCAATTATGATGTTTAAGATCATCCACTGTTGTGTGAGCACTGTGAAAACGAGGCATAATGAAGTGGGTTACGCCAGGCCTGACATTTCACCCTCCTTTCAGATCATGCTGACTTTGGGGATTTAGCTCAGTTCTGTTGTATAGTTAGTTCTGTGTGGCTTATTATTATTTCCATTTTATTATTAAACTAGAACATGTCTGAATCTGTTATGGAAGTGTTTCATGCTATATTAAAAGAAATATAATCCAAATCTATCCAAAAGAAACACACATATAATTAAAATACTTAAAAATATTTAAAATCTAGGGAGCTAAAGAAATAGAAGAAATATTCTTTCATTATTATTTTCAATAAAACCAGCATATACTGATCTGTACAGGACTGTCCATTTCCTTATTATGCTCTACTGTGAATAAGATCATTGGGGAATGCTACCAAGAAAAAGATTATAATCACAAGAACGTCTGTGCAAAACAAAAGCAACAACAAATAAAAATCGAATGGAAAATGTTTACAAGATTCTTTCTCAGCTGCCCAGCTCTCTTGCAGCCGCTTTAAAATGTACTTAATACTGTACGTAACAGAATTCCTAAGTAGCAACCAGGCTTTCAGCTAATCGCCCTTCCGAAAGAGACGTTAGGAAGGAGCAGTCTCCACCCCACTGGAGCGAGGTCCCGGCTCAGCTCTACCACCTGGGTGCAGCGCTGCAGCCTCGGGGAGCTCAGGGTGTGCGGGAGCCATCCCTCCTCTCCCCTCCACAACCTGTCCTCTCCCTCCTTTCCTGCCTTTCATGGAAGTGATTCTGCCCCTCCCCTCTGCTCTTGAATGACCCCAGCTGGAATATTGTGTCCTGCTCTGGAGCCCCCAACTTAAGAAGGACGTGGACCTGTTGGAGCAAGTCCAGAGGAGGCCACGAAGATGCTCAGAGGGCTGGAGCATTTCTGCTACGAGGAGCGGCTGTGGTTGTTCAGCCTGGGGAAGAGAAGGTTCTGGGGAGACCTTATAGCCCCTTCCAGTACCTAAAGGGGCTACAGGAAAGATGGGGAGGGACTCTTGATCAGGGAGTGTAGCGATAGGATGAGGGGTCAGGGTTTTACACTGAAAGAGGGGAGTTTCAGATATTAGGAAGAAATTCTTTACTCTGCGAGGCACTGGAACAGGTTGCCCAGGGAAGTTTTGGAGCCCCCATCCTTGGAAGTGTTCAAGGCCAGGTTGGATGGGGCTTTGAGCAACCTGGTCTAGTGGGAGGTGTCCCTGCCCATGGCAGAGGGGTTGGATCTGGATGATTTTTAATGTCACTTCCAACTGTAGTTGGAAGTCCAACCATTCTATGATTCTATGGTAATACAGTAACTTGGTTTTCTGCCATGATGCCCCTCCCCTTTCTCTTCTCCCTCAGACAGGGCAGATTTGGGATGGTTTTGCGCTTCCCTTCAGAAATAGTAGAAGCTGCTCAGGGCAGGCTTTCCTTGCCCTGCTTCCTCGGAGAGCAGTTGTTCTGAGCCTTTGACAAACAAGGATGGGCGTTAGGAACACCTCCTTCTTCACATCCTCAAATCTCCTCCACCCTGATGGCCTCCCACAGCCATGGTGCAGAGGCAGCAGTGGTACAAGCCGTGCACTCGGTGGTCATAAGGTATTTGGGTTGGGTCACCAAATATTACCTCAATTTAGGAACAGAAACAACAAACAAACATCCTTTGTTTGACCCCACTTAGGAGCTGCCTGTTGAAACATGCTGGTAAATGTTCCAGCATTTTCTCTGGAGAGAAACACTCCACAAAACAAAGCAAAAAGTGCGAGATTTAGTCACCAGCATAAGAATGGCTTGACTAGCAAAAGAAGAAAAGCTAAAATTTACCATTCTTCTCCTGCAACTATTGTGAGAAAAAAAAGAATTATAAAAAAGAGTAAATTAATAATAATCTTCTCCTCCTCATGGATAATGTTCAAATAAGAAAATAAATATGCTGCAAATATACAGACAATTTCTGGAATGACAAGCTTTTCCCAGGATCCATACACAGGTCATACCACGGCAGTAAGTATTGCTCATTGCATGCACATATACACACTCTCCAAAGCAAATAATATTTTAGGAAATTTAATCTGGTTTCTTCTTAGCTGTGGGGCAAAAATTACGTGGATTTTAATAGAATGCTGAGATAAATTAAGACTACAATAAATACATGTACAGGTAGATATCTCTTATTAAAGCAGCACATAAAGTGTGAAACCAAATAAGGGGCTAAAAAGCAATTTAGCTGAAGAACAAAGATTTCTGGTGTTAATTTATAGCCACAGACATAAGCCTACAACTAGCACAAGCACAGGACATTTCCTATGCAAATAGGCAAGACAAGCTAGCCCTGTTTTCCCTGGACACGTTCAATAAAAGGCAAACATAATATCATGGGATAAGTAAAAAATCTACTCACCAGTTTTTATATGGTGATGTCTTAAAAAACTACAAGCATTTAAAATCTAGCACTTACGGTACAGAGAAACCAACTGGGACATGTTCTTAAACGTGACACGATACTTGCCTCTGACATTATCCTGTGAAACATTTATTCAGGGTCCGTGACTTTTGATAACAGCTCAGCATACTGCTGCTGTTCTCCAATTTATTCTTCCAGTTTTTGATCTGCCGGCTGATTATCTCTGAGCCAGTGGTTCAGAATCTTAGTTTTTCCATCCTGCATCTTACCATCAGCAAATTCCTTAAAGGAGAGAGGTCTCAGTGGACGACCCCACCTTCTAACAGCATCCTACATGTTGTTAGCAAGACCAAGGCTGCCACAGTAACACAACAAATGAAAGCCTGTTATGTCAGAATTCACTGCTTTGGTTTTATATGCAAGCAAGAAATAGAGTCTTCTAATTTCCACCGGTGCTTTTAGCCACAGAATCGAATACCGTACACGTGTACTTATTGAGGGACTGAGCTACACGGAGTATTACTAGACAAAAGTGATGCAATCAGATTGAATGCCTCCTGATTTTGGCATGAGTTATGCAAAAGCAGGAGACTGGTTAAAACCCTGACTTTGAGAAAAAGATCAATTTGCATCTGCCTTCACTTTGGGAATGTGCATGAACTCTGCCATGAAGGCGGTGTGGATGGCCCCCACGTTAAGGAGGAATAAGTTGAAAAGAAGGGAGAACTACTGGAACTACATTCACATCCTGGTGCTGTGTAAAGAACTTAAATGGCAGTAACATGGATGGTGTGTCCTCATACCGTCCATTTATTGGGACAATCAGTATTTATTTGGAAGAACTTTCAGACTCTAGGGTAATTTGTGTGAAATGTATCAGTTCTAAACAAATCAGACCGATAAAGGACAAATAAGAATCCACAGAGGCAGTCCTCACTCACATCTTTCTAAAAGAGTGAGTATATGTAAAACTAGCATAAAAATCAGCATCAGGGTCTCCTTATTTTGAAAAGCTAGAATGCTAATACAATGGCAAGCATCAAAGAAAGGAGTAGACTAAGACTCCAATAATAGGTCAGTACTTTTTTATTTTGGCAAAGCCAAATCATTAAAATTTCTGTTGATCTCCACTGTATACTATCATTTGTTCTTTTTCATTAGCTTTGCCTCAACAGCAGTAGCAGAATGGGAAGCAATGTGTGAAGGCAAATTTCAAGAGAGAGAAATCCAACACTGCTAATAAAATGAAAGGAACTACCATTTCACCTAACACATCTGTTAATAGAGGCAAAGCCCCTCGTCACGGATGTTGACTGCATATAATCTATTCACTTTGAAGTTGAATTTAATTGTATTATTATTTTTATATACAGTATATTGCGTAAAAGCCATGAGCCAAGGCTTCTCTGCATTAGCTGCTGTGCAAACAAAGGAAAGTGGGGGTTTATGTTCCAGAGAGTTTATATTATAATTTGTTAATTTTTGATGAAGAGTAAAAGATAATCTGAATGAGGCATTCAGGCATTCAAAAACAGAAAGTATTTAGCTATATAATGCAGCTCCTATTACAATTCTCAGTCTGAGTTCAGAAAACGCCATTACCAGACACGCTGAACATTGCTATAAGCTGACAGTAAAGAGGATAAAATTCTCTCTAGGTATAAACGCCTGAACTAGTAATAATGTCACTGGAACTGTGTCTGTTTAAAAGTGAATTTCGATCCACTATCAAAAAAAGGTGGCAGTAGAAAAAAAATACAGCCAAACAAACAAAAACCACACACACAAACAACAGACTGTAAATTACTAATATCCATTAGAAGAATGTTTTTTCCTATAAGTGCAACACTGATTTTACTTCAAAATAAAATAGAAGTAGTAATTACAATTACTGCTCAACTGCTATTTTATGGACCCAAAGTCTAATGGAAGGTTCTGGGTTGGTAAAAAAAGAAATCTAGTGGTGCTTACTGTACTTTTCTATCTGTAGTGAACACGGGGGAACTCTTAAGAAACACCTGCTCAGAGCTAAAGAGGTATGATTTTACGTCCTCTAAGGAACGTAAGGAACTAAGGAAACACAAATAAAGGTATTTGATTATCAAAAATTAATAAAGTACTTTTGCCCCCATAAAATATATGCCCATGTATGCTCACTATAAAGATTTAGAACAACTGGAAATGTTTTAAGCTGCAAATCAGAATATTATTTAAGAGTACAAATACTGAGTCATGTCTCTCTGCCCTCCCAAGATCTTTATCTGCTGTCTTTAAAGGATATCTCTAAATTCGAAACACAATAATCTATCCACACATCAGTAGTTTCCTAAGTTACTAAGCACATAATCAGGTAAAATACATTGTCACAAGTTCCATATCCTGACATTTATATAATTTCTTGAAAACACTGATAACATAAGGCAGATGTTATTTTACATTAAACTTAGCACTTGATAGTACCATTACCCAATTGTATTTATTATAATGACAGAACTAAACAAGTAATCATCACTATTGAATTTTAAATATAATACTAGACTTGAACTCTTTTATAAGTCAATAATCAGATTACCCAATTAATAACTATCACAAGAAGGGAACTGCAACCACTACAGAAATCTTGTGCCTAGCGAGACTGTCAAAGATTCAAAATCTAATGAAATACTTTTGAAACTGAATCTGAGTTTTAAAAGTTACTCCACTATCAAATGAAAACATTGCTGATCTGGTTCTGCTCCCTCTTGGTGAATAACAATATTTCTTTAAACTGACCAAAATATATTCTCAAGATTAATCTTAAGAGAAAGTAAATTGCTTACATGGTCATTATTCCTATTAAGTAATTTCCTTTGAGCAAAAGAGGAAAACATTGTCTTTTCAAGAATTACAAAAGTAACAGAAATTTTTAAAGCTATGGAAGATAGAATTGGATGTAGTACAAAAAAATATTATTTTAATAATAAAGCAACCTTTCTTTCAGCATGTGCATACAATAGTTTTGAAATTCATCTTTAAAATTACTTTAAGATTTAATAATTATATGTAAGTGAAAATGAACGTGCAGTGTGTTGTGATAATGCCGCCACTGGGTGATATCATCTGAGTCTATTATTCAGCACAGCAGAGAAATATCAAGAAATAATTGGCCTGAAAACTCTCACTTTAATTGCTCCGCACAGCCCTGGAAAGCAAGTTTGATGCCTCTAATATTAAGGAACATATGCATTTCTGAAAATGAAGCAAAATGGATCAGGCTGGTCAAAGAAATCATAAGCACTGAGCCAGAGTATGCTAAGCCACCTTCAAAACAAATAGGAACAACTTTACTGTATCAAATGACAACAAAAGAAACAGCTCACATAGGCTTGTTTAGCATTAAAAGAATATTTAGACTCAGGAGCTGGTATGGGGAAGTTGTTCAAGGTTGGAATTCAAGGCTGGAGTAAATCAGGTCAGCCATGAGATCTGGGGGAAGCAGCTGGTGGTGAGAAATATCAGAAGAGACTGGAGGCTTTTGTTCCACACAGAAAGTGATCAGCATTCTGCCTTCTTCTAAACCACAGGAGTGACTACAGACAACTCAATGTGTTGCTATATATATATATATATATATACGTATCTTTCCTAGTATCTTTTTCTTTCCCACTTCTTCACAGAATCACAGAATGGTAGGGGTTGGAACAGACCTTTGGAGATCATCTAGTCTGACACCCCCTGCCAAAGCAGGTTCACCTAGAACAGGCTGCACAGGAACACATCCAGGCGGGTTTTCAGTATCTCCAGGGAAGGAGACTCCACCACCTCTCTGGGCAGCCTGTTCTAGTGCTCTGCCACCCTCAGAGTAAGGAAGTTTTTGCTCGTGTTGAGATGGAATTTCCTGTGTTCCAGTTTGTGCCCGTTGCCCCTTGTTCTGTCGCTGGGCACCACTGCAAAGAGTCTGGCCCCATCCTCTTGACACTCGTGCTTTAGATATTGGTAAACATTGATGAGATCCCCTCTCAGTCTTCTCTTCTCCAGGCTGAACAGACCCAGGTCTCAGCCTTTCCTCATAAGAGAGATGCTCCAGTCCCCTGATCATCTTCATAGTCCTCCATGGACTCTCTCCAGTAGTTCCTTGTCTTTCTTGAACTGGGGAGCCCAGAACTGGACAGAGTACTCCAGATGTGACTCATCAGGGCAGGGCAGAGCAGAGGGGGTGGTTGACCCTCAGGCTGCTGGCCACACTGTTTTTAATGCCCCCCAGGATGCCGTTGGCCTTCTTGGCCACGAGGGCACATTGCTGGCTCATGGGCATCCTGTTGTCCACCAGGACTCCCAGGTCCCTCTCTGCAGAGCTGCTTCCCAGCAGGTCAGCCCCCAACCTGTACTGCTGCATGGGGTTATTCCTCCCCAGGTGCAGGATCCTACACTTGTCCTTGTTGAATTCATTAGGTTCCTCTCCACCCAACACTCCAGGCTGTCCAGATCTCACTGAATGGCAGCACGGCCTTCTGGTGTTTTCCCCCATCTCCAAACAACTTTCCACCTTAGAAAACTGGCTACAGTCAAAAGATCCAAAGTCAATTTACATATACACAGGCTTTATTTTATGTTCTTAAAAGCATCCTGTGGCCTTTCCAAGATACATTTTTAAGCGTCTCCTTGCTCTAAGCTATGGAAAAAATTATATATTTTTTTTCAGCTGTAATTTTCTAGATACCATTACTCCCCACCTCCCCCAGGATCAGATTGATTTAAAAATACACCACAACTTCACTTCAAAGTGATCAAGTTTTAAAATCCTTTGTATTAGTTCTATCAAACTTCTTGTAAAATGTCTAGTCTGTGGAAAAAAGGTACTTGGCTAATTTTCAGAAGCTTAGTATCTCTGGGGCAATAAAGAGATGTTTAAGTCAATCAGTTCTATAATGGAGAACTAGCATCAATGAGAACTTCAAGAGTGACTCTTGTCTCTTCATTATAAATACCAGATCTGTCTAGAGACATAATTTTATTTCATTATATGTTGTTTGCCATGTCAGAATAAAAGTGTTAGCTGCAAAATAGTAAATCTGGGACTGAGTGATTAATAAATGTACTTTAGGTTTCACTGTGTGAAAAGTATTGTTGCAATTGTTTTTTCATCTCAGAGTGCCTGTTGTGTGAAAGCTCGTTTTGTGTGTCTAGAGCCACTTATACAAAATGCATTTTTAACTACCATAGTTGATCATAAAGGGAAAGGGAGAAATAAAAAGATACATTACGCAAAACAACCTTGAGAATTCTTTTTCTTAATACAAAAGACACCAATGTTTCTTTGCTCATTCACTGGATTCTACAGCATAGCATAAAGTTGATTTAAGAAACTTAATTTTAGACTGGTAACCATTTTATATTCTAAATGAAGGGACAGGTATTTTGTAAGCCTACTGGATAAAATATATAGGGTTTAGTGCCTTGGAAAAATAAAAGGAAAAGTGGATCCTGCCAGGATGAATAAATTACACGGGCATGAAAAAAGGACAGAACAATGCAGTTGACACCAGATTAACATCTGGGGTTAACTGCCAAAAACAATGCAATGCTTATCAGTATCCAACTGAAAAGCTCATCCTCTGTCCTGGACCACATTATTCATTTGCTTAAGCCAAAAAGGCTTTTCATCAGCTTCTGTCTTGCCTTATGTTCTCATTTCCCTGGAAAAGTATGGTAATGAAGGTCCTTCCAACAGATGTTCCTTTGGACTCATTAACTTCTGAATCTTGTTTTTCATTTTATCAACCAAAAGTTAGTTTATTAGAACAAACAATTATGGGAAAATAGACAATCACAAAGACCTTTCATCATGATATTTAACTACTGATACTGATATGGAGTGAATGTACTCAGATGCTAATAATTATAAAGTATGATACTTAGCGATTGTCTTAAGTGATGAGGGAGTTCCCCATGTCTCAAGAGGCAAAGATATCCTGTGTGACTTCAAGCAAAACATTAAATCATTCCTTAGCAAAGACTCAAATAGCAACTGTCCTGGTTACTGACAGTAACTAAAGGCAGAAGGCACTTTGACCCTACTTGCCTGAGGAAAACTTATTTAGTGAGCTAAAATAACACTGTATTACTATATAAATAGTACTATAGCAACCAGCTTCGAGGAAAACATTAAAGTCTTAATGATTTCATGAAAAATGCATGCAATAAGGCCCTAAGAAGAAACACACACAACTATGCACAGGACTTACTTTATGATACATAGAATATGATAAATGACAGGCTTTATTTAATATAGATAAAATTATTCCTTTTCACTTCTATGGCAGAAGAATTAATTTAGATTCAGCTGTTGAATTACTATATGAAATTCTGATAGAGGAATGGTACCTCTATTTTTCAAAAAAAAATCCCTTAAAGATATGTCACTACTTTTCATTACCATGTACAGACTCTAAACAGCTCAGTGCCAATAAAAATCCTGACAGTATTTTAATATTTTAATATAATAAATGAGTTTTAAGGAAATGTAAAATTACTTCCCTAGCATGAAGACTTTTAAAAATCACATATGTACCTCTATTAAATCTCAGATTAAAAAAATTCTACATGATCTTATTTGAAGACTGACAGCAACATGAAGCCAATACCTACCTAAAAAAGAAAAAAGTATCTTTTCTAAGCCGTGTAGCAGATTTTTTAAAAGTTATTACTTAAAAAAACCCCACAGTTTTAAAATGTAACATGCCAACAGGTGAAATGCAGCTACAAAATTAATATCTGTAACTTGCTTCAGCTGTTCTAATTAAAACAAACACTAGACACAGTTTAAAGGTTCTAGTTCTAAAAGCGTGTACAGTCAACCAGTAATTCTTGGGATTCTGCTTAATGAGAGATATTGATAGGATGGGAAGAACAGTGCCAGGATATATCAACAGAGATAAGCTATAACATCTGGTGAAACTATTCCATGGACCTTTGAATTGATTGGCAGACTGAGGTTTTAGCTGGAAACACAAAATGAAAGATAAAAATCTTTTCAACTCATAATTTTACTAACTTCCTTTTCTACCATGTGCTTTGGTTTTATTTACCACCTTGAGCATCCTCCAACTATATGTACCTGACAATTTTCTACTATTTTATTATAATAAATGAATTTTAAGGAAATCCATGCTTAAGTTCCAAAGAAGCCACAGCATGCACTTCCATGCACCAGTGGGACAGCAGACTATTACGTTTCTTTCAGAAGCAAAAAGAAGTCTATTGAAAGCCAGAAAGTTTTACACATATTTGATAATCATGACTAAAGATGAAAAAAGTCATCAGCTTATGGCTTGATTTACGCATTTACATGAGTAAATGTTCTTACCCTGAACAAGGCAGTACTGTATTATGCTCAATTACTAAGAATCACATGCAGTAGCATTTCGCACTTGAATGAGGTAGAAGGAGATTGTGAGCCAATTGCTTTGCTTTGAAATATACACACTGATGGTACAAAAATCCAAAATATTTTACTCTCTCAGCTGGTCATCAGATAGCTGGGAAGATCATTTTGGTAGAGTTAAGATCAGCAAAACAAATGAGTACTCTGTCCTAGAGTCAAGTTATTCCTCTCAAGAGATCACGTTCATGGAATTACAAAAATGTTCTGCCTGCCAACGACACTATTGTCTGTGAATAGTGCTAAGAAAGACTGAAATAACCCATTCTTTCACCACTCCTGCAAAATATTTGACAGTTGCATTGACTACCCAAATGTATATTTGGTTATATACAGCTGTCAAATATTTTTGCAGGGACAGTGTAAGGATGACTTATTTCTAAGTATTTTGCCCTGCCTTCTTTTGAATTTAAATTTAATAAGGCGTTCACATTTCATAGTCAAGAATAAAATCCTCAAATGAAAAAAAAAAATCAAACAGACCTCACTTTAAGGACATTCTCATACTATTTAGTCCATTTCCCTTAAACTAACATATGGCAATTACTTACAGTTATTTTCTCCTAGAATCGTTCCAAACAATGCTTTGCTTTCTTTAGGAGATGAAGGGTGCGTGAAGAAAGAGCTAGGGAATCAAATTCTCTATAGTATGCAGAAAGAAGAGACTCTATTAAGCTTTTACTTAAGAATATTCACCAAATCTATGTATATGTTTGCTATAACTAATCCCTGATTTTCAAAGATGTGCTTCTGCTTCCATTCTAAAACCCTCATTCACTTCCACATGTGTTACAGACATTCGGCATTTTGTTGTGTTGAACCTTCAGGTCCAGCATCCCACCCACGTCTCACATCACGGTTGTAAATTTTTGAATTTGATTATTTTTTTCTTTCCAGAAACATAACTGATTATCTTTACAAATGAATACTTATACCCACACACACACACCCCCATACACAATACTTCAGAATACATGAGGAAAAAGTAGAAATGAAGTTGTATCAAGAAATGAAGAAAAGGTGTTCAAATAAAATGACACAAAATTACTACCAATTTAATCAAAATAATTGGGTTTTGTGATTCAATGAATATACAGGAGATGTTTTTCTTGGCAGAGCTTCTGGAAAATTGTTACAAAATGATGACTGACTGATTAGCAACCCAAACTTTTAGGAGTTATTTTGTGAATTAAAACAATGGAAACAAACTAGTTGGACTGCTACTCTCAATATAAAATATCCACAAACAAAAACATCCCTAGCAAGGCGCTGTGTTGCTAAGGACAGCACCCAGCTAACGTTAGCACCTTCAAGTAACGTTTAAAAGCCCCAACTTCATTTCCTCAACACAATTGTCTTACAGACACAGAAGAGGAAAATCAAATGCTGTCTCAAAGAGCTGGTGATATAAATCAAAGACGACAGGTGAATATCGCAGGATCAAAAGCAGGTCTGTCATAGTTGGTACAGGGACAGTCAATTGGCAGTGTTACCAAAAATGAGTCAACAAAGGTATCAAAGTAAAGTGGAGCTGAAAAAATGTATTTAATGTACATCAACAATGTGACTGAGGAGTCACGCAGAAGAAACCCCTTCTGCATTTTCTTACAGTAAGATAACTGTAGAGATTATGAAAACATAATAAATGTACATATGCGTAGCCAATTCTTATTCTACTCAAAATTTTCTGTTCTTTGCTTGAATTTAAGTGCCACTGATCAGTCCCCAGTCTCACACACACAGAGAATAACAATTTAAACCAGCAAGACTAACCACCACTTAGCATGTGTATCAGTATACAAACTGGAGAAGAAAAACAGCTGTCTACATTTTTTCACTTTAGAATCATCTTTTTAGGCTGTGTTACGTATAGGGCAAATGTGTGTGCTAAATTTCATTTTCATGGATAAATGTGTAATATCAGCCATCAGGCTGTTAGCTTCACTGCCTTTAAAAACCAAAGCATACCTCACTGACAGGCCAAAAAAATTTAGGGCTTTGTTAAAAATCAGTCTGAAAAATATCAAAAACTTCCTTTAGAACCCACTGTCTGTTGTAGCAGTAGGTACCGCATTTGTAAAATCCCAGAAATTTAGCCCATCTGCATAGTTTCTCTTCCTAGTTACAGAGTGCTTAAATAAAAATATACATTCTACCTTCCAAAACAAAAAGCTAGAGATTTTCTCTTCTAGTTCATTAAGCTAGAAAGCTTGTGGAGGAATTTCTCCAATGCATGATTTAAATGGAAGTCAATGACAAAAGCAACCTTAAAGATCAGATATTTTAAGGACTAATTTTGAACTATTTCTGATATTTGTATAAAACTGCAAAGATTTCTGCAATTAATGATTGCTATGCCAAGGGACAAACGATTTCAGATTAAAGTCATTCTATTTATTAAAGAGATTTTTTTGGTATCCTATTAAAAAAAAAAAAAGGCTTTTACTGCAGGTCATATTTTCTTGCTGTTCTAAAATTGGCTGGTAAACAGGTGTGGCAGTAATAGGATCAAACTCTGCCTAGTACTTCCCTTTGGCTATCTCTAATCACAGCTAAACCTTACTCTCTACTCATCTACTTGTCATGAGGGTACACATATTGATCTCTCAGATTAGCTACATGAGGAGTCTAGGTGCCTGACTTCAGAAAATTAGGATCATACTGTTAGAGGCTGCTACATCACCTTGCCCAATTTAGGCAGAAGCCAAGGTACTATGGTGGCGGCCCTGAGAGAATTGCAATCAACACTAAAAATTATAGGAATAAAACAGAAAAAAAAAAGTAATTTACATGAATGTAAGTTAAAACATGATTTCAAGAAGCGTATTATCTCACAGTAGGCCATACCAGCAAGTAGCAGCACATTATGTGATGTGTTGTATTGCTATGAGGTGCTACCGAGTCCTTTTATGAAATAGTAGTTACATGTTCACAACATCTTTTATAAAATTAAGAATGAATATAAACATTAAAAATCACACATACTGCCAAATTAAGTTTAATAGTTTTATAAAGTAAATCTTCTGTAAATATTTACTTGGATAAAACTAACTGTTGACTAATTCTAAAGAAAATGTTAATGACATCATTCAGACCAGGTGGCTGAAAAGAAAGACCAGTGCAGACATGTAGGTTACTTAAAATGAAAGATTTTCATACAAAAGTATAGATGAAGAAAATTCCATCCAATTTCTGATGTACGTTGCTGCCTGACCTGATAAATCTGTGCTGTGTCAGTTTCCATTCAACAGTTAATATTTGACTACACTAAATCAAATTGCAGGATGATAATGCACTCACAGATCTCACCATTACATTTGTCTATCTTAAAGCTGTCTCTTTCATCACAGTGAAAGCAAACAATTATATATCCACAGTTGAGTCTCTATTTTGTATACACTGTTAATAGCGCCTATTCCTTCCAAAACACGGCGTGGATCAGAGCAAAACAGATCTTCCTCTTTTCTGACAAATTCCATGAGTTGAAGACCCTACACCCTACAATAAAACAATACCACCCCTGAACATACAGCTACTTCCATATTTCTTCAAATATCTGTATGTTACACAAAGCAGGTAGGAATTGCCTGGTAGCTGTAGCTCGGCTACTATCTTGTTGCTTTGCTATTTGCTACATATGTGTGACACATTGATTTAAACACGGGTGTGGGAATGAAAGTGATTATCCTCAGAGTAACTGGTGTCCATGCTGCAGAGCACACCCTCAATGCAGTAAAAAAACTTGCATTAAAGTCTTTAAGTCCACACAAGTTTAAGTTATATGTATTTTAAGCCTGAAACTTAATGTTCTGTGTTTGATAATATCATCTTCGTCCCATCTTGAACTGGGATCTGTACTTTAAAAGTAAAATAAATTAAAAAACTAAAAATATCTATTTTTAATAATGGCAACCAGCCACCTGCGGCACAGGTGGATTATGGAAAGAAAGAGCACAGGACACTACCTGGAAGAAAAAATAACAACATAATATGACCCAGAAATTTTCTCTCATTGCTGACTTTGTAACATGAGATGAGTAATTTGGCGATAACTACATGAACGGATTTGGGCTTGGTGCTGCTGTAACTGAAGCATGTATTTAGAGATATTCCGCTCATTCAAACAACGAAAAAAGGTTGTGAGTTCCAGTTGGGAAATGCTTATTCCATGTAACTGCAGAAAAATCACTAAAAATGATAGAACAGATTACCTGTATAGTTTTGGATGCTCTTTACTTTCTCTGAGGTGTTGGCTAGAACTACAGAATGTAAATCTGGATTGCCTCCCAGCTATTCTGCTGCCAGGATAAAGCGAGGGGGAAAAAAACCCTTAAAATCTTTATGAAAAAAACAAATGTTGTAGTAAAATATAAGACAACAAAGACCCTTCAGAAAAAAAAAAAAACCACAAAACAAAACAAAAACAAACCACAAAAAAATCACAACCACCAGGTCTGCTTCAAACTTTTTACCTGAGGGGATACACACAAAATGTTTAAGAAAGAACAGCCTTTTATTTTTATTTAACAAGTAAAGGAAAAGAACTAGCTTTATCTTCATGACAGGAGAGACAGATTATGTTTTATGTCTTAGAAGATCACTGTTCTTCCACTGAGAACACTCACTTGCCACAACAAATACATTTAAAGTACAGCCAGTTGGATCAGCACTCTACCAAGCTCTGTGTAGGTAACAGGACCTAAATCATGTAAGACTATTAAGGATCCACTGTCACCCCCCACATTTCTACAAAAAAATAATTGAAAAGCCAAGGGACTGCCCAAAGACAGAATGTCAAACATCCTTAACTTGCACGACAGCCACATGGTAGCACTCTGCAGCAATACCCAAGTGCTCTCTATGACTTCAGGGAGAACAAATAATAAGGTCACTGCAATAATCAAACTAGCAGGTACATAAACTTGGATTAGTGTGGCAAAGTACAAATTCCAGCGTAAAAAGTTTTAGGTGCCTACCCAAATGCATGTCAAAAAACCACTCTTGTCCTACAAGCCTATTAGATCTCAGTGAACAAACCGAACCTTTGGTGAAGCTCCCTACAGATAAGAACAAATCTCAAGTTCCCAAATGAGCAGTGTCTGCTGCTCCTAGTCAGAGCATTAGCCAGCTCATTGTCATCCAAATCCAATTTCACAGACACTGTGCGAAGGCGGAGACAAAGGAGACCTTTCACTGATAAAGTTTAATGAAAATAAATCACAAAGCCCCAGGTCATCAGCATACTGATTACCGCCAAGCCTACACTGTGTGCTCCCCTTTCTGGTGACATCGTATTTCGTGTATGATAGGTTGCACTGGCCCCTTGTGAAAAATCAGTCTTTGAAGTGGAAAAAATCCTTTCAAAATTACCCTTAAAATCTCAAAGAGACACTAAGGGTATCTATTTAAAGAAAACAATGTAACCCAGTCTGGATCACAGCCAGATAACAGTAAGAAAAAATATTACGGTTATGTCTAGTGAATGGGTCACTGCTTCAGAACAGCAAGATCTGGATTCACAACCCTGTTCTTCTAAGGACATCTGATATTCAGGCATAGATTATAAAAAAACACAGTGGAAGAGACTTCATATAATACTGTGCTCTGCATTCACTAAAACTGGATTGCATCTGGAATTGCAGGGCTCAGAAGTGAACGTAGGATCCTAATGAAACACTGCCCAAACCAAGCAGAGTGGAAAAAGTCCTTCATGCCTTTTACAGATCTTATTTGTCAATAGAGAACTGGCTTTCTGCATGCTTCCCCCTCCCTCCCCCCAGCTTAACTTTTGAATCATGATCAGCTTGATATTCACTGCAGACAGGCGTCAATATATATTTATCCCGTTTTCCAAGACTATAATCCTGTTTTGCAATGTAGCTGCTGCCTCCTCCAGCATTCTTTGACAGTTTCCTGAAGACAATATTCTCCATATCTATTGCTTCTCCCATATCCACAATATCTCTTAACTTCTTACAGGAGATGAACAGTTTAATGTGATCATGGGTCCAGCAGGAGTTACGCCTAGAAGGAGGTCAGTACTTAAACACTTTTGAGGACTTTAGTCTTTCCAAATCTGTAGCTTTCCATCTATAAACTACCTAGAGCAGTACTTTGCAAAAGGTTTTTGAGGTTAAAACCATTTAATAATATCAAGTGTTCACATAATATAGTAATGGAAATACATTTTAAAAGTACATGGGCTTTATAGCCAAGCAATATAGACAAGAATATCAAAAAGTGCTGACAGGTAAGTTTTGAAAAGCAACCCTTATACTCCATCAAATATAAACAATTCTATATTCAGATGTGAACCAAAGAAGTAAATGTCAGAACATTAGATAATACTTGATCATTATTATATTACGATACTCCATAAGCCTTGACATTTTTTAAAAAATCAGACATTCATATTAAATGTGAAACTGGTTCCTGAAACAGAGCACAGGCACCCTGCCTACTTCTGCCTCAAGACCTTGAGAAATGTGCAGCCCTTGAAGAGGACAGTGCTTTCCCACTACTCCCTAAACCCACTGGATGGGTCATAAAAGAGACAGAAGCAGCATGAATAAATATGAAAGCAAAATCAACAGTCTGCATGATAATTTATACATCTGTCATAATACACACAAATGACCAGATGAAATTGAATTAAATCTTAAGAAATGGATGACAAGGCTAGCTCGCAACCGAATAGCATGCACTTCATTGCCAGTAGTGGGAGATGGAAAGTTTTTGCAGAACTTCTCATATTAATGATAAAATTCTGCTTTATGAAGAGAATGTCTGGGGTCTCCAGTGCCTGTGGCTATAACTTTTAAAGCATAATGTAAGAGGTTCTGATAAGGATCACATGGTCTAATTATCAATTTCCCTATCCATGAATTAATCTATTTGTCATATCTTAAAGATGGAGTGAAAAGTACGTATCTTTAAATTACATAACTTGAAGGAAATTTATGTATATTTATATAAAGTGATTACTCATGATTTTATTTATCATCATCAATTTCTTCATAAGTCTTAAAACAAATACAAGTAGCATTAAAAATCCACATAATTCATTTTCAAATTGAGCAGCAAAACTCTTTTTTATTCATGGCAAATGTAATGGTACCATTTCTCATTCTTGTTTAAATAGAAAACTTATGCTGTTCTTTTTTAAATAAAATTATTTTTAGAAATGTCAGTACTTAATGCATGCTGCCAAACCTTTGAAATAATAGTGCAGAAGTATTTTGTATACAGTATGATATGATTTTAATCAAGTGATGGACTTCCATTGCTACTGAAGATTAATCAGAAATCCCTGATACTGAAGACTAGGAAAGGTTTGGAAATTGAATTTACATTTGTTTTAATATTTCTTCATTTTGTCAATCAGATCTCCAGTTAAATGCAACAGTTTGCCTAAACATTAGAGCAGGGTAATCGTCAAAGTTCATTTCAGTATTACATAAAATAGTTATTACCTGTAGTTAAAATAGTTTGGTTTTCATTATACGTTATGAATAAAACAAACCCACAGTTGAACTAGATTTGGGGAATGTTGCAATTGCATGCAATCACATAGCTTTCCCAATGAAAACCTGCAGTCCTTATGCAATTTTTTTAATCCTTATTCTTGTAAACCTCCCAGCGTAGCCCACCACAATCTCAGGATTTCAGTTTCTATTTGAAAACAAGTCGCTACTATAAAAGAATTTATGCTTTCTGCAAACCACACAATTTGTCACTAAGGGAGGAGAAAAGGTAAAATGACTATTGGGAAAGGTGTGGACTAAGTGAAAACCGAGGATTTGGGGTTTTTTTAATATCAAGCTTTGATATTTGAATTGAATATGACTTCATTTTTCCTAAGTCACCACCATTCAGTTCTGATAGAATTTACATATTTCCAACAGACATTTGGAAATACGTTAAGTTCCAGTGTAGCTGTCACAGAAAAACACGTGGAGAGTCTGCAGTAGGAGGACAGGGGAAAGGCTGCGCTCTTCCATATAGAGTTAACTTAAGCTAAATAGTCAAAGCACCACACTCGTATGACAGAAGGGATATAGGCCAGAGGGAACAAGGGCTGTCTGCAAATAATCATCTTTATCTGACAACTGGAAAGTAGATATTGAGCAAAAATGTCACATGACATACTGTCACACTCAAAAGTAACTCAAGTTCTTCAATTTCTGTTTAATTGAGTTTTCCTCACATACGGCAGCAAACGAAATCGGGCTTATTCAAGTTTATGAATTTACCATAGAACCTTCTTTTAAAAAACATATGTATTTCAAATATTGTAACCGGTCCAAATATTCCCTTTTATTGTAATTATATTAACGTACATCCTGAAACACTTTTTTTAGGTTTTAGGTGCCCAGTGACCATTCTGGTTAAGACAATACTTGTAGTCATGGAAAACGTCAATGCTATATTACTGTCTGAGAAACAAAGAAGAAACATCTGAGTTAACATAGGATTTTCTGTAGGAAGTTCCAGGTTCGTTTCTCCCACATGGTCTCTGCACAGAAGGAGGGAGGTTGAGACAATTTATATTGATTATATGCTGCAGGTAGTCAGGAACAAAACAGGCCGTAAGTAATTGCTGAGTCCCTTACAGCTGATTCAGTGTAAGAATGGGAAACAATATAGGCACTTAAACTGTATAGCTTTGGACATCTAAGGCTGAATTTCTTATGTATTCTACAGAAAAAAGGCAAGGCTCTCTACAGGGCAAGTCAAAACACCTGAACCAGCTCCTGTTCTACATGACCTTCCAGAGGAGCCTCTCAGTCATCACCAACTATAAAGTTTAAAAAAGAACCAAACACAAAACCCCCTGCTAATACAATGACCTCCTACTTTCCCAGTTTTTAAAAGTTTTTTGGTTTATATTTGGGCTAGCCTGAGATTTCCTTAGGCCTCTCCTCTTTAAGTCATTCCCATTCATATCTATTATTAAATTATTCTTTGGAGCAAAAAAAAAAGAACCTAGCATCTCCCCCAGGCGATGAGGGCGCTAGTCATCACTTTCTGCTCTTCGGTCCAATTAATGTTCACCCCCAGTGAGAAACATTAACAGGACAGGCTCAGAGGATATAATGCTCCAGATAGTTCAAAGTTAGAAGTTGGGGCACTCTTTTAAGAAATTGAAAGTTTTATTTCCATTTCTCCACTCCAGAGAAGACAAAGGAATAATTCTAATTGTGGTTTCCTATCTTACACATACATAAGTGCCTTAACAATTAAACAAGGCATATCATTTGGATGAAAGCTCCTCCTCCTCTGGACAGTGCATGGCATCTAAGTCTAAGATTCTAATCTTTCATTTCCAAGTTTTCTTTGCTTTTATTAAAAGTACATGTCTTATTAGACTTAGCATTTAATTTCCCCTAGTATTTTATGAAAGTGAAAATCCTAGAGAAAAAAAATCACTTCGGTTGACCCAAATAAATGTCTTCTCCATTTCTAGGAACAACAACAATAAAATTAACAATTTCAGTATTTCACAAAACTGCAGTTAAAAAGAATTGGAAGGATTAGCCCATCTCACTGAGTTCTGGCTTTGCAAATACCAACACCACAAGATTAAAAGGCAACCACAGAACAGTGTGAGCATATTTAATAACTCATTCATTACTTATATGGTCAGCAGCTTCTACCTCGACCACTGCAGCCCTCCTACTAGCCTTAACAAATGCAATTCTGGCCCACTTATGTCTATCCACAGCATTTCTAGAGAGATCATTATCTTGTCATCACTTTGATCTTACCATCCCTTGCTTAACATCCTTGCCCTGGTTCCTTGGTTTGTCTATCATATCAAGTACCTTTTACTTGTCTTCAATTTCAAAATGCCCCCTGTCTAGCATTTCTCATATGCTATCATTATTGCTCCTGAATCATTAATGTGCCTGCTGAAATTAGAAGATCATTTGCACCTTCTCCTACACTCTCCCTTAGGCTACCCAAAAACTTAGGCCATTGTCAGCCTTCCCATCAGTCCTGAAAATTCAGCTCTGACACTACATTGCCAGAAAATGGCTAAACTAGGCCACTGGTGTACTGAGCTGAACGAGTACTCTGGGCTTCCACACCATCACACTCTTATCTGATAGACGACCTTCCAGTGTGTTTCCACCTATTCTTTTTTTGACTTCTTATATTTCCAAAAACTATTCAGTTTAAAAGCTCTGTCGGACACAAACCAAGTTAATGCTGCAGATTCATATTTAAAAGAACCAAAAGCTGTGAGTGTTGACCACTCAGGAACCTCAGATACCGAGATTTCATTGACTCAGGAAATGCCGAGTCTTTAAATTCCTTTAAAACTTTATATTCGTTGGCACGATTCAAGAATTTGCACAAAATGTGTGAAGGTTGGTATGCGGCAGTAAGTTACAACAAAAAATTCAGAACAGGAATGGGTTGTTTATGCAGACATTGTTTTGAATTTTGTTATTATTTTACTGCGATGTCTGTACCTTAGCTCTGATGAATTTACCATGTGACACCAAGAAGAATAAACTTTATGCAACAATACTAGAGGAAACTACAAGCAAGCTGAAACACTTGTTTCCTAGTACCTGTAGTTGTACTAGAGGGCAGGACTTCCAGTCCACTAAGAGACATTCATTTAAACGCCTTGCAGCCGCAAGTTCCCACGACAGATTCTGCCCTTTAATAAAATCAAGTTATTCCTTTTAAATGTTATTGGCATTTTATAGGCTGTTAAAAGGAACAGAGCTCAGAATGTTTATATTGCTCTGAGTCTCCCTGATTGCGTCCCATTCTGATAACCACCTGTCTGACGAAGCTTTGATTGGGTATGCATCTTCTGCAAGTAATTCAATAGGAAACAAACATGTTACTGTTGTATTAAAAACAGAATGTGTCCTGGGACCTAAGATTATTGGTCAGTGCAGGAATTTTCCAGGCATCTGGTCTGTAGCTCACATTGCATGCAGTGAATTATATCCCAGTAATTGAGAGTGATGAATGATTTGACCCTCTTAAATATATAATGAGGGAAAAAAACAGCACAGTGAGAGCCAAGATTTAGGCAATTTTAGCCTCCAGGAAAAAACAGTTGTAACCCAACACCACCTACAAATCTCAGCGGGTGCTTTGGTTGGGTAGTATGTCATGTATCTCGGGTAATACATCTTGCATTGTGGGCAAGAAGAAACACTAATATTGATCTTCTACACCATGAAAAACCGTATGTAATGTCAAAGAATTTAGAGGTTTACACAATAGGGTTAAAAAAACCACTTAACCTTTTGTTTGGGGATTTTTTTTCTGCACAGAAATTTTATAAATCCCTATAAAGGGCAGAGTATTAAAATAAGCGTTACAAAAGACTGCTAAATTACTCTGATACAATTTAATGTCTTTCTCCACATGCCTCTGTAATACTGTGGTGACTTTACGAAAATCTAAAGTTAGCAGCATATCCTGAGCTGAAAAAAGCATGATAATTACTGATTTCATGCTGGCACTGCACACTGGGACACCCTGCTGTGGTAAGAGACTGTCTGGGACCAACCTCCCATTGACACAGATACTCAAGTCAAAGGTCAGCCCACTTCTGTTAGGACTTGTCTTTTTTTGCCCAGCTGCCCCCCACCTCCTTCCTGCTGCACTTGCTGGAAACCGCAAAATGCAGAACCTCTTGTGCGACTTTGGAAACGCTGGCTACAAAACAGCAGAATCGAGTACACCGATGACAAGGAAGCTACAGAACTTGGGAGCATTGGCCTCGATTTCTTGTTTTGCAGCACTACATAGAAAGAGGGAAAAGGAGCAAAGGGAGTTCACACACAGTCTAAATTCTTTATTTAAAAATACCAGGCAATATTGCTGGGGAAATCCGATTTGTACACTGACAGAGGGAAGTGAAAGGCAGACAAACCATGAATTGATCAAAAGAAGAAAGCTAAAAGTGAAGAAAGTTTGAAAATTACTCAGGTGAAACCACCCTGGTGCCCTTGCTTCTTTTACCTATTTTGCTTATTTGAGCAACCAGTTGCTAAACGCAGTTTCTGGTCAGTTTAACCGGTCATTAAAGAAATTCACCGCTCTCTTTTGTCTGTGGTTCAGAGACATGCAGGCTTAAGCAAGTGAACAGTCTGCATTTCTGTTCTGGCACAAGGACTAGATTTTAATATGAATGGGGAGATCTCCTGCAGCTGACAGAAGTGCTCACTCATTCCACCACTGCTGCAGAGATGTTGCCACCAGCTCCAGGGTCCCATTTTCAGAGCAGCAATTCAGATAATGCATATTTATAACGTTTTTACAGCCGAATGAGTTAACAAATCACAAAGAGCCTGAATTACACAGGAAGTAGCAAAAAAACCAATCGGGTAGAGCCTTAATTTGATACATCTGTATTGTGTGATGGGCTCCATTGTATGGACTCCATCCTGCTCTGTGGCAGATAGAGCGTGCATTGAAAGTCCTACATTTGTGGTCTGAAAGACAGCAGCTGCTTCCCATCTTCCATGACATCTGAAGAGAGTTTTACATTCAGAGAACTTGCAAGCCAAGAACACACATCTCCGATCCAGGCTGAGGGAGAGAGTATTTCTCTGAGTACGTGGAAAACCACGTGTGTCAAACAAAGGAGGATGTGCCAAGGAAATATGTCGAGCTGCTAAACATGTACTTCAATAGAAAAAGACAACACCAAAATTTACCAGTATTTCTAAATGGTGTGATAGATTGGTGAAACTTTGTATAGCACAACCACGTTTCCAACACTAGGAACTAATTTCCACAACTGGAATGATAGTTTTCTTCCAGAGCATTTTTTTATCATGCTAATAAAATCGAAACACAAGAAAACCAGAGAACAGTCATCTTCTAGAAGACTATTCTTGTTCAACAAGCTCTTCTTATCCACTGTTATGGTAAGCTTTTCTAATTTGCAGTCGATTGAGCTTTTGTTTATAGTACATTCTACCTTGCAGTACATAGATGTCAGCGAGACAAAAATACATGTCTCACTTTTCATTTTCTACACGAGACAATGTTGTTTTTCTGATTCTGAACCTTTGTGTCAATACCTTTCTTGTTCACCCATTAACCAGTTTCCTACACAAACATCTCAGTTCTTTCATCCCAGCTACTCCTGACACACATATCTGTAAAAGTTATCTTCTTCCATGTTGGTTTTAGGGCTGTAAACTCATCTCCATTTCCCCAAACTGCTTCTTTCAATGTTTATAGAAAAACAGTGAAAACAATAGTATGAAAAGGGAGAGAAGAGATACAACAAATATTTTATTTACACCGTTGGGACAAAATTATGCATTTGGGTACTATCATATACCAATTTTCCCTTTATTTCCTCTTATTTTTTAGAACATGCATATTTATGTATTGCTATATAGAACCTGACACCAGAGAACTTTCAAAGAACAAGTGGGATACTTATTTTCCAGTGTAATGCAAACAATGTTGATGATTAATTAAAACAAAACAGTTTTCTGTAAAAGCTGTCTTTACATTCCTGTTGCCAAATCTGGTATCTCCCAGTGTCAAACTTAACCCTTTCAGAAACTATCACTCCTGAGGTATTATTTACCAAAGCTAGCCACATAGTAGCCAAATAATAGGAGTGTTACCAGGCTTTCACCACATTATTTTGTCTAGTGTGAAGACACCCTATTATAAACACAAAAGCAACATTGCCTAGATACAAGAAAAGTCAGTCAGACACTAACAAACACCACCAAAAAAAAGCCAAAACAAACCCAACCACCTGGTAATCTACCCATTTGTGCATTTTACCCAGCAGATTTTGTAACTCATAAATGAATGAGGAGCTACCAGAGTTCTCATTTCTAAGGGCTTTTTTGTTAATTGAGTTTGCTCTAAACATTTTCATATATCACATCAAGTACTCGATGAGGTGCCAAAGCACTTTGTTAACAAACTTATTTCCCAGATGTGGCTAAAGCAGGGACAGAAGGCTTGAATGTTGTAACATACCTAACAATTCAATTACAGTTATCTTATGGTGCCATCACATATTTTTCTTCAACAATCAAACAACCTCAGCTGGAAACTCCAAGCAATAACATAAATAAAGGACCATCTGGCAAGAATAATTAAGGAAGGCTGGAAATAAAACATTAATTAGTGCAGTAGTTCAAACGACCTTCAAAGGCCTTATTATGAAATTATATCCAAAACAGATAATCATTTATTTCATGTTACAGTTATATTTAACTAAGCATGAATAAATAATAATATCATTTTAGGATGCTCTTACACTGTTATTGACTCAAACTGATTTTGAAATTGTCTTATTTTTCTATAACAATAAAATTAGAATGAGAAACAACCTACATCAGTTTAGAATGGCAGCCTTGGTTTTCCCCTGTTTCACATCAGCGAGTCAGATGAATCAAGCTTGCCTCAAAATTTACATGCTAGAAAGGAATAGAATGGTTTGCCAGGACAATATGCATGTAACTAATTGCTTTTAAATCATTTACATTTGTTTTCTCAATTTTGGAAGGAAGCGAATGGAAGTCTAGAATTACTTGCTTTCTGATCTATGAAATGAAATGCCAAATACTAAGGTTTCTTAAAATCTCTCTGTACAGAAATACCCATTGCTATCACAAACTCAGGGAAGACCTCATGTCTTTCAAAATCTTTGCTACTTTTACTGATGATCTTAAGTTAGTTGCAATTAAAATAAACCAACGTATTTCAACGTAATCTGCAGATACATAATGGTGGTCTCAAATGTCTTCATTATCATCAAAGCAATATAACAGGAAAAAGATTCCTTGAAAATATAATATAACCAGGTTGTTCAAAAGGGGTAAAAAAAAAAAAAAAAGAGCTCAGTAATTCCTGTGTTTCTGTGCCTTTTTCAAGCTGCATTTAAAATGTACATATGAATTATTAACAAAGTTACATCTGTGTATTTTCTGGGTTTGTTCTTTCAGTTGAGCATTATTGGAAAAATATGCTAAGGCAAAGGACTTTTAAGAGGACTATAATTAAAATACATTAATTATTTTATTTTATTATTGCACAGAATTGCCATCCAGCCAGTAAGACTACAGTCTTCATTATATGGTGGAGTCACCTTCTCCTTATCCCCAGGCTACAGGACATCAAGCAACTGAATGAATTATCTTGGACCACAGCCAGGAGCACGTCCTTTAGTTACCAGCCAGACAATGACAAAGCTCCTGAAACTCTCAGACATCATCTGGATAAGCAGGCACAGGGGACAAAATCTTCCTTGGGGAATCTGAAGACCAGATCCACTTATACAAAGATCCGTTACTAACAAAAGACCTACAGGAGTCCCCAGTGCCACCCAAGGCCAAGGGAAGCGGGATGAATTCTTGCCAATACGTTACCGTTTGCATGACTGACGCGTGCCTAGGACAGCACGTTGTTCACAACACCACACAGTGCTAACAGTGAAAGTGCAATTCTAATGGTGATACTGCAGTAATGCATTTCAGGTTTGCTCTTTCATCTTTCCTAAAGTCTGAATACTTAACCCCACAAACCTTATGAGGATCACAGATACGTTGCTGATACGAGATGTTACTTTTTAGACTGAGAAATTACCATGGGATAAGATAGCACGTGAATTCACCACTGCACAGACTGTTAATGAGGTAAATTACTACTTGAACTCTCAATTACTCTGTCTTAAAAATAATTAAATTATTGCAAAACACAGTAGGAATGTCAAAAAAAACCCCAAAACCAAACACAAGAGAGAAATAGCTCTCTGGCCCTACGTTAGTGGCCAAACTATGTCAGTGGGACATCAGAGAGACAAATCAACAACAGCTGATGAGTAACTTTGCTGAGAGAAAGTGGAACTCAGACAATATTCACCCATAGGGACAGGTGCTGAAAGGCAGGAAGCAAGCTCGGCTATTTGGGAAAACAGGAGAAAGAAGGGTCTAAAAATATGAAGGTCATAGGCAGGCAGTACTTACAGTTACCTAAGGGACTGAGGGCAGAAATTACTAGGGAACAAAAGAGAGGTGAAAGGCCATGGGGCAGATCGTAATAACTCAAAGATAAAAAAGCAGGAGGTCTGGACTCAATACCAGCATGAGCTATAAACCAGTTGCAGGCTAGCGAGCTGGGAACAAACTTGTAATGAGACGGGGAATGCAGATCCGGAAAGTGGGGCTGTTTCTCTGTAGGAGAGCCTACCTCGTTAACAGAGAGATCTCCACGGAGTTCTCTGATCACCTTCCTGTGCTAGTTGTAGGAGTGCTCCTCTAGTTAGGATGCTTTAGACACTATGATTCTGCACACGGGTAGGGGAAGGCAGATGGTCTGACAGTCTGTGCAATGATCTGAATGAGTCCAAGTTTCAAGATCAAGCAAAGGATAGCGAAGAGGAGGGAGACTGGTGCTCTGTTGTTCCTAGTTCCTGGCCCTGCATTTTTAGGTAGATGGCTGCATTGTTGGGTTTTTTTTTCTGTGGGAGAGTAGAAGAGCAGTTAGGTGTATGATATTCAGGCTTGTGAAAGAAAAATACTTATTTTCCAACAAAAACCTGGAGCTACATTTAAAAAAAACCCCACACGCAGGATGGGCCAACATAACAATAAATATTTTTTTCATTATTCTCGCTGTCTTTAGTCCTTGCATCTCCTGAGTAGCCTTCTGCGGTACTTAATTTCTTCGGCACTGTACAGGAGTTGAGGAGGTCAAGTCCTCCAATGCCATCTGCTGAGACTGCAATAACAACCAAGGCTTACGCCCCCCCCAGCAGCCCCCAACTGCAAACAGGACACACATGGAACAGATGTTCCTGCATCACATCCCAAATACCCACTGCATCCCAAAAATACCCCAAATTGCTTCAGAAATACATAACCATTCCTTCTTTTTTGCATATCCCACAGAGGTTACTGAAGCCATCTTTGTGGATGGTGGGATTTCGGACTGCAGAAGCACTAAACAAAGGACTGACCTGACAAAGTCTGCTCCTCATCAGGAAGTCTGACCTACTCAATGACGTTCCATAAAGAAATAAAAGATGGCGCTGCAGCCCCATGGGGGCAGGGGACTCTCAGAGAATTTGTTCACATTCAAAAAGTTCTCTCGTTTCAGAGGATAGCCTCAGACAACAGGAATGCAAAAAGTGCCTCGATAATCTCACTCTTACCTACCTGAGGGGAGAGTATGGCATCTGATTGAGAATCCATCAGATATTCTGAATGGCCCTAGGTGTTATGTACCACTTCCCAGGAAAGAAGAAAACCTCAAAAATAAACTGTAAAGTAGTACTGAGGTACTACTATAGAGGCTCAAGGCAGGCCTCTGATCAATTGGTGATGGTATTACTTCCATTGTATATCTTACTAGGTTTTACGAAACATAAAGTAGTGTTTTTACGAAATACATTTGTAAGAAGATGAAAAGAGCCTTTTCTGATTTCCAGAGAGTCTGTCTGGAAGGTGTTTGGGTACTTTTGTTGCCGTTCTAGTGAAAGAGGTAGAAAGATCCCTTTTTTGGAAGAAATCTGTCAAGGGCAACGCAGACTCCTCTTGAAGCTTCTGACTTTTTCAGAGATTTGCCAAGGGTAGAAAAAGAGTATATATTAGTTTCTTAGAAGTGATCGCTTAACAAAACTGTACTTTTTTTTTTTTTCATGTGAAATAAGGACTGTACAGTGAAAGGCTGATTTTCAAATCTCTCTGGCCTAAACAAAATAAACAGCTTGAGTATCCATCATTAGCAGGTATAATAGCTCTGCAGGAGATACTGCTTGAAACTTGGAGAGCTATGTTCTCCAATTAAAGCTAAGAAAATGCAGGAAAATAAAACAGAAAAAATATTCCCTGAGGAACTTTCATATGGAAAACTATTAAAACCAGTTTTCACTAATATTAATTTATATTGTCTGACTCATGGAAAAAAGGGTCTTGTCAGAACAACACCTTTGGCCACGCATACCAAGGCAACACGGAAAGAGACCCTTAATATTTCAGTGAAAGAGAACTCTTAAGATTTCTCTTTCTATGTTCTAGTTTGCAGAGCCGCCATTTTTCATGTTCAGTTTATACTTCTCTTTCTCTTCCTTCCTACTTAAGGTCAACAACTTCTGGTTTTCATGATTAAGATTGTGAATTACAGGGAAAATAATGCCAAATTGTTTTTTTCCTCTGTCACACAATCAAAACTATTTACAATTCTAAATTCTCTGTTGCACATTTATCTCTGTATCTTTAAAATACATAATTATGAAAAACAAAACTTAAAAGAGAACGTTACCAATACAAAAAAACCCCACATCAATAGATGACTGTATCATGGAGGGTTTATGTTTATAACACAACCCAAAGTTATTAAATTCTGAGACTCGTGAAACATTTGGAACAAACATTTTTTATAAACACATCATTTGGTTATATCTGAAAAAGATAAACAAAACACATACAAACATAGCAAAACTATTATGAGATATGATAATCACTGAGGGCAGAATTATGATGTAACTTCACAACGAGCAGGAAGTACATCAGCACAACTAAGGTACTAGAGGAAAACTTTCCATCACTGATCCCTCCGGAGTCTACACCATTCCTAGGAGACAGAGCACACTCCTTATTCCAGAAAGACTGTACATCTAGCTTTTCAATGAATGGCAAAATAAATCCTCTATACAGAAGACAGACAATTTCGTATCTATTGAAATTAAAGAAACCCAACAGGAAACAATAGGCTTCTAAAAGACCCACACAGCAGGAAACACTACATGTAACTAGACAATTTACAGCGTATTGTCAATATAATTGTAGTGAATAAGTAATGTAAATCAAAAGCGTACAAAACCCCCCACATTCTTACTTTATTCCCTGGAAAATAAACATCAAACATAATACAAAGCCAATTTTCATCTTCAGTTTGATCACAAAGATGAACTATAGCATTTTAAAGTATTCTAGATATATGTCCATTTGCTCTAAAATTTCTTCCTCTGCCGTCATCTCTATATAAGGATGGCAAAGGGAACAGAGTGGTCTAACATGATGCCAAAAAAAAAATTTAAAATCCATTAATTCATTTTCCTTCCGCAAAAGATGACGGTTTGTGAAAATACAGATACAAGCATTTCACAGAATTAACTCAGTTCTGTTAGAAGAATATGAACTAGTAAACCAAAGCTTGATGACCGGACCTAAAATATGGTAAGTCTCAGGATTCCTTAGTATGGAGACATTAATTCCATTAGGTTTAAGGATACCCAATTATATATATTTTCTACATGCTATTTCCTTACTAACCAGCAGTCACTTAAAGTCACTGTTCCAAGATGATTTCTATGAGTTATAAAAGACTGAGTTTAACTTCTAGGATAGTGGAAGTCAATCCAAACCCAAACACGTTTACCTCTAAGCCTTTGAACCATCCTGTTAATAGGTCACTGCTTAATATGGTTGATTGAATACAAGCACTGTTATAGGAACTAATGAACTGCTTTTTGTGTTGCATGAAATGGAAAAATCTGTCTAGGTGAAGTCATTCAGAGAACAGCAATGATCATTTGCCAAAGATAATAAAAGTTGATGGTAATTATGGCATACCACGCATCAAAAAATTGGATCTGTTAAATATGCTTTAATAGCTGAATTGTTTCAATAAAAAGTACAAAGTGGTTTTATGTATAACTTTTTCCTGACAAAACAACTATTAAGCGTTTTTCACACTTTCATTTAACATCTGCATTTCAAATGTCATTAGCGATGACCTAGCAACGGGAATACACTAAAGCTGGCATTTGTCAGAGCTGACAGTAGATTGGAAAGAAGAGGCAGTGTTCTCCCATCTCTGCCCAGATTTAACCTGTGAACTGCAGGGTGTTATTCAACAACCCAGACCTTATTTTCTCCAGCTTTTAAACTGGAATGATGGTCCTCATTTTTGTGAAGTACTTTGAGATGAAAGTACATTTGAATGAAAAGTGAGGCACGCAAAATTCTTATTTTTCTTCGTCTCTATACGATCTTACAGCTTACTTGGGAAAAGAGAAGAAAGAGCCTCTTTCATATAATAAATATATACACGAGATGCAGATATAGACACACACTATACTGTCATTACAAATTATATATGGTACAAGATGGAGTGTTTTATGTCAATTTTTGACCCCATTTTTGCCTCTACTGCTTCTGTCAGAGCTCCTCAACATACGTCAGCAATGTTCTATTTTTTTAAACCTTTTCCTCCTTTTCCTTCTTACCCCTGCAGAAAGAAAGGGAATCCAAAATGAAACCAAAAGGTACTGGGAACTTTCTCTCTATTTACAAATTAATATTAAAAATGCTGATTTTTGAACTTCTGGAATTAAAAAAATAATAATCTGTAAATATTTTCATATTGCTTTGATTTTGAGAGATTGATATCTAGACAAATCTCTCAAGTGACAAATATTTCAATGTTCTTAAATATTTTCATGTTTTAAGACAGGGTTTCTGTATCTCTTCTTCAGTAATAGTCAAATGGAGGTATCAGTAAAGTAACTTACATGATAACATTATGCAAATATATCAACCTATTGTCAAAATATAGTTTAAAAATACTGTAACTGAACTGAAATGACTGTACTGTAAAATAACAAAAGTCATATAATTATCTACTATCCTAGCATAATATTTATTGCTTATGGTATCACATAATTGACAGTCTTTCTACACATTTTTTTATTAACCCTGGAAAGACAGTGGAATGAAAATGGGGATTCTTTCATTCACATCCCCAAAGTCTTTTTTTTTTTTCTTTTTTAATGTAAATTTTGTGTAACAAAATAAACAAGAAAGAATTGCTCATAATGGAAAATAATCCAGTTCTATATCCTATTCACACACAAAATATCAAGATTTTTTTAGTTTGAAAGGATCATGCATCCACCAATGGTAGAAAAACATTCAAGAGGAATTAAATATGCAGACCACAGCTAGAACATACTGAGAAATTTAAAAAGATTAACTCAAGGGCAGATGCTTAAACAGAATATAGTCCAAAAACAAATAGCTTGGGCCAGGTCCCTGTTAACTGTACGTATTCTAATTACTGAGACAGATGATGTTTCAAATGAATGTAAGCCACTTTGGCTGGGGTACAATTCCTAAATGTTGTATAATTTTATTATGCCTTTTTACATTTACAACAAACATTGAACACTGAGGAAAAGAAAATTCTACCAGAAGTAATGTAAAGTATTAAGTAATGTAAAGTAGTCCTATTGCAAAAACCACAGTGTGTGCTTTGTGATACCTGGAGCACTGCCTCCACTTTTGGAAAAAAAAGAAAGGTTATTCTCCTCTGTATCCCACCACTCTTTTTTTTTTAATAGGTCTGCATTCCCTTGCCAAGTAATTTACCAGAATGAGGAACTGCAACAGCTACATTGCTTTCAACAGGTAGACAGTATGGCCTAATTTAGAGGGATTCCAGGTTGTCCCTCATACAGACATAGAGTCCAGTACAACTGGTTTTGATCACAGAGGGCGGAGTCTGCTCCCACTTCGTGCCTTGTGTTTTATACAAAAGGTTTCTTCCTCCTGGTCAGAAACATCATTGCTCTCCATTTCAGCATTGGTCAGTAAAACGTTCCTCACTCACAGACACTGTGTTAACTGCTTAGACAATCAAGAAGAACATATTTAAAATTACACCGAGAAGTAACTGTTCCTAGCAATTTCCACTCAAGTCACAAACTCTGGACACCAGGGAAATGCATCTTTCTGCTACAGGCAGGCAGTCATTACAGACTCCACTTATAAAAGAATACATAATATGGTGAATATTGGTCACACCAGTAGAGCTGGCATCACAACTACGCATACATACATCCTATAGATGGTCACTAACTTTGCCTTTTCCCAGTGAGACCAGAGTGAAGATAAACATAGATTTCAACAGCAGCAAGAGGGACAGAGAAAGAAACAACTCTCAGGGCATGTGAAGATGCCATGATCTCACTCTGGAATGTCATTTGTCAGTCCATTAACTTGAAAGGAATACATTCTCAAAGAAGCTAGAATTTCCTGAGATCTTGGAATATCTTGGGTACAGCCCTGTTTTACTTCTGAGTCCTAACAGCACGCTCATGTTAAAACTAAACTTCTTAAAAATGCTTTACAAGCCTTTAAGAAGTATTTTTAATAACAGTTAAGTATTCTATATAGAGATGAAAAAAAAGAAAGAAAATTAATATTCTGCAAGAAAAACGAATAGTGGGCACACTACCAGAAAGCCCACTGCAGGATTTGTAAACGTGTAATTTGGCGAGGTTACACCTTCTGGCTGGGAAAGCTGATGGGCTCCCTCACATTACCAAAGGTATATGGATGGGGTGGTACCTTTCAAAGAATTCCGTACTGACAGAAATCTGCAAGTCAATAAACGACCCTAAAATTTCAAATTGACTCTTGAGTCTTCACATTCTCCCCTTTGTGAAACTTGTCAGAGTGGAGTAGCAGCCATATTCTTGTCTACCTCATCTCATTTTCAGTACTCAAATGCTTTATGATGATTATTTTCAAGTATCAGCCCAAAGCTGTTAAAAGGACATGAGTCTATATGTATTAGAATATATAGAACTATATGTATGTATCACAACAACCACAAATTTGATTCAGGTTTCTTACATTATTTGTCGGCATCAGAATTTTTCTTTGTCCCGTCTAATAGTACATAATCAGCAACTCTTTCCTAAACTTGAAATACAAAATATTTCATTAATTTTATAGGAAAATTACCAAGGAGGCTAAAACGTGTAGTTGATTAAAATAATGGGGATAATCACTGTATGCAAAGGTAAGTAACTGTGTAAGTCTGCAAATAGAAAATACAGTTAATTGTACTGTATTAACTAAGTTACTTTCACAGATGGAAGTGGATTTAAACCAAAATACATTAAAAAGTATAAAAATCAGCCATTTTCATGTATAATATATAAAGCCATGCTCTTATATGGTCTGAACTTTCATTAACAGTCTCTAGCTACTTTTTCTGAACCTTGTATCTCTGATATATGATCACTGGATTCTTCTTATCACAAGGAAAGAGTTTTATATCCCTCAAAATTTCACCGAATTGTAACTGTTAAAAATGTTCCATATTTAACACTTCAGGCAATTTGATTTTTTTTCAGGAGTGCACAAATTTCAGATTTAAGGTATCCTTTTTTCCTAAGAAGTAAAAATACACATTTCCCCCCCCACATTCTGACTATTTTTAATAGTCAAAGAGGATCTTGTACTCTAATGCTTTGGACATAACCTGAAATTTAACAAGCAGTTTATTAATATGATGACTTTTGCCTTTTTCAGGAGACAAAAAATCAAAATCTGTGATCAGATAATAAAAGACTATTTTAACACAAATGTAAAGGACATGAATTATGCAGGAACTTGAGCAACCGACGTTCAGGACTTCTTAACTTTGGAATAGTGTTCTTTGAAGCTTTTGAGGTCTTCCAACACATGGGTCTATATATAAACTCTTGCTTTTTCGCACCTGTGCTTAGTAGTAAAAGAGTGGTAGCGTATCAGGTGTCTTATTGGGTCATGACAATTTATTTCTAGTTAGATATAATTCCACAAAACAAAATAGCGACTACTTCACTTGTCTATCACAAACAGTACTTTCTTTCCAAACAGGTGTGCCAAAAGACTCTCAAATCTGTATATTGGATATAATACATAATCTTACAGAAATCGTAATATGTATCCCAGTTGTCTTTGTTAGTATATTGCTGTAAAATTCTATTACTAAGAGATTTTGATTTTCTCTAACTTGTATTAACATTGCATGTCACTAGGCAGAATGGAATTTGCACTTTTGGAATGCACAATACTTGGAGAAAATCAAGACCAGGGTAGCAAACAACGTTTCCCTCAGAGAAGATCGATAGCAGGGATCCTCTGGAGCCCTGGCAGTTTTTAAAAGTGTGTCTACTAATGGTTGCCAAGAAAAATACAAAGAGAGCATTCTCTTGCAGAGTAAATTCAGTGCAGCTTACAAGTCACTCTCCTGGTGTATGCAGAATATTTCTCTCTCCCTTAGCCAGAGCCAGAATCAACACAAATAAACAGGTAGGGTAACACAGAGAATGTGTGATAGTGTCTAAAGTTGGAAAGTGCAGGGGAAAAAAACCCCAAAAGTCCCACTCAAAAGGCTTTCCTGAATACCACATTTTATTATGAATGTAATTATTTATACTCTACAATACTTTTGTGTCAGAGACATTCATACGAAAGTTTCTGAAGTCACAATTTTATCTGATTCATGCCAAATACATATGCTTGATCTTGATAAGTTAATGAACTCATTCTAATAGCTGAAGAGATTCTGTCATTTCATTTGACGTGACTGAATCCTAGTGACATTGTTTGAATCCTGTTATGATGAGGAATTAGTTCTGATTTTTTGCTTATTGGTGTTTGCCTGCTACAAAGGCATTTAAAATCGAACACTGAAAACCAGTCTTCGCAGTTCTAGACTTCTTTTTTGGAAGTGTATTTTAAATAATTATTTTTAATGCAATGGATTTTATTTTATAACTTCACACTGTGACTCAATTCAAAGATATCCCAGGGTCTCAGAGTGTTACAGCATGAGCCGTCATATCCAACAGCCCTAAGGAGGGCAGACAGAACTAACTCCTCATAGTAGGACGCTTCCCCAGTATCTCATACTGTGCCAAAGGAAGCTCACACGATTAGTCTGTCTAGAGCACCATAGATATTTAAATCCAACCCATTCTGACTCTTAAACTTAATTCTAACAAACATCAATGCCAACATATTATATCATCTCGCGTCCACTGTTAGCTCTAAGAACCAACTGCTCTTTTACAGTGCATTGGTAATGCACTAATGATAGTAAGTCAGATCCTCCTTGGTATAAACCACAGATGTCTTTCTGTTAACCTAGAATCCTGCAGTTTCTACTTGGAGAGCATTTTTATTACTGTGTGGTTGTTAATGCTGGCAGACTTCGAAATACGATGATTTGAAGAAACAGCTGTTTTCATAATTAACAGAAAGCAAATTACATATATTGTATGTTGGTCTACAAAGGGACACTTGTGAAGAAATTTGTGTTAATTCACATGAAATAAGTCACTCTTATGGCCGACATCACATCTCAATTATCACAAATCCAAAATACTGTGTAGCTTCTCAAAGCATCTTACCCCGTTCACCACAAAACAGTGCAGTAGAGAACGTTTCATCAAATAAGCTACTTAGAAATCTGCGTTTCTCAAATTTAGTCAACATTGGTCCCAGGGGAATACTTTTTTAATGCTCAAGTGATACTTCAGCTGAAGTTCGTTATCTTTTATGCTCGCTTCCCTTCACTATTCAATGAAGGACTAACTACTACAAAAATACTTCATGCCGAATAAATAACGTTTCAGCCATTTTTTCTCACAACCATACAACAGTTTGCTCCTAATACAGCCTAAATTACAAAAAGAGAAATTCACAATGCTACATACAATTCCTGCATGAAAAAGACTTTAGGAAAACACTGTTTCATTACCTCTTAAATGGGATAGCTTTATCATGTGGCTTTCTTATTTGAGAAGAAAAAACAAACCCACAAAAAAAAAAAAAACCAACCAAAAACAACAACTCCAAACTCCATGAAAACAATTTTTTGAGAAACAATTTTGATTATTTTTTTTTCCTATGCTGCTCTCAAGCTTTCTTTATTTGGTTAACTTAAATGGGATGGTCAGGTCCACATATAATGCTTATAAATGGCAGTATCGACTGAAGACCTATCGGAAGTGCTGAGAGAAGGATTGTGCCAGCCACTATGTTTTTCAGCAAACTGATGAGGCAAGAGGAGAGATGAACAAAGAATTCACAACTCACTGAAAAGCTTTAAGGAGGAGGAGAAAGTGTTAAGAAATGAGATGAGTCCATGAGCGCACCAACTGCTTTGAAAATCAGAACAGAAAGAAGGGAAGACAATTTGGATAGGCACACAGAGCACCAGCAGTATGAGGTGAAACACTCAATGTCAGGAATAAAGGAAAGACAGACGTCAGACTATAGTATGATGGATTTTGAGTTTCAGGATGTATACTTTGAGACAATCTGCATATATAATTCAGTTTATTAGCTGGAAGTGGTGAAGCAAATCATCAAATGATGTAATAAGTAATAAAAAAAGCATATAATGAATCTACAGCTTAGAAGTTCCACTGCCCAGTAGGTCATGCCCCACCTATGAGCTGTTTCACCAAGGTCTTTTCTAGCCAGCCCTGAGCTGAAGCTAGCCTTAAAGCCATGCATAGCCCAAGTCCCGCCCAGCACTCTAAATGAGAAGCACTGCTTTTCAAGCACATCTTTGCTTAAATTAGCTGCTATACATTCTGTACTTCAGTTCAGTACCCTAAGTATATCAAGAAAAAGCTTTACACTGGTATAAAATTATTTACAGAGAGGGCAGAACGATCATGTGATGCTGAGTGGTGTCACATCCTGATTTCTGAAAACATAAAAAAAGAGGCACTCAAGCCCACTTCACCTTTTAGGAAAGAAGCCTTAATTTAACTATTGTCAAATATAATGGTTTCAGAGAAGCATACAGCTTTGCAGAAAGAGAGCTTCACCTTCTAAGAGAACAACATCGTATGAGACACATGGAAGATATGTATCCGGCCCTTGCTCTTCAGGATGTGTACAGAATAAAGAGAAGTCACAGAATCACAGAATGTTAAGGGTTGGAAGGAACCTCTAGAGATCATCTGGTCCAACCCTCCTGCCAGAGCAGGTCCACCTACAGCAGGCTGCACAGGGTGGCGTCCAGGCGGGTTTTGAATGTCTCCAGAGTGGGAGACTCCCCCACCTCTCTGGGCAGCCTGTGCCAGTGCTCTGCCACCCTCAAAGGAAAGAAGTTCCTCCTCATGTTGAGATGGAACTCCCTATATTCGATTTTATACCTTAGGCTGAAATCAGCATCGCTCTCTGTGTGCCCCATATATGCCTGATCATGGACAATGAAGAATAAAATCTTACACTGACTAAGTTTGTTATAAGCACATCAGTGACCCCAACTGCCTTCTTCATCAGCCATGTCCACTTTCAGTGGTGCTTTAGGGACATTATTTCTCATGATGGCACAGGGCTATGCGAGACATATCTCAACTGCAATATACATGGTACTATATTTCCTTAACTACACTCTGTCCAATTAAAGCGCACACTATATTCAATTCATCCAGATTCCCCTTGCACAAGTCATGAACTCTTAGACTACCAGAACTATCATAAACTCTTGAGCTGTAAAACGATCTAGTCTTTTTATGTTTAACTCACTTATTACCTCAAATTCTGTGGTGACTGCAGAAGGACAGAAGCTGGCTTGGAAGCAAGATAAATGAAATATCTTAATTTTTATCTCCCCAACTCATCTCATTTACATGTAAACAAATGAAGGCAAAGCAAGAATCATAGATTTTTGTTCAGTTAATGCACAATCTTTTCAGATGAACAACAACTACCAACAACCCCCCAACATACAGACTACATGTATACCATTGCACAAATACTTTGTGGAATCCCCCTGCACCCTCATCCCACTGCCAAACTTGGTCAGTGCCAACAAAAGTCTCTCCTCAGTACAACAACCAGCTTCTATCCAGGATCATCTTGATGAGTTACTAAATTCGATGGAGTAACCAAATAATGAGAAATCAAAAGCTGTAGACACCTATCTTTTTCCAGACATGGCGACAGCCAACCCAGTCAATAGTCACTCTCTTTGCCAAGGACAATTAGACCAAAGTTAGCTTAAATGATTTAAAAAGTACATCTTTGCTAGCCTAGATCATTTTGATTGGAACGGGCTAAGTGAGCCCCGGCCATTCATTCAGCACAGCTGAGAACATGATGACCTTCAGCAGACGGCACTGATGAGCAGCTGGGGTTAGAAACAGGATTATAACCTTTTCCACTGGCACAGCTGGATGAGGAAGAACAGCTACATTTACATCTGAAAGACAGACGATCATACTTGACTGAAAAGTCAATACTGTGTGCATTCCTGATTTGGACATTTAACAGTCAGTCAGCCACTCGTTCTGCGTATTTATGAAATAACATCACAAATGCATCCTAAACTTTTCTCTGTTACATCTTCCAGGTGTACCTAAAGTGTCAACCAGCATTTTAATTAATCCATGAATTCTTGCAAGTCTTAAAAGTCGAGCACATAATGTATGTACCTGAGAGAAATTCTGGTGTTGGTAAATAACATTTATTTTGCTTTCTTCAACAGAGGCATGAAATGTAAGCTTTCAAGCATACAGCATTGAGTGTAGAACACTATAATTAAGAACTATATATTAGAAACAAAATTATTTTTGTGATCTCTTATTAGTTCTCTTTCTTGCGTTACTCAGTTTATATTAGTCTGCTTATTTAACAACTCAATCTCATGGACAATTAAACAATACTCACAGAGGTATGCGAATGTCCAACCCAATCAGTTCCACCTTATTAAACTCTTCTTTCATTGTTTTGTCGCATCCTGAATTACACAGTCAATACAGTCTCCTCAACAGGGCTCCACTTCTGAATACGTTTTAGAAATAAAATCTTAAACTTGATAGATTTCATTATCAGATTAACTGCATTTGCTCTTTTAAATGTAAGACTAAAGTTGTAGGTATTTTTGCAAGAACTTCCACAGTCTTTCCTTATTTCATTTCTGCAGTGATTTAAAGATTGCAGCACTAGAGATCTTGAAATCATTGCTGTCACTTCAAGTGCTATCAGAGTTTATGGTAAGATACAAACTCACAGTCTTCCTAGCATCAGCTACAATGACAAAGTTATTTACTGCACTTTATGGAGGCACTAATCTTGTTTTCCATATTCCTACCGAAAACTGGTGACATTCACTATCTTCCCAACCACCACGGCATGACATGCAAGTCAGTTTGAAACCTGTGTCATAACAGCTCATCAGAAACATAAACGTTGATTCTTTCCACAGGTAACGGCAGGCAGAGACTAGAGAAGACAACTTTTACTTTCCTTCAGAAAAGCAATGATTTCTTTTAGTTTCTGTGAGTTATATGGCAGACATAGATGCTTTCTTATTATATACTTATTTTGGCATACGGCATTTTTTTCCTGAATTAAGAATCTCAGAATAAACTACATATACAGCTGAGAATGTTATTTCAAATGAACTATCTTTGGCGATCAAAAAAAAAATACAAAAAAGCGCAAGCTTTAAACCTACTTTCGCTTTTCATTATGAGTAAAGGGTTGCTCATTTAAATTAAAATAAAAAATACACCTAATCTTCTGATTGTCCTTATTTTGGGGAGAATCACCTGAATGTCTAGAATAAGAATTACCCAGCAAAGTGGCGAATTAAGTTCTTTGTAAGTTAGCTTATCATCTTCCTCTTGTTTTGTACAGTATACAAGTGATCTGAAATTTGTCAAAGGAAAAGGGATAACTCTCATCTTTTCTTATAGCAGCATACATCAGTGACAGGTCATGCCTCTTTGCAGTAGAGACCTTTAAGTGATACTAAATGAAACTATTATATACATACCATATTTCAAGTGACTGCCAACATTAATGCATTGTTTCAGTAATAACCATGAATCTACTGTGACATATTTGGGCTATTTCTCTGTGTGGTTATAATAAACTTTTGTCCAAGAGCATTTAAGTCTGTAGCACTCATTATCCTTGTTGTGTGACCTAGAAGGGTCCTTGGCAATCAAAATTCTGACATAGAAGTTCACAGTTCAAATCTGCCTTTCAAGTTGTCCCTTGAGACTACTTGTACTGATCCCAAGTCTTTTTTGACAGCTGTGTTGAGGTTTCGTGATTATAAATTCCCATCTCCTAATCTTTTCACTGGAAAGGGCAGCTGCAAGTAATGGCAAGTTAATTGCAGCATATGACACAGACTCTAATAAATGCTTTAAAAGATTCGCAATCTATGCTTAAAAAAACAATTTGGTGGCAATAATTTCATTTTACATCTCCAGAGGTCTAAGTTGCTCCTAAACACTACAGAAAGAGAAAAAAATAAGGTGCGTTTTACAGGATATAGGTCTCAGTAATTGCCATTGCATGGCAAGGTTTTATGCTACACCTATGAAAATGCAATTGTTCCACACATAATCTGGCAGCCAATACATAGTTCACTCACAAAAGGAGATGGACTCAAACTAATGACAATCTACTGTTAATATATTCCAATATTTTCCTTAGCTATATGACTGCATTAGTTTGTGATGTTTAAGGCAGCAGAGGTTATAACATGGTACAACAAGGCAGAATAACAGAAAAATACTTACCTGTATTGACTATAAACATAACAGAAGACCTACAAACTAATTGCAGTTATTTGGCGCTTGCAATTATTTTCAAGTAAGCTATGACAACTGTAATACACACCTGTCAGCCATTGTCCTACGTCATGATGAGACACATCAGGTCATATAAACTAAGAAAACGCAAGAATAGATCAGTATGCATAAAAGAAGAATGATGCATACTTTCAGAAAAGGTGACATTCTAATGCCTACATAAGGACCAAACCAATGGCCCACCAAGGAGCTATTATGATGATCCAGTCTGACTTGATCCGTAACATACTTAAAAGAATTGCCCCCAATAGTTTATGCATCAACCGTACAACATTTATTTAGTGATAAAGAATCCCTGAAACCTTTGAGAAGTTATATTTCTCTTTATAGGATCTTGCTATACCATTTACTGCTACGTTAAAGGACGCACCTTCTGGTAATTTTCTCCCTAAAGAGGAGATAAACGCTAATCAGATCATCTCTTGAACCTTCATTCTGCTAACTACATTGAGGTCTTCAGTCTCTGTCTCTACAAGCATTTTTTCAAACCTCAGACAAATTCTTTCCTCTCTTCTGCTGATTCCTTTACAATTACCCGCCAGAAATATTTCAGACAAATATTTAAGGAAAGGAGCAAACATGGTAAACAGATCAATGGATTATAATAAAAGTAATTTTTAATCTTATATATGCAGGTTTTATATTCTCTAAATGATTGTAAGCTTTCCTGTAGGACTTTAGGTTTCAGGCCTAATATTACACACCTTCAGTTTATACCCATATAGCTCTTCAGTGTTTTCTGGTTTAATGTCAAATAGCAAAACACATAATGGACATTGGGTTGCTTTTCAACAAGCAAGACAAATGTTGAGCACAAGGGTAAAGTTTTCACAGCTTAAAGTTTAGTTCCTGAGAAAAATTTATACCTTGAACTAATCTTTGTAATCTCTGTAGCATACTTTTAAGATATTCAGAAACTTCTGATGTCAACACCAACTGATGTGTAGGCAGACTAACCTACATTACCACCAAAAGCAAAAATACACCAAAATGCCTCAGTCTTACTACCTTTTCAGGTCTCAATAGGCATCCATGCTTCCTTCTGTGACATAAGCAAGAAATATTTATTTTTTTTTCCCCCCAAAATCAGTCAAGGGAGCCTTTGTTGGGAACTGAAGTCCTCATCTCCTATACATCATTGTCCTGGAGGTTAAAGTAATATAAGAGCAGCCAAAACCTGTAACAAGTAAGGGCACATTTCTTGGTTCCTGTCCCACGTGAGTGCCCAGAAGACAAACTGACCAAGCAAGTTGCTGACTTTATGAGTCTCATACAGACCCTTTTGAAACTAGCATCTGTAGTAGACTATACATCATGTTTCAGCATTTCTCCTCCTCCTTTATACTCAGTACTGTTAAAAAAAAAAACAACAACAACCAAACAAAAAAACCCCACCTCAAAACAAAGCAAGAAAATATGATGTCTTCCTCTCAAATCTTGCAATACAAGACAAAAGACAGATGATGAATGAAGACATCAGGAGAGTCACAACCCCTCACTGCCTCGAGAAATGCTATGGAGTTTAACGCTTGGAAGTGAGAAGGATGCACAGTGGTAGATGGTCCACTCAGAGGACCTCATCCAGCTCCAGCCTTGGTGACACCACAGTGGCTGTCCTGGACTGAGCCATTTGCAGGTTTGGAGAGATGCTACCCAGGAGCTTGGTGAATGCTGGTACTGCTGCTCTATTAGGAGTCACAGCCCGCTGAGGGGATTCCACCAGGTCTTGTCAATCATGTATACTCTTCAGAAAAAGCAGAAAGCTTTTTCATCCTTATTGTGATTTAAAGGTGTTTTTCATAATAATTTTCTCTCAGATTTTCAAAATTACTTTCTACCTGAAACTGTTTTACGAAAGGATTTTTTCTATTGAATGATTTAAATAGTGCTTTTTTTTCCCCACAAATAAAATGTTGCTCCCATTTGCAGAGCTGCAGATCTTTAAGAGAAAATTGAAATATTTGTATGTATTTATTTAGATTAAAAAATAACAAAAAAAGAAGCCTTTCCAAGGATCTCCACGCTTCAATATGCCATTAATAATGCAATTAGTCAGACCTCCCTCATGGCCCTATGTTTTAAAGGGAACAGTGTAAAAGAAGAAAAAGGTTTCAGGACAACAATGCAGTAACAGAACATCTGTAAATTAGCAAGTATTTTTATTAGATAAGTAGCAACTGCAAAAGTAGCACATGCAAATATTTTAATGGAATAACTCACACTAGCATGTGTTTAAATGGCATTCACAAAATAAGCCAAGAGCACCTGAGGTGTTAAAGCCCTAAAATTGCATCTTTTAGCAAAAGAGAAGAATCAGGCTAATGAGTTAGTTGTATATTATTCTTATATGCTTATAATAATCCCTTAGCTAGCAAGCTTTAATTTTTTTCAAGGTGCTATAAAAATTACCAGAATAAGTATTAGTCAGAGGTACCCTTCAGTTATATCTTCAAATACCAGCAGGACTAATCCTCAGGTAAAATAGCAAAAGCTTAATGCTATCGTATTTAATTTCAAAGGGTTTGAACAAAGAAATAACTTCAGATGATTGATCAGTTAAATTGTAGGCAAAAATTGCACTTGTTATAAAAGTTGGTTGTATTTCTCACAAATACCTAGGAATATTTCCATAAAATTACAGTCATATTAGAGCAATCGGCCCGCATTCTAGAACTCAATAATTAATAAGTGAGTTGTTGAACACTACGGATGAGTTTCTTTGTACTGACCTTGAAGAAAGAGTCATTGTGAAGTATCATCTCTGCATTTATACCGTTAGCAGTGTAGGAAGACTATGTCCCTCACACTTCACCATGCATCACTGAACTGTAACAAACTCTGACAGGTATAGAGCGTATCTCTAAATATTATGACACTCTGCTAGTGACAGCTGGAAAAGAAAAGCTGGACACAATCACAATTCTCACATTTAGTGGAAAAGATGAGCTGCCATCCATAGCAACCATGTTTCAGGAAACACTAATAAATTTTAAATATTTTTAAATGTCTCATTTCCTGACATTTTAAAACACAGAAAAGCATCAGTTACGAATGCAGACGCTTTTACTGTCAGCAATTAGTCTTCGTGTCGTATGTGTAACATTGTCACAGAAACCACTGCTAAAAAAACAGCCCAAAACACTAAAAACCTATAGCTTTCAATAACCTTGCTCAATTATAAAAACAACTCGTGGCAAAGGTCATTTGCAATAATATTTGCATAATAGTTGCATATGAGGAATCAGGCTTGGAATGTCACAGAAGTATTCCAAGAGTAAACTTTCTGCAAACTGAGTTTTCTCATTAACCATAAGTATTTCTAAAGCAATTGAATTAAATATTCATTTTAAAATCGGAAAATTACATTCAAGCGCTGCACCTTATATAGATGACAAGTACAGAAAAGAGGACTGTATCTTCCCACCAGTGCTAACTTTAGCTTACAATTCATCTTTAATTATTTTGATGAGTATGCCTTTAATTCAAAGCATATAGTGTTGCAAACTCAAGGACTCTGTTTAAATATATCTGCTTCAAGGTTTACAGCTACCTACCCTTCTGCAGTTTAACAGAAGGACAGTTCAGCCTTGGTACCCAAATAAATACTTTAATCTGTAGCCAAAATAATGTGAAAATCTTAGACATTATAACTTCCTCTATAGTCAAACAGGTATGTGCTACATACCTGTTGAACTCAACATTCTCTTAAAAGATGTTTCTTTTCTTGCATGGCAAAATACACAGCATTTGCTTCTTAAAAAGGAATGTTTGCTTCTAAAAAGAATTATAAAACCGCAATTATATTCAGAAAACAAAAGTTTCAATGCAGATATGCAATATGATATGAAATACTCCCAGGAATAAACTAGTGCTCTGGAACAAACCACATTTTTAATCATTACAAAGTGAGAAATGAGTACTCAAAAGGCTTCTATTTCTGCTTTTTAATTTTTTTAAAATAAATACATTTGGGCATGTATATACACTTCTAAACACATTAATCAGAAGTGATAGTAATTATGAGTATGTTGCTACTTTAGCTGATTTTTGCAGCATCAGAAACAGCTTGGTTGTTTAATATTATCAATTAGTTCTATTATATTATTAGATATATTACTTTTAACTATTTTGATTAAAAAAAAAAAATAATTTCAGGGAGCATGTATGTGACTACAAATACTTCTGTTCCATCTTACCTAAAGTGCTTTCCTGTAATTTATAACTATATTATACTAAACATTTTGCCAAAATGCTACATTTGATGTTTCATTCAAGTTTATTTTACAAACCCAGAAGTTTCTCAAAAAAGTTCTTTTGTGAAATGATTTTTTGGGGAAAAAAAAAAGGAATATAACTGCTTCTGTTGTTTCTTTGATTATTATGTGTATAAAAGGAGATCCATTTCCTGAATGTTCTAATTCAACTTTTTGGCTCTCTCTTTACTCAGAGAAGTTGAAGCTAAACACTTCAAATTCAAATCTGACTTGCTGACCTTGCCAAGAATGGCAGAACACCTCGCCTTTGAAGAAAATCAGTTTGATTTTATTAAGTTACGAACATTTCCAGCCAGCAGACCAGAATATGTTGACAGTACATTTCATACTACTTGGAGTATCTGGTGCTTTTACTTGTATCCATTTAAAATGCTGATCTGTATGCAGGAAAAGAAAAAAACAGTATGGTTCATTTGATGTATTCGGCAAAAAGGATGTCTTAAGGGATATTTATGAGGAATGCTTCATCTCAAGTTTCCTTAACATCCATTTAATTTCATCTGTTTTTTCCCTCCTTTTCCCTTTTTCCACTAAGCCTTCCTTACTCCTTGGCAAATTAAGTGGGGAGGGAAGTAATAATAAAGTGACAGAGAGACAAATAAATCAAATGTACAGTAGAGGCAGCTGACAGTCAATACTGAATCTTTTCCAAGACCTTTCCTTTTCTTTACGTTGGCAACGATCAACCCAAAATTCCTAACACAGGGTTTTCAAAAGTGTTCAGGATCCGTCAGCTTGAACAAACAGTAGTAGTTTAAAGTGCAAGGGGAATGAAGAGTAGAACAGTAGGAGAGTGGAGAAGGATAGTAGGAGGCAAAACCATGTAGTACAGGCTATAGAAGGAAACAACAAGGTTCACTAGATAGCACTCAGATCTTTACGTAGAACTTGCTCACTGTATATGCTATTTCATCTACAACTGATCACTGTCACAACTCTTGTCTTCCTCTGTAAACCAGTATGATACCTACCTACTGCTGTAAAGCACTTTCAGTCCTATGGTTTAAAAGCTCCTAAAGAAATGCTAATTATTGAGTCAACAAGAGATGATGAGCTATATACCAGACAGCTTAAAGCCCTGATTTTCAATTGCTTGTTTTTCTTCGCTGTATGGAATAAACACTAAATGAGGAAGTTACAAGCTTGTTGAGTGAATTCAAACTAATCCAACAAACAGCAGTAGAACATGAACTGAGCTCAATTTCTTTTTTCAGTCTCCATATGATAAATCTATGTGCTTGGCTGCTTGGTGTGTAACAACGTTCTTAGCAATTAGATGGCCACATTCTCTTTAAGCAGATGGAACAGAGCTTAATGATACTTGAAACTGCCATATTAAAGGCATTTTTACGGTGACCACTTTTTTTCTTCACTTAGTGCAGTGGAAAATGGAGTTTGACAGAGATGACAGGTGATCTGAGGTTCATTTGAAAGCTGCAGTTAGTATCGTGTATTCTTGGTTTTTACTTCTGAGTGCTTCTTCCAGACAAGAAGTCTTCAGAGAGGGAGAAGATTCTGGGTCCTAAATTAATTTAGCATTCTTTTATGGCAAGGACAAAAATAAGATAGCTTTATTTTCTTCTGAGATTTCTCAAAAATCCAACAACTTAAATTCTTTAGACCTAGAAATACTTAACAGTAGCTTTCTGATAATTTCTTACTTCAGTTTTCAGTTTTACATCCAATAAAGATGTAACGTGTAATGCTAATTTTCCAGGTATATTTCTTGTATTTTGGGCTTGTATTTCACTCAAAGGAGGGGGTAAAAAGCAACAAGATTTTTCTTTTGTTTAATTCTAAACATATACGCGTAAGAAATATTTGGCTACCACACTTAAAATTCACATCACTGTGTACTGAAACTTTCTAAAAGGAAAGATCTGTACAACATTAAAGCTACGCTTGATACTACCCCTATAGTTAATGGTCTGTTAGATACTCTTTTATGTCCCTATTTCAGAGGGTTTATAACTTCAGGACAAAATTCTTTGCAATCTGAAACTAAGCATACAGGATAGCAGTCCAGAAAGAATTTTAATAGGCACATATTCAAACTTTCTGTAAAACAGATTTTAAATAAAGACTTCTTTTTGTGCTCTTAGCTAAAAGCAAAGATTAAAAAGGATTTTTCTGGCACCTGTCTATAACAATTTTTTCACAGTAAAGTAATTTTTAATATCAAAAATGACACTGCAAAGTAAAAGAGAAACATAACATTTTCACTACAAAGAACTCACTATGTATTGATCTTTATTATTACTATTTAATTAAACATCACAGCAGTGGTGAAAACTACAAAACAGAAATACACTTTATGTCCCAAATAATTTCTAACTCAAAACAGGGGCAGATATCAAATTCAGGAGTTTTTGCTGCAGGTCCAATTGTGAATAAATATCTTGGATGGAAGCACTGCAGAACCATTTACAGGAGCTGAGCAGAAAGGAGTTGAGAAGGCAGAAAGAGAGAGGGGAACACGTAAAGAAAGTCCCATTAGCGTTTTGGTGAAATACAGCAGTGCGGTTTTGAAGCTAATCTTCCATCATCCCCTGTTTCCATCTTTGGCTAGGTTCACACAGAAGTTTTGGAGCACTAAACTCTTTTTGGAGGAAATCAAACAAGAAACTGTTTCGTGTGCGCACTACAAGTGCTACAGTCCCCATGGTCTGCGAGCGTCCTGAGCGACCTATGAGTGGTCCTCTGGAAAACGGAACCGTACACGTGGTAGGAATGTGCAATATGGGAAAGCAAACTAAATCTGGTTGGAAATCTCCTGAACTCCATACAAAGGACATGTAGGAGCCTCAGATGCTTCTACTGGTGTACCCCAGGGTGTTGAATTATTTTCTAACATAAACACAGCCTGTAATACTCAGCCTTATTAAAAGAGGTTGTTTCACAGGCAATACATCTGTACGCTCTGAGAGCTGTTGCACTAAAGTGGTTGCTGCACCAACCGTAGCGTTGAGTCTCGTGTCTTCTGCCCTGCTCTGAGCAGTTCAGCTGCCCATGCTGAAGGTCAGCTCTGACCCGGGGCAGCCGTGTGAGCGGGGACAGAGCCTGGAAGAGAGCTGTGCTGGCCTGGTGCGTCCGCCCCTGGCTTGGGAGCTGCACGTAAGCCCAGGATCTGGTCCTCCCTGAGCTAGGCTGGAGGCACATCTGTGCCTGACCTTGCCCAGCTGACTTGGCCTCATGGCTCGGTCCCTGTCGCTGCTGGCTCATGTGGCACTCACTGCGTGGTGGCCGAGCCTGACGGTGGTCGCCAGCCCGGCTCTGCTCCTCTTGTGCCAGGACCGGCACCACGCGAGTCATCCTCAGCTCCCATCTCATCTCCCCGTGCTGGGCAGACTGCTGCTGCTCCCCGATACCTCAACAGACCTACTCTTTCAAGAGGAAAAGACATTTTGGCTTGAGAATAATACTAATTTAATCCATATTACTTGGATGGACTTCAATGAAGTTTCCTCATTAAGCCAGCAGTCCTGAAACATGAAAGCAAATACCTAGCCCGAGCTATGGAAAACAGTGGAGTTGCCCATGCTGGTAATGTTAGATATTTTTACATGTGCCCGCATGACCAAGAAATAAATTCTTAGGGCAAATTGCAAAACTCTTCTACAACATAAACCGAATTTCTATTTAAACCCACAGAAGGTATATTGTTATATTAACACAGTATTGTTAGTGCTCGCTAAAAGAAAAAAAATATGGTAAACTTCCTAAAGAAATAGTAAAACCCCCTTAATTTTACCACCACCATTGAACAAATACCTAAAGCATTTCTCAGAGTGCTGATTTTTACCATAAGGATGCAAACATCTCAAAAGCACTCTAACTTCCTGCAAAATGGAACAATAGAGTGTTAGGTGACAGGTCATTTGACTCAAATATTTGTAAACCTGTATGTCATGCTGGAAAGCGTCATTATCTTTTATGTGTCTGAAATAAGAAATATTTATGAAACATCCTGATCTTTTGAGTCACATAATGCAAGCGTGCACATTAATGACATTTATAGAGTTCAACCTACATAATCAGCTAGTTGATGTATCGACAATTATCATTCTTTCAAAGAGTGTTTATTTTAATTGGATGTAATTTAGTGCTCCCTAAGGTGATAGAGTGGACACCGGCTGGCCTTCTGAACATAAGTTTTAGTGGGACACAAGGATTTCTTTCGGCTTTGTTGCAGAATGAGTCTAAAATATATTTGTCAATATTTTGTTGAATCGAAGCTTGAGAACGCTCCAAGCCTCTGCCAAACATTTTTTCATCAGGGACACAGAACTACATCTCTGAAAACAATAACAGCAGCTATTACTGTCATCCCTGTGGCTCAGAAGACAGGAGTCCTCCAGCGGGAGGACAGGAGTTCTGCTCTCAGCTCTGCCACTGACTGGTATCGATCACTCCGTCCACTTGGAGCCCTTCATATTGAAGAGATGTCATTTCTCTCACCTTACAAAACAAAAAGTTTTGGTTGCAGCGTTCACTTTTGACAATCCTAGGACTACAACCTCAATTTCCAGTACAGCAAGTCCAAATTTCATTCATTTAGCCACTCAGAACAACCACTCCTCATTTATGAAATTGTACTTAAGACACTTGGATCACAGTACAGATAGTTCCCTTTTGTACTAGTCAGAGTCTTCCAACATGATGCAAGGAAAAACTTATTAATGTATATGCAAAAGAAAAAAAATTAAAGTTGTTCAGTTAAATGTGAGTTTAGGAAGTCCCAGAGATGCTGATTTAGCAACTACTTGTGTACATGTTATTAATTTTCAGCTGACAAGCAGCATGAAACTTGGAGTGGCAAACATTTGCAAAGCAATATTTCTTTCTGTAAGTTTTAACGGACATCTAAAGCTTTGCTTTGACATCTTTGGAGACCTGATCCCCACTTCAGGAAAATGAAATTAATCATGTATCCATTTAGACCTCAGCATAAGCTGTTAATGGTTTAATTACGCTACTGTATAAAGCTTCCCTTCTTTCCCTTTCACTTCATTCCATCCCTCTAGCTTGTCCTTCTTCACACAAAAAAACCACTAACCTACAGTTCTTTTCTTCCCCTCACAAAGATTTTTAAATACTTCCTTGTTAATAAACATACTTTTTGTTACGCTCAACTGAACATTGCTTTCAAGCATTTTCAAAGCAGCAGAAAGCACATTTTGAAACTATCAAATTATCTGTTTATATAGATACAATATAAATCGGAATGCTTTTGGGTACAACACAAAGCTTTTGGATTCAAATGCCTTTATTCCTATATCATAAGATCCTACCATTCTCAGGCACAGATACAAAAAACATCTCTTGCTCATAGTCCCCAGAGAAACAGAAGTGCAAGCAGGGAGAGGAAAGAGATGCCAATATACTGGGGTTTTTCAGTTCTTTCATATCCACTATAGCTCCATCATGCTTAAGCCTTCCTCAAACACACAAGCCTTCAAAAATCTCTACACGCCCACCCTATAAGGTCCCTCACATAACCCTCAGCTCCACTGTATACCCCCTAATGCCTTCCAGGATAATTTCTTCTCATCCATTCCGTGGTCCCTACCACTTTATCTAGGCAAACAGTACATACTGCAGCCAGTGTGGTTGTGTTGTGCGGCTGGTGTTGGGGTTACACTGATGGTTTAGGTAAGGTGTCCCCTAACTGGGGGCGGTCGGGGTTACAGAACGGCTAAATGCTCAGCTCTCTTGGCTTTGCTCTCACAAATCTGGGCTTCCTCCCTCTAAACTGCTATCAGTTTTCACAAGACTTAGTAGAAACTGAGCACTTTTGGGCATTGCATCTAAGTAATCTGGTTGCAATTGGCGACTGGGTTCAGAAATTATTACTGACAGTCAGCAGACAGAATATTTGCACAAATGTATTTTTCAGGCCACTAAGCTAAAATGTGATATTGAAAACTGTGGGGCTGTTGTAAGGGAAGGAAAATGAGCATGGTTATGAATTGTGGTGGTTTTCAATACTGTGACAATGACACTAAGTGCCAGCTTTCTCTCTTTGTACTGCATTCAAAACTGCTCAGCTGAGAAGTGAACTTAGCAGTGGATGGCAAGCTGCTGTAATAGAAGCCTCACACTGTGCAAAAACTGTTGTTACTTTTTTGATGTTTCAGTTGCCTATCCAAATAAAATCATCCGGTGAGAATGTGCATGAGGAAGCATATGGTATGTAAATAAATAGCAGGAGGCTTATGCTAAACAAACTTCTACTTTATCTCTCCCAACCTTCCTTTCTTCCTTTCCAAGTTGACCTTAAACATACTTGGAAGGAAAAACTGTTTCTCAACTATGTGCTTATACATGATCAGAAACAATAAGGTCTAGTCCAGTGAGGTCAAGATCTCCACTGTTTTTACGAGTGATAGTTAACATAAATAATACTTCCAGCCTCCTCAGCTCTATATATCTTTTCACAGGATGTAGATGACAGGAACGTGTTTAATTAAATGAGAGACAAAAGAAGAGTACGGCACTGCAGGATTATGAGGTCTTTCAGAGAGTCCTTTCTTTGCTGCGTCCTCCTGATTGCAGCAAACAGGGAGAAATCTAGACTTAGTGGATTCTCTCTCATCTGCCCACCTGACGGCCGGGAAACTGTTCAGGACTGTGAGGCTCTCTCAACTCAAAGCAAAGATTCAGAGAGCGCCGAGATCTGCGCTGGACTCTCTACTGTGCTGGACTTTGGAGGGGATTTGTTCTATTACCTTTTAGGTTATGCATTATGGTGGTTGTAATACACGTCAGCTGCAGGTACCTTAAAAGCCATGTCCCACATTTCACATACGATATTTGCTGCATGTTCAAAAGCTTTACAGGTTTTGGTTTAAATGAAACATCTTCTGCATTATCTCAATGCCAAATCCAAGCAGGGTAAGAACAACATTTTGTCACTGTAAGGATGAGGGGAGTCAGCGTCAAATTAGCCTCTTGCTGCCCTGTTCTTTAAAAGAAGGAGGAGAAAGACTCTGTGCTGGGAGGGAGAGCTGGAGGTGTCCTCAGAAGAGTCAAGCTTAGGGCCGCTGGGGCAGAGCCTGGTACCAAATCTACCGATGGCTGCCTCACATATCACCCCATCCTTTGGCAGCAGGTACCCCCAGGCTTCCCAAGCCTCTGAACAGGCACAGAGAGTGGAAGGAATTCTGCCATGCAACCGATTGCTAGCGCAGATGTAGATTTCTATGTTAAAGATGTTTAAGATCAACTTCTAAAAAATTCTTTAGCTTCCTGAATCTTCCAAACATGTAACTTTGGAGACTGCAACTTAAAATGAGCCTTCTTATCAGGAACATACCACACTTATGCCAAACAGTGCTATTAATACATGTTCACTAGGCCATTAGCGTAATTTTTTTAAAGGAAGATGTTTTGCTTTTCTCAGTGTTCATCCTTTCCTATAAGCATAGGACATATAAATATATATGTCCAATATGTATACATACATAAAAATAAACAAAAATAAAACAAACAAACCCCAGAAATAAAAAACCAGTAATACATCTGATCACAGGTGACTTACATTAGAAATGAAGATGGATAAATCACCTATGCAACCAAGTCAGAATATTTTGAAAGAACAATTGAGGGTACAGCTCATTCAACTAATACAGACATACTACAGTTAGCTTGGAAGTTAACAAGCGAGTTTTTCACAACACTATAGGTCAGCACTATGGAAATTAAGTGAGCTGAAATAGCTAGCTGGTATTTAGGTAAATAATTTGGCAGCTATCGTTAATGAACATCAGCAGCTCTACCGTTTGAACACTTGGATTAACTCCTCTAACTTAGCATAGCAAAACCACCTCGCACAGAATTTGAGAAGGAAAAAGACAAAGATAAGGCTATAACAACATTCCACACAAAGGAATATTTCACACCCATTTTCTAACTTACCAATAACGCAGTGTCAGAACTAGAAAAATGGTAGGTTATATCTAAGGTTATAACCCCAAGACAGGAATAAAAAAAAAAAAGTTCAACAGCTTAATGATCTACTAACTCATGCTGACAGATTCTTTTTTACATGTAATGATAAGAAAATGTGGTCTTAGGAAGCCACACAGGACAGTGCTTAATCACATTGTCGCACCTCCTCATCTGAGCCACCTGAGAATGCACACACATGCACTCAGGCTTCCAAAACAGAGACGGTTCTTCATCCACTCAAGCATCTCAACACAAGCAGTACGCTTAAAGATAACTGTGTTCTACATTAATTACGTGAACTAGAAATTTATCACTAAATTGTTGAAATAATTTAATGTATGAGAAACAAGATGAATCAGCTCACAGAAAACGTGAATCATAAATGTCACCTCTGGAAAAACACTGACTAATGTTTCCACTCAAGCCAGAAAGATCCTGCTTAGGTTTACATCTCGGTGATTCATTTTGTGGAAGGAAAAATAATTGATTCTTCTCTTTCACAGAAAGGCAGTATGTGCTGTGTCATCAGTACGTCAAGAATTTACATTTGTTTTACTGCACAAAGGAGTTTCAAATCAATTTCAAAGGCTGTACATTTGACAAGCAGCCAGCTGGCTATTCAGAACTTCGAATGTGGTTGCCTTTATGTTAGCAAGCAAATAGATAGACAACTGAACATTAAGAGGATTTACGGCAGTTAATTAGCAAATGCCATTGTCCTGCTAAACAAAAATTATTCCCACATAGTTGGATACCAGCCCCCTTAACAGAACTTCTTCATGATACTTCTTTCACAAAGAGTCTACATATTTCTGTACCCTTTTACCATATTTGTTGAAAATTTGGCTTTCAGATGGCTATCTAGATGTGTTATGATGGGCAACATAAGGCAACAAAAGGCTTGTTTTCTTTCAAATGCTGTAATAAGGCATTTGCTGGAGCCTGGCAAAAGGTTCAGAGCCATGTTTTATTCCGCAAGACACACTTATGGTACAGTGCAACTTCATGAAAAGAAAACAATTCTGTATCAAATCAGTAGACCCATGTCAGCATGGGGCTACACCAAAACTAATAAGATGTGTCTCTTACTGCAGCTGCCTCATCTCCAGCTTTCATAACTTGGTTGCTGCCAGCTCTGAATAATGCAGAACATTTTATTTTTTTTTCTTTTCTTCCCCCTCTTAGAAAATCCCAAGTGGATGAGGATGCTGCCAGGGAGCAGGCAGGGACACAATATGAGGGAAAGAAAAACAATCCTAAGGTCTTCCAGAATGGTATCTCTGTTCTTGCTGCTCTTCATTCACTGTAGCTGACCCAGGTGCATCAAACAGCAGCGACGTGTCCTAGGGTTATTCCAGGCTGGCTTTGAATCCCTCGGAGGTTCTATCTCCAGTCACTTATGTGCCCATGCATTTTTCATCAAGACAAACAGTATGTAGGATCTCAGTCAGAGTAATATGGAGAAACTTGAAGAAAGTATAGGTTTTTAAACCTGCCCTTGCACTTACTTTTCATCTTGTGCATAGCATTTGGCTTGTATCATCTCCAATTCTTCAAGTTCCAATTTCTTCTCCCATAGTCCAAGGACAAACAGCAGCTTCGTGCTAGCCAAGACAGGAACAGATTCCTGCAATGGCTTTGTCCCTGACACCATATTTGAAAACCCACTCACCTGCGTAGAAGACGACTTCACTTTCTAAAGTAAGCAGGAGTACCACAGGGGACCAGGTTCCTGAGTTCAGATCTCAGATCAGAAGGGCCGGCATGTGGCTTTGTGATACTGACACTGAAGTGCTTCTGTGGCTAACAGGGATGTGAAACTACTGGTGAGTCTGTTTCACCAGCTGCCTCTTCATAGGAGACAAGTTTCATTGCTTGGATATGCTGATACTTGTATACGAAAACCTCAACAATGAAGTCAATAAAAGCTGTGCTTTGCTGATCATGGATTAAAAAAAAAAAAAATCATAAAGGAAGCCACAAAGGTGTAAACTTGATCTCAACTCCTATCCTTTATTCAGAACCTCATCTCAAAACCTGGGTTATCTGGATTTTGGGTTTGGTTGCTTCTGAAGACTCTTTGGAAGACTCATATAAATGCACAGTGGAGTAACTTCTTCCTAATACAGAAAGCTCCGAGAAGAGTGAGGGCAATATTGCACCGTACTCTAGGATGCTGGTCTAGGTTATAATACGCATAGTCCTATTACGAATAGCCAGTATGCATAAGCATTTGGCCTCTTCTGAGATCTGTCAGAGCAGCTGTGACACGATGGGATGCTGCATTCACTGATTTCTAAAGCTGTTCTACCAGGTGGGCTACCAGGCAGCTGCTATCTCAAAATTCCGTACTCACAATTTGCTTCTTTTCTTGGTTCCAGAGCAGCGGAACATGGCAGGTAAACCCACTGAAGACCTCACCATACAACAAATAAACCAGTCTACTTGGCTGTCAACCATCAAATTCATAGGGAGAGTCACACCGCAGAGGTTACTAGTTGGGAGCTAACTTCTCAAGAAAGTTCATGAACGTAAAATGTTTTCTGTCTAGGTCCAGCAAAAGATGTCTAATATCATGTTAAACCATGTTCACATAAACCAGAAATATGTCAGACTTTTTAATTTGTCCTTTCTAGGATCAAAACCGTATCTGAGAGTCAGAACTGAAGCAATTTCTCTGAGGCGGATTTAACACTGACTGCTAGATGTTACTGTGCTCTTTTTTATTACTATTTTTGATGCAGTTTCCAATAATCATGACTAATCTTTTACCTTACTTATTTGTGTCTATATTCTCCCTTGTATTATCTAGCCAGCTTGTTTATTCCTTTTTGTTTCTCTCAAAGCACAAGATGTAAGATTTAAACTTAAAGAGTTTGGCCAAATGACAAAGGAAGAACTGAATCAACAATAATAATAAAAGTAGGGCAAAAGACAGGAGGTTTCCAAGGTATTCAAGACTTCAAACTGTATTCAAAAGAATACCATTAAATGTAATCAGATTAAACTAATGAAAAATTAATATTATATTATGCAGTATAAATATGATTAATAACTGTTATCACGTTACTGTTATAATATGAACACGTAACATAGAAACTTCTCGCATATGAAGTTTTTATAAAAAATATAAAAATTATAAGCTTAATTATTCTTTCTTTGTACCTAAGGTCCATGCAATTTTAAATAATGTAAGCAAGCTATTTGTCATTTTTCTCGGGAAAAAAGTGGAAAGAAAACAAGGAATTAGCATAGTTTGGCACCCAGACAATTTTATAACTGTAGAAAAATGCACACATGGGCACACATGCACAGGTTTACACAAGTAGCTTGGAAAATGGCAGGCCCTTTTTTACAAATATATAAAGCAACTATCTCAGTGAAGACTTTCATGACTGCCATTGCTGATTATTCCAATTATACTACTAAATGTAAGTATACTGAAGCTGGTAAGAACACAAAATAACAAAAAAGGGATGTTAAAATACTAGTTATCCATGTACTTACTGATTTGGGGTTACTAAAAAAACCCCAAGTTATTAAATGAATCGGTGTTTTCAAGATACCACATGAACTTTTCAACTCCTGTGAGGTGATGCATGACAGGTACTAGCCCTGAATTTAAAGGTTTAGTATAAACTGCAAAAGTTGAAAATAAGGAAAAAAGAAAACCAAATTTTTCCAAAAGAAAATTCTGTTTGAGTCCCTTAAAAATATATTGATGCATAATATATTACAGATTTTTTTAATCCATATAAAATGACAAAAGTATTAATGGTTTTAAATGTTTTTTCAGTAAGATTGCTTTATAAAGCATAAAGCAGCACATTGTGTGATTTTAGAAGCTGAAGACATTTCAGAAGAATTTATTTTTTCATATTTGCAGTAATCTAGTAATTTTTAATGTTTCACCATCAATAGAATAGCCAACATATAAAATCAATCTTTAATTGCATGACAGGAAAAGAATTCTTTGTTGCTTGCATAATTGTGTAGAAACAGTGGCTATCTTAATTGCACCGCTGGAGTTGTAGGAATATAGCATATACTGAAACAAAGCAAATGCGGTTAAAGACGGATAATTTCCATTCTTTCGTTAGCACAGTGTTAATAAACTATGACATCATTCACGGAGTTGTTGGGAGAATAATATGTTAAAAATAAAGAAAAATAAGTATAGAAAATGAAGAATTCAATCTGAGGACAAAGGTTGGCAGGAAAACAGACAAAACCTCTCAGATCCAGCGTTAGAATGGTGAGACAGAGGAAAAACACAGAGTGAAAGAAAGTACAGGCCTGATTGAGACCATGATAAGCTCCGAGTGGCTCTGATGATACAAGCTTGTTTAACACGAAGAACAGAAGTGCAATTCATACGCCTGAATAAGCCAGCTAATCTTGTTAGGGTATGCATTCATGTAAAATTAGTCTCTGCATCTCCGTCTGAAAGAAGCACTTAGACCTTTTTAATTTTTATAGCCTATGGCAGTAAACGATTGTAATCATTTAACAATCAGGCTCTCTGCAATTCAGCTCTGTTCTTAAGGCTGCTGCAGTCCACACTTCCAACCCAACAATGGTCAAACGGAACTCATTTGTTTTGACTCCTTATGTGCGATGTTTCGCGTTATCGGAATACATTTCTCTGTTAAAGCTTCCTGACAGAGGTCTAACACACACGTTGTGTCAGCTACAATTCTGTCCATTGCAAAAAAAAACCTGATAAACTGTGGCAACGTAGAAAGCCTGCCGCCTGAAGTCGCAACATGATCACATAATTATTGACCACGTTCTCTTGACCTTTCTATTGCTAGTTCAGGGCCTTGTCTTATGATTATTCAATGATTCAGTTATAAAAGACTTCAGTACAAATTACACATTTTAAATAAAAACATTTATTCAAGAGCAGAGTGTGTCACAGTAACTTAAAATAAAATCTGACTAGGGAATCTAAGTGTTTATTATCCCAGTAGATATGCTGCTGGGCTTTTGTAGATTATCTGGCCCACGAGATTTCAGCAATGGGACGAGGAAAAAAGTAAGTAGCTGAGTAAGCAAAATCTACCTTAAGCTTTCAGAAGAACTTAAAACTAAATGTAGTGAAACAAACTAAAACCTTGCAAATTTTTATTAAACTAGGATACTCTGCATGCTTGCAAGATAGGAAGTAAACTATACTTGCCATTAGAACACAGAATATTTCCTAACAGGAATAAAACAAATTATAAACAGAAATCTGTCTTACTTCACAAGTGCTCTTTTGTGTACTCACTGTGGATATTAAGCTACAGACAATTAGGATATGCAGGTTAATGTTGCTACTAATTTAAGCAAGCAGGGTAATACAATGTAAACTCCCACTAATGTTTCAAAGGGACAAAATTTTCTTAACCGACAATCTCTTCATTAAAAAAGAAAAAGAGGGCCAGACAGTGTCCCACACCATTGACCCCAGTGCAAACCCAGGACAATCGACATCCATAGAAGTCGATGAGAGGATTCCTCAGTGAATCAGTGAAAGAGGTCAATATTCCAACACAACACAAGATATGAATTGTTGATTGAACACCTATACTTCCTTCATCTACCCCCGCTGTACTGAACCACACTTCTTCATCCTCTGTCCCCCTTGCGTAGACAGACATGAAGCATCTTTGTCAACCTGCACCAATACTGCTCAACTATTCTCTTAAAGATCTGGTCAGAGAGAAGTAACACAAACTTAATTTCCCTTAAATCCAAAAGAACCACTGCAGCTATGTTTTCCACGTGCAACAATTCCATTTTGTGATTGTCTTCGGTCTGCTCTTGAACTTTTGACTCTTTTCCACTGTTCGTTGAGGAAAATTTTAACAAATGTAAAATTGCTGCAGTGAGAGAGGAAGAGAGAATAAAAACCGAGGCTCCAAACATTTAGGAAAATCTGACTGCATGGCAAATGGATGTATGATCAATAACAGAGAGAGAGAGAGAAACACATTATACAAACACATTGAGAAATATTCCAGATGTCAGCAACACTAAGCTTCAGACGTCAGATAACAAGCGCAACAGTATGCTCATGCTTTGATGTCAAGCTCTACTTAGGACTGAAGGTTGTTAATGTTCTGTTTTTAGCAAATAATATTTGCTAATACAAATTTGAATACTTTGGGTTTTCCTATGATATTTTGCTAGTGACACAGAAAGTTAGCTAAGTTAAAATTGGATGTGTCCTCACACGTATTTATTCCTGAAGGTAAAATTGAGTTGAATGTGGCATAATTTTCTATTTACATACTCCACATTACAAAAATATATATTATTTACAAGGCTGGTGTTTCATTTCAGATACCTCTTTCAAAAGTTTTCTTTTGTAGGTGATAATGTGTTTTAGCTAGAAAAGAAAGTGAATCTATAAAATCATCATTATAATGTTTTACGGAAGCAAAATTCAAGAGACCATATAGTCAAATAAGTTTCACAGAAAAGGCCAAGGTGTTAAAAATGATGACTGTTAAAAAAGAACAGGTGAAATTAATGACAAGCACTGTACAATACTTTGATAATACAGCCTGGTGAATTTACGTAGCAACCTAAATTTTTCCAAAATATATTCTGCTAGTTTACTCAGCAGTTTGATTTAATTCCAGATTCCTTCTGATCTTTCAGAGAAATAAGGGATGTCCCAGATGAATAAGCAAGAGGATGTCCTAGAACCTTGATGTATGCAAGGAAATCACAGAAGCAAGTTAAACTCTCTGTGATGGCTTTGATGCTGACAATGCCTTTCAGCAAAAGACTATCAAGACCACCAAGGAAATGCAGACTAAGACCAATTCAGAGCATTTGAAGCCCCAAAGTGAACCAGATCATAATGTCTCTAGCATTTTTAGCATGCATTTCCATTAAAAAAAAGATTAATAATTTTTGTTTATATGAATGGAATGTACCTCAGTTAAAACACAAAAGGTTCTATCCCATTGCAAGTCCTCTCTACTTATTGCAAGTGAAAAACCTATGAACACGTAAGTCATTGCTATGGAATGTGTGAAATGGAATTTTAAAATCTCTAAAAAAGGTCTGCTTTTCCACTTCCAGGAACATCTATTCTACCAAAAGCTACAATATCCTGTATGATTAAGATCCTGTTACTTGGGCCAAATAGAAGGTATGACACATAAACAACATTAAAGCAGAACTAATAAAGCTTTGATGCCTTTTGATTCATGGTTTTTGTCCCCTGACTCTTCACCTTCCTCCACGCATAAGGACATCAGATTCCCTAGGGTTCTCTTTGTCAGTCCTGCTGTGCTTAGGGATGGGATATTGCACCTATGGACAGCGTGGTTTCTTGGTTACTGACAAACACAACACGAGTAGGTGTGTTGTTTCCTTCCTCAACGAGAGAACTGAGATGTGTCTCTGTCCTCTATCCATCCATTAATTTTCCCTGAATTTTGTTGAAGTCAATCCTCCTTGTGGTTTTTCCTTTTTTGTCCAGTCAGTGTGACATTGATCAATGGCCTACAAATTTTGGGGGTTACAGATGACAGAGAAAGATCACATAGCCCCCGCTTCCTCAGGCAAAAATTTGTGAAAAGGTTCTCTGAAGTCATACGTTAGACGATATTCCTTGAAGTACTCATAGTTCCTGTCACGGCTCAGCAGCGATGAGCGAATGACTCCAGCGTTGGTCAGAGTGACAGGGAACCCCGTGAAGTTTGAGACCGGCACCGACAGCCTGCATAACGACACCAGCTCACGTCTGCGGAACAGCAAAGGTCTGAACGGACAGACCCTGACCCCGGCCTCCGCTGTGCTGCTGGAAGCTACGAGACAGCTGGAACAGTCTCCTGCCGTATAAAAGCCTCTCAGTACAAATCAGATGTTTTGTGCAAAAAGACCACTTTTTGTCTGTAATTATGAACAGAAGTCTCTCTGCTTGTATCTCTGCTACATGTGTATACTACGGAAGATCTATGGAAATTGCTGAATGGAAACATTTAATTTATTGCCAAATACATTTGATATTTAACATGTGAAATACATTCATCCAACAATTTGTTTTCTAATCTTACTAGCATTTGTTACTCAAAAGTGGTAGAATTTCCAGATTTCGCTTTAACCATAAGAAACCCCCGGTATCCTAGACTTTCTGCCACCAGCATTCCTCTGCCTATCCAGATTTATCAAAGAATGCAAGCTGGTAGCAATATTCCACATATGTTCACTTTGTATAATCCTCAAAAAACAAAGGAGCTCAGATTTGCAAACAAAGTGAATGTAATTCTTGCACAGAACATTTGCATATTTCCTCTTCTGTGGGTAGCAGGAGGAAACATTGGCTTTGCTTACAGAATTTTGACAATCTTCAGTAAAACCTTAATCATAATCTCATACTTTTTTGTATATCTAAAGCATGCTTGTGATCATCACGACCACAGAAAATAGCAAAAGCAATATTCCCGGCACAAGACATACAGATTTACAGCGATACATTAATCCTCATTTTTTCTCCACCTTAGACAACAGAATTGTATTCAAGGATAAGCTGATATATCGTGTATCTAAATCTCTGTACTATGTACCTGCCTTTAAAAACAAGAGGCGCTGCAAGCTGTTCTGTCTCAAAATACGTGAAATGTGCTATACATAAATGAAAGGCAGTATGTTTATGGCATTACTAATGAAAAGCAGATAAGTTCCAGAATCATTCTGGTGCAGTTAAGGTTACCTGAGCGTATGCTACGGCGATGAAAGGAACAACGGCAGCAGCAGAGACAGCCACGTTAGCATATGCCAGTTGGGGAGGGACACAGGAGAGGTGAGAGTGCACCTGTGTGAGCATGGAAGAACTGGCAAAGCATCTTGGCTGCAAGCTAATATAATCTGATTCCTGGAAAATGTAACTGCGTAGGTGTGCTTTACCTAACATGGAGCAAAAAAATGGCAGCTGCATCTACAAGAATTCAAACGACATATAAAATATAACTGTCAGTCGCCATGAGCAAGTAGTGAAAGTGGGTATTTAGCCACGAGCGCACAAAATTTATCAACACATTTTCAACTAAAATACATTGGGGAAAAAAATGCCCCTTTGTATAATATATGAAATGTGAATCACGATTTTTGGGGGGAGGGAGGGGGGGAAATCAAAGCAACATCATTGAAAATAACAACCATTTTATCCTAACAGATGGCCAGGTGGCAATATAACGCTTTGTTAACTTTGTAGCAAGGGCATAAAACATTTTTGCCTTTCTAATCACCTGAAAAAAACAACCCTCCCCCACAAATCCAAAACCTATGGGCTATTTGTAGATCAGTGCTCATCTGCCAGGTAGAATTGTTGTTATTCACACACCTCTTATTAAGGTACATTTTACAAAACTTAGATGATGACATTTCATACAATAAAGGTAAGAAGAGTACTGTAACAGTTATTGTCCTGCCTAACAATGAATAATGTGATCATTTTTGATGATGTAAGTGTTCTGTTTTTATAGTGTTCTCATCTAAAGTATGTCTAGTATAGATATGAAAGGTGATGAGGAGATCAGTCCAGACAATGAGGCAGAATTAAACTCTCACTGAAGTCACCAGGACCTCATATATTGATTTTAATTCATTTTGGACCAAGAAGTGTTATATATAATTATCTGTGCTACCAAAAATTCAAACAAACCTGGTACAGTTGTGGGCAGCTGATAAGAGAAACTGAATAAAGGGACGTGAACACTGATTGCAAAGCAAATTCACTGGGAACTGTGGATAAATATCTCCACTGCCTTTGATTCATCTCATTTTAAGAGTAAACAGGTCTTTAGTTTTCAGTGTTGTCACACTTTGAAGGTTTAAATATTGTGTATCCAAAACTATTCAATGTTTAAGAGATACAACCCAAAATATTATCTGACACTGATTAATTTCTCTGTACTAAGAGAAAAATGTCAATTAGATAAAATGTTAAGTACCTCAAAATGAATGAAAGTTGTGGAATAGGTGACAAATTTGCATAGATTTCACTCTAAAGGTTTAAAATCAGAACAAACACATGCCAAAAGCAATACAGAACAGCACAAAATACTGCTTCAGGTACTAAAATGCCTGCTGCACTGATAACTTTCATTTGTACTCTTTTTAAAATTCCATGCTATGAAAAAACAAAAAGAGATCTCCAATATGCATTTTAGAAACATTATGAATCTCTGGATCACCAGATACCAGTTCTCAAAGACACTAAAAAAATCACAACAACCTAAGCAAGACCAGTGATCATTGCCACCTGTTTTCTTTGTGTAATCTACAATAAAATTCAACATATTAAGACTGAGAATCATGCCAATTAAATAAAATATCTAGGGTAAGTATGGGTATAGTTTTAAGATTAAATATTTTAACAATTAAGACCTTTCAGATTTTTTTAGCCATACCAATGAATAAAATTATTCTACAGTGGCAGAATTTGCCACAGAACTTACTCCCCTGACATAAAGTTGCATTTCAGGCCTGTACTCCCAAAATTCATTAAAAAAAGATAAGAAAACAAACAAAAGATAACAAAAAACATTAATAGAGTTCAAGTAGCAAATGGCAACTTTAAAATCTATTCTGAATGAGGAAGTGACTGTCTCTCAAGCTATGGAACACTTATTGGACACAACATGCAATGAAATGGAGTCAACCTTGATGCTAATTTCAGAATGCAACCTGGTTTTGGATATTAATGCTCTCTTATAAGAAAAACAAATGAACATAGGGAACAGAGAAAGTTCTAAGGGTGAGGGTGTACAAGCAAGAACACTGCAGTCCTCCGTTTACCACATCATCTAACATGGCCAAGTAACATCCCCAAGAATCAAACTCTTTCAGTAGGCACTCTACTACAGAGGCACAAGATGAAAAGTTGTGAGTATTTATTGCTATTTTTTCAGCCCTCCACTCATTTGCAGCGTCTTTTTCGGGGGGTGAAGGGCTCACTTTGTGTTTTTGTGTTTTTTTATTGTTTTGTTTTTAATAGACGGAATACCCATATATGTATATACAGACAGAGATACAAGGGTAAGGAGTTACGATGCATCACTTGCATCACAGATTACTCTCAGTTGATGCTGCCTCCTGTAATACAGGGGAATTCCTATGCTATTATTTGAGGAATCTCCGTCAAGTTTCAGTCCTCAGTCGAAAGGCATGCTTCTCCAGAGGCCAATGCAAGCCTCCAGCCAGCCTCAGCTGGCCCTTTACCTTTGTGGATGCATTCTTTCTATGTGTAGAACAGTCACTGGGACACCATGATGGCAGAGACATTTATGCATTCAAGTGGCTTAAGCTGCAGAAGCAAGTAACTGTGGGGAAAAAATATGTAGGCTGTGACCTATAAATTCATCCCTAACATCAAACAAAATGATGGGATGAGAGCTTTCTGTATTTTCTCCTTCTTCTGTACTCCTCCAGAAAATGCAATGACTTGAAAGAAACAATCTCAACTTGCTAGCTGTGTCTGAAATTCACATTAATAGATTGCAAGTTGTTTTTTTCTTATTTAAGCCATGTATTACAGTTTGTGTTTTCAATTTCTGCATTGCTTCACATTCTGCTGTATGTGTACCACTAATGAGGATACATTTTAAATTAAAAGCATTAATAAAATGCTGCTTGTAGATATTTTTAAATTAAAAAAATGTCAAATGTAAATAACCATCTGGGGATCCAAATAGTTATTCCTTTTATTTCAGAAAGCTTCCAGCAAATGAACTATTTCTGGAGAATTAAAGGTATAATCCTCTACCAAAGCACTGACAGACACTTTATGATGTTTGTGCTATATTGATAGCTGATATATTTTTTGATATTTTATGTTCTTTTAAGCCATTCATGCCCCTATTATAAAATAACAAAACCACACCCCCCTGACAGAAATCTCTCCCTATTGGAGCTTGTTTGTATTTCCTTTTGTGCCCTCCCTTTGAGCGGATACTAAACCATGGCTTGCCCAACTGCTTAGCATAAATGAAACTCAGAAATACCATTCCTTGTGGTCACACTCAACCTTTAGGTTGTTCCCTGTTGATGAGGAGAGCCCTAAATGTTCACGTCCAAATTTAGAGGCGTTAAGAGTCCTCAGTTTCCCACTTCGCTACCCATATGGGCTCTGGGCAGTGAGGCAAGTGCTCTTCTGACACAAGACAATTGTATTACGCTGCTGAACCCTCTCTTCTTTGATAGACCACGTTGCGTTGTCCCTTCTGTCCTCTTAAACCTTTCATATGGTGATTTTGACAGTCAAGAGGTAGTTTAATCTTTAATGATTATTACGTACCAGCAATGCACTCAGGCAAAAGCAGTGCTTTCTCTAAAGTGTCATCAATCTAGAGAAATCATTTTGACAATTGAGTTCAAGTATAACAGCCAAAAGGCAGAGGCCTAACCTTTTAGAAGTGCCAATTTTAACAGAAACACAACACAGCTGAGATGTGTTTTGTAAGAGCATATTCAAGTACCAGCAAAATAGAAAAGACAACTAACGATGAATAACAGAAAGGAGAAACTGATGTATGTGATGTTAGAGGGAATGAGAACTGGCAAAAAATCAAAGATAACAGCTATACAATCAAAATCAGGAGGACAAGGGAAGAAAGATATAAGATTAATTAATATGCTTATTACTACTTCTTCCCATATTTTCTGGCAGAGACTAACATTATAGGAAAACTAATATAACTGAACAAGTTTGCCGCTTACTTGGGCAGGCTTCTCATGAAAAACTTTTGCCATAGCTAATTTTTCCTTCTGGAAGCTCTCTGAATAAATGACAGATAAAGCCTGCATTTGTATAACAAAATACTAGGTGACTAGGTATAACTGAATTACAACTAAACATGAAAGAAGTGTTGTTACAGCACAATGATACAAATAAAGCAATATTTCTAGAGAAGGCTGATACTATTTAGGGAAAAAAATTATATAGCAGAAAATTTACACTACTCGACTAAAATCATAGCAACTGCCTTCAGACTAAGTGTAAAGACCCTGAGGGGACTAAGACATCTTAATTGCCATAACCCTGCCTACTGGATGGATTAGGACCCATTTTTCAGACTTGTCTCCAGCCCTATGTCTGGCCCTGCACCATTTTTTCACTTCTCTGGACTCTCTGGATGACTCCTGGATTTGGTTTATTGGGGCCACCAATGGATCCCATTTCCACCATCCAGATCTGCCCCACCAGCCTCACCCCTAGCTCCCTTTGTGGCTCCCTGGCAATAAGTCAGTGGCCAACTGTTCTTAGTTTGATTGTGCCAATTTGTTTTTCAGGACCACTCTTCATCCCAGCCTTCAGATAAGCCCCAGTTGTGCCTAACCAGCCATCACAGGCATCTCCCATGAAGCAATAAACACTGAACAGACAGTGCCAGAATTATGCACAGGTGTAAATAGCACTGACACAATCGCCATGATAAAATGTCCCCAGACACCTCTAACCTTCTCCCTTGAATGACTAACTGATTATCCATGCAAAACTCAGAACAAACATCCTCAGTCTGTTTTTTTTTACCTTTGAGGTTGCCACTTCTGTTTCAGGAGAACTTGTATGAGCCAAAGCTTTCCTATGCTTTCCAGCACAGTAAAGCACATTCCTTTATTCACACAAAGGTAATACAATTGATGGTGTATGTTTAAGCATGAACATTAAGGCAGCGATACAGCCATTTTCTTTCTGGGGGAATGACATTTGATACCAACATCATGGAAACACAATAAACCTGGATTTTTTTTTTAAAAAACCGCTTTTTAGTATTATTTTCTATTTATTAATAGATTAAGACCAAACAGAACACCACCCCATCAAGGATGAGTTTCCATTTTGAACAAAAGTATGATTATAAACTCCCTAAGACACCGGGAAGATATTTTTTTTTCCTTATCTAACCAGTGTGTTCCAGTCTATATAGCTACACAATCTCTTCAGAGACTTGTACTAAGTATGCTGGCCTCACACACGTATAACAATGACCTGCTGCAAGCCACGATTGTACTTGAATCTGCACAAGTTACTCCTTCACTGTTATCGCGTGCACCAGCCATTCAACATCAAAGGCACCTTCACTTAGGATTCAACAAACATTTATCTTGAAGAAGAAGCTCTACAAGTACATTAATGAGACATATTAAATATGCTCAACAGCTAAAATGGGAATGAAACTCTCCAGAACTTCAGAACTTTGCTCATTATTATCAAAAGCACATAAGTACCTCTTGACAAACTTTTATGTGAGTACAGGGGGGCAGTGTCACAGTGTAATTTTTTTGAGGCAATACATTATTCTAATTTAATCAGGCAAAAAAACCCCTACTTATCATTTGATTCACTATCTTTCATAAACAATTTTACCTTCTTACCTTTTCCCTTTGTTCACTTAATTACCAGATTGTTTTAAGAATGTACGAAGATCAAAAGCTAATTTTATGGTACTTTGAGGTGTGAAAATCAAAGACAATCATAAATAAAAGATGATAAAAAATATATCTTTTTGCCCTCCACAAATAAAAAATTTATTTTCAGAATATGTTTTTTCCCTGCATAAAATAAAATTAGTGTATGGAAATGGTGTGAACTACAAACTGTGGTGGATTCTTCAAAGCAATCACACCCACCTGGTGTAAAGCACAGCCAAGGTAGGTAGAGAACAGCTACAATATGAAGTCCCCATGCACATTTTACCATAATGCACCACTTGTGTATCTCAACTTTCTTCAAGGGCTAGAAGGTTTACACACAATACCATAATGGAGCATAACACCACCTAGATTAGAGCCAATCAAATAATTTTAAAGGACAAAGTTTTAACCCCATTAAATCAATAGCAAATCTGGTTATAGCTTCTAGAGGATTTCCCTTCTAGCAATTTTTTCTATTCAAAATTTTAGTCTGCCTTCTAGGACAACTAGAACAATCATTAAATTAGGTGGAATTACACCTGTATATTCCTTATTTGCTCATTACCCATTTGCGCTACATTATTACAGTAAACTAGAGAAAGACATATACTTTGTGTTCAGGCTACATCCCCCCACAAGGTAGAACTAACTGGCAATAACTAGTACTTTATTCAGAAGGTTGTTTACCTGTAGTTTGAAAATACTGCATTCGATTTCTTTAAGACAGTAATATGAGGGCACTGATGAGTAGAAAAAGCTAACTCTTAACATGAACTCTGGGGAAAATTCTGCCCTGAGTAAAATAGGAGAGAGTTTTCATACAGAAACAAATGTGTGAATGAAGTCAATGTTTTTCATCTGAAATGCAAAAAATGCAATTGATTTCCTACAAATACCGCTAACACATCTTCGACAGACTTCAGCTTCAAGTAGGATCTTCAGCTGGTGGGTAGTAGTCCAGTTAATTCTGCTTTTGACATTAATTGCATTCCTCACTGCCAACAGAGGGCCAAGTCCCATTGAGGGACTAAGTGTACAAGGAGCTGAATCTCTGATCAGAGAAATATTTTCTAAACACACTACCTTCCCACTTGGAGGACACTGAGCAAAATAGTTTGAAAGTGCTGCATGACAACTGTTTGCCTGAGGCCTCCCTCCATTATGGGGAGAAAAACAAAGCTAGTATTTTCAGACAGATATATCCTACAGCTCACGTTGGAAAGAATCAAACAAGAGAAGAAAAAAAAAAATTAAAAAAAAACCCCAAAACCAGACAATACTTGTCCTGCTTTTGGAGTTAGAATTCCCATAAACTATGAATATTTGTACTGGATGTAGGAACACTGCAGGACTGAGCAGTAAATGGGCACTTACAGAGCTTAAGGATTGGGTTTCAATGAAAAAGTGAAGCCAGTACTCAAGCTGGTAGCAGAAATAGCAGCCTGTAAAATATTTGGATTATGAAAGATCTTTCAAAGATAGAGGAAACTTTTCAAAATTACGTTATCAGACTGACCTGAGCAAGATACTAGCAAAATAGAGGGATATAAACTCTTCTTTGTAAGTCTTAGCTATGAATGAGAATTTTATACAGGTTGACAGTGAATTTTTGACTGTATCAACCACTAGAAAAACCTATTTACTGCTGGGATTCTAGACTATATTTCTTAATATCCTATTTTGCTAGCAACCCAGCTAAATCACCTTATTTCTTTATGTTAGAAATATATACTTACTTGCCTCTTCCATCAAAAAAGTTTAATCTAAATGAAGTTGCTTACCTTCCTCTAAAAGTGAGATTTTTCAGCCTGTAGATAAACATCTTTGTTAAAAACAGTGTTTGGTAATAGCTTCTATGCCACAGTATTATTTCCAATTAATAACAGCCTTGTAAATAGAGGTGCAAAAGCCAAACTAAAAAGCAAATTGTAGGCGCTTTATTCGTTTGCTATTTGCATGCATTTCAATTGGTAAAACAATTTAAAGCAATTTAATAAAGCTATAATTTAGCTCTCGTGTCACACTGTGCTTGATTTAAATTTTTTACCCAAAACTACTCTTTAGGCACAAACAACATGGAAAAATGAACGGCATATTCAAATACTGATGATGTCCCAAACACTGTTTCAGCAACACAAATGTCCTAAGATAACCCTATATTCATTTTAATTAGAATTTGCATTTCAAAGCATATTTGTTCAAATTGTATGATTTTATGTAATTTGTATCAATGATTCAAGATAAAAACAAGGCCAAAGGTTATATGTAAATTATTAATTATATAAAGGAACAAAGGATGCTTAAATTATATTAGCTTCATGTTAGCAAACAACAAGCCATTCTGAAAACTGTGGAAAAATAGTATATTGTCCATCTGCAGGATAGATAAATCATCTGTCATAGGATACAGGAAAGCAAGAAGAATGACTCAAGAAGATGCAGTATTCTACCTTTAATAAGAATTCTGTACATGTGCCAAACATTGCTGTTGTACAAAATGTGTATGTATATTTTAAAATACTGGTGATACTGGTACAGCTAAAGGAGAACCAGAATAATTGCAAAAATACTTATTACAGAAAAAAAACCCCAACACATGACTTGCTCAATTTCTGATCTGTGTATGATTTTCAATTTTAATCTCAAATAAGCTATCTTGCCTTGCTTTCCGCTCTTACACAGAAGCTAGCAGAACTGTACAATTAAACAGATGTCAGCTCCAGAACAAGTAATCCATCTCAAATCATGAAATCAAAAAATATAAATCATAGGTGAAGTGAAAAAAATATAAAAATCACAGGGTGGCTCAGTCAGTCAGTTGGATGGACATCATGGATATGAACTTAAACGGAATAAAATGTAAGTGACTAGTTTTGACCCTAATTTTCTCGTATCTGAGGTTTTGCAAGTTTTAACCATGGTACATGACATCAATACCATCAAAGGCTGCATTTATGCATATGAGATTCATAAAGAAAAAAGCTGCCACTTAAAAGCCTTTTCAATGGAAAAACAACTGAACTACTGGATAATTATTTGCCTTTAATGTCATTTGGGACACAGTTTTGCAATGAAAGTATAAATATCAAATTCATGTAGATTTTAAAACAGTCGTTAATGAAGAAGCGCAGGTACTATTACAGCACTATTAGAGATATATGCTGCTGTAGTTTCATATCACCTAGCAGCAGGCAGTCTAAGAGAAATTGTGGATGCCCAATCCCTGGAAGTATTCGAGGTCAGGTTGGATGGGCTTTTGAGCACCCTGATCTAGTGAAAGATGTCCCTGCCCAGGGCAGAAGGGATGGAGGTGGTGATCTTTAAAGGTCCCTTCCAACCCAAACCATTCTGTGATTCTATACTAAATAAAAATCCTACCGGTATGTTCAAAATACCTCACCCTGACTTCAACAGAAAGTGGATTTTTTAAATCATAAGATCATATGGCTAAAAGAGACCTCAGGAGACTGTCACAAGACCATCCACCCCCCTGCAAAGACATAGCTATGTCTTCTAATTTCTGTCCTGTATTTGTCTACAATACTTTTAAAGGCATTCAATGACAGCGAGGCTCTGGAATCTCCAAGACAATCTATTCCAGAACTACATGACCTTTATCATTATTATTTATTATTTTTCATTGTGTCACCTGAATGTTCTTTGCTGCAGCAACACAGGTGCCTCACTTCTTGTCCTTTCTATGAGAGATACAGCAAATGCATTATTCCATCCCCTACCTTCAAAGCTGTTATCACATCTTTCCATGTTCTTTTCCACTATACAACTATAGACAGCCATACTTTTCAGTTGTGCTCCTCTGAACATTTCCAAATGTTCCATATGCTTTTTGAACTGGAGTGTCAAAGCTGGACATGATGCTCCAGTTAAGGCCACGCTCAGCAGCATAAGAATTAGATGCCCTAGAGTTACTACTTCTATCAATGCAAGTCAGTAATACATTCCTTTTTTGTAACTAGGTTGCTGTTGACTTCCATCGACTTGTGAACCTTTCTAAGATATCGATCGGTTCTGAAGAATTGTAGCACAGTCAGCATTTTCCTCATGCTGTTTCTGTGAAGATGATTATTTCTACCAGGTAAAAAGCTTGCATTCATCGGTATGGATATTCTCTCCAATTTGTAAAGATTATTTTGAAGTCTAATCCTGCCTGCAACACACTTGTGACCCTGCTTTGAGAATCTGCAAATTTAATAGATGTATTCTCTAACTGCATAACTTAGGTCATTAATAAACCACTGACGAGTCCCAGAGGAAGGCCAAATCTTTGAAGGTAACCTGTAGTTAATGCAGTGAACTACAGTCAACTTGTAGTTAACACCTCATTTTACCGACGATGAATATCTAAATATGTTTTTCTGACCAGTTTTGCACCTACTCCACAGCTATGTAACCACAATACGTCCCTGCCTTATCTATGAAAGTATCATGTGACAGAATTTTTACATCCTTTATAATGCCAAACTGCACAAGCATCAGATGCTTTCCCGTCCATTCAAAAGGACTTTTATCCTACCTTGGAAGAAAAGTATATTCTTTTCATGTGATTCAGTTAATGAAAAAACATCTAGGCTACTAATTTCTCCACACACACACACCCCTCCCCCTTTAATGCTTACAAACAGCTTAGTTTTTGTTGAAGGATGTTTCTGGGAATTTACTGACCATAAATCTCCGGCCCCTCTTTTCCTCCCTTTCTACCAAAATGATTTATGTTCATTGTTTCCTACGAGCTTACAGTACACTGGATGCTCTTACCAGAGGTGAAACTTGGGCATTTCATGCATGGTTGATTTTGTCATTAACAACATTAACAATACGGACTTGCTTTCCATGTGAATAGGGAAGAGGCAACTTCAGGAATATTACTAATGGACACTGTTAAGGTATTAAGTGAAAATGTGGTGTGTCTGATACTTGCATGTGAGTCACATACGCATGGGTATGGTATTTTTGTAACATGCTCCCACTCTTCTGGAAACATTGTTCCTTAACCTTGTGAAGGCATAAATTATTATGGTAGGTAAAAAGCAGTGCAGAAGCAGTTTTGTAGATCGTTAACATAGTCAGAAAGCATTAAATGCTAAGAAATGGGTGATTGGTTTTAATTAAGCTGAAAATGAAATACACGAGAGATATTTCATACTTTCATAATGTATTTTATCAAATATTGAAATATGTATTAAATACAACACATTAAAATAACAGACTGTATTTCACAACATGTTTGTAGCTCTGATTAGTAGCAATGTGCCCAGACAAAAATGAAGAGAGCAATCCAGTGTCCGTTTCATTCACTTTTCCTGCCTAAATGAGCAGATGCCTAAATAAATTGCCCAGGGACAAACAGGATTATTGGGGAAGAAAGCAAAACAGTCATGAGAATAGGTTCCCCCAATTAATAGCCACAGCATCTTTAATGAAAAGCATATAAAAAAAGACCTGTACAAAAGATTCTGTTCTACAGATGGGGAAAAAGTGGTAGCCAAGGCAGCGAAGCAATTTGCACAAGGGCACCTGTAACACCAGTAAGTAAATGACTGTCTTCCAAAACCAAACTTCTCCTGACTGGGACATGCTATTCCCTGTCTAGCTCCTCAGAACAGAAACAGTATTTCTGTTTGTGACTGCAAAAATACAAAAGACAAAGCTATTTAGCTATTAAAAGGGACAGCTATTTAGATGTGATAAGTCTAATCAACTGGGATTTTCAAAAATGTATGTGGAGCACAGAAAACCAAAAAATCTCAAGCTACAGGGTTCATTCTGGTTTTATTTTTGTTAATTACATGTGGGTCCATCGATTGTTAAAGCAGTCCAGAGTAATTTAACGATGTTACAATTTAACTGCCATGGTGCACTCATTCCAATAAATTTCAACCAGGGTATCAAATGGTATTCTGTTTTTCATAAATTACTTGTGTATAAATTGAACAGCACGGATAAAAATAATGGTCTGTTCAAATATTCATATTCCCTATAGTACTTTTGCTACTATACAACTGTCCTAAAATAACACTACATTAATTTTAATTAAATTTTGCATTTCAAAGCTTTTTTTCCACACATAGTATGTTTTTGTGCGACTTCTGTCAATACTTCAAGATAAAAGGAAAGCCAAAGGTTATATGTTAATTATTAATTATCTGTTGAAAATGAATGTAATGAGCTTAGTTTATATGAGGTCACACCAACTCTCAACTATTGTTTGTGAACTGTTGGAGCAATAAAACCTAGAGCTCCAGGAAGAATAAACATTGCATCATTATAACCTTGAGAAGGAATAACTACTCTACCTTTTGGTAGACTGTGTAGTACACCCATGCTTTCTTCTAAAGGTTTTGGTGGTTTGTTTTCTTTTTTTTTCCCCGCCAGCCTAAGTTTCCACTGCTACTTTGTATTTGCAGGTTCCTCAAGAAATAAGCATACTTATGCAAATTTTGTCACCATGAACCTACTATTATTTCCTTCTACCCAGAGAAGGACGGGGAGAAGTCTAGAAGGTGCCCAGATGAACTACACAACAGCCACCATTTGCTCAGAGGGATGACACCACGCCATGTTTGTATTTACAAATATCTACAGAAAAAGAAGTTCCCCACAGAGCCTGTTCATAGCAACAATGCTGACATTCATGGCACTGAAGACATTCTGCTGAGAGAGTAAACTGATTAATAGTGCGAGCACTGAAAAAGTAAGTTGTTGAAGTTAACTAATTTCCAGTTGCATTGATCATTGCATTTGCTTTGCACTGAAAATTATTAAAGCTCTGACCTTAGCAGGCAGTTGTCCACATATAAGAAAACTCAGTTTCTTCAAAATGTTTAATAATGGTGTATATTATCAACACTAACTTTAAGAGAGAAAAAAGTCAATGGGGTTGTTTTAGACAGCACATACAATCCATGTTGGGCAAAGTGAAATGCAAACACTTTAGCATAAATTCAGACATGGTATTTAAACGCTCTACTGCTACTCAATTGCACACATACAGAAATGCACCTAAAAACCACATCTTAAAAAAATATATTTGCTATATTCGCAAGGAGAAGTTGGACATTTGTGGAAGCAGATATATTTGTGAAAGAACATCAATAATATTGACATCAGCTGCCTACAGACCAGTAACAAATGTTCCATATGCTACAAGCAATAAAAATTATTGTTACCATGATTCAATACCATTTTTAGAAGGCATGATTAACATTCATCTGTAAATAGAATTTTAGATAGAAAGAAGGAGCACAGTAAGAGAGAGGAACTACATATGTCTTCTAGGCTTGCGTGCTCTTTGGAGGAAGGACAATTCTGATCTGGTTTCCTTTATGCTTCCCCTGTCTACCCAGTGCCATTAAAATTGCTCCCAGCTCTGAGAAAATCTAAAGAGGAACTGAAGAGGAGTATTTGCATTTCCCTCAAAGAACTCCTACTGTAAACCCTCAAACCTTTTCACTCTCTCTTCATAGCAGACTTCTTCCAAGTTTCTAAGCATTTTTGTTGGTTGCACCTAAATCTACTCACTTCTTTCTTACTGGGCTTTGGGGAATGGGAGGTTTGTTTGTGTCTTAATAGGGGACAAAAAACTGACACTACACTGCAAACACAGAGGAAATGCAAACATAAAGAACAGTCTTACCACTCTGGGCCAATATTCAACACCTGCTCTTTTGTTTTTGTTAAGGGACAAAAATGAATCGTCCATTTTGGTGCAATCCTCTTTATTTACAAAGAACATATTCACAATCCTCATTCCTCTAACATCGTGGAAACAAATCCAAGCGACTTTTCTTCTTGGAAATTCAAAAGAAGTTATCTGGCTTCTTCCCAGGCCCCCACTAAGGATTGCCTTTCTCACTGTCTGCTGCTTTTTGCTGACAGGTAGTTTGCTAAAAATTCTCCTAATGCTCTTATGTTTACAACTAGTCCCATGGAAACCTCTCAGACCATGCAACTCAAAGGCTCCTTAGCCTCTGCCAAGCAGCCAGTTGCCTCAGGCAGTCTTTTTCATTTTGGCCAGTTCCCTCGTTCTCTTAAATAACCTTAATTTTTACCTTTCTATTAGCTTGAAAGCTTAACCTAGTACACTTGCAAGATATAACTTGTGACAGAAAGCACGAATTAATAAAGTCCATTATAACATTATCTCCAGCATTATTTTATATTAATATTTAGAAATCTCAACTTTGATAACAAATTGTATAGAACAGAATGCCACAACTATTAATTTTAAAGCACCATTATCATCACTAGTAACAACATCCAAGCTTCCTCCTATGCATACACCCAGGAATCATATATAATGAAATTAACTTCTTTTCATTATTGGCTTTTGGGATTCTGCTGATTGTCCTGCTGAAGAATATGGTAGTACAACGTATAAGAAAATGATATACCTATATGAGTTCTAAAGAAGGACAACTTCAAAAGACAAAGTAAAGTATATATATAGAGAGATTTATATAGTTTATCTATTTTAAACTATAGCTTACTATTATTATAGTATATAATGTCCTTCAATTCTCCTTTGGATGGTGAGATTTTAAGATGAAACTGATAAACTTGTGGAAGGGAGGGTCTGCAAAGGAAACCAGATCACTACTTCTTGCCGTACAACATATTCATCCCATGCTTCAAGGTTTCCATGGAAAGCACCTGTAGTGCTTTCGAAGGAGCGTTTTCTCTTGATGCACAATTTGGCTTCTGTTTTCATCTCTACCTCCACAGTGATCTTTTTAGTATAGTTAATTTCCTCCAGTCTACATACTACTTTAACACTATTCCAACAGATCTCAGCCTCCATACGCCACACCATCCCCCAAAGGGCACAGAGCTTTAGAACTGTGCAGGGCCCAAACAAAACCTGGGTCAACTCTATGCAGTCAGATCATGGCGAATTCCTACTGAAGATAGCAATTCATAGCAGAGTTGACACAAGACAGCTATGATTACTTCCTGGGATAAATGCTCTTGCAGGAGATACATAGCTCTCAATAACTAAGACGGGCTCTTCAATCTCATGCCCCTGGTCTTATGATAATTGTTCATTAACACTGTATGACGTTTAGAGATATCTGCATTAGATCAACTTTGCTTACCTCACCCCAAAATAGATATTTCCAATAAGATATTCAGTCTGTTACTGGTACCGTTTAATACCTCTCTTTATAGAGAATAATAGCGATGTGAGCAGTGCTAATATAGGAATCAAACAGATGCTTATTTTTATGAAGTGACAGTATTATAAATGCAACCTCAATTTTACAAAATTAAAGCAAAGATTAACTCTCAGTATAGGAGATTTGACTCACAGGGCTATTTATATCGTTAACAAGAAGTCAGCCCCTCCCAAGTATCAAAGTGAACACTGTGAAAATCGGGTGGGATGAGCTGTCATTTGGAGATGTCTCTTACACTGATTGCAGAGGGAGTCCTGAGTCAAGATCTAGTGTCAGCTAAGTAGGCCTATCACTTGAAAGGTTCATTCAGAGAGGAACCTGAATTTTAGGTTGGAGAGAATGCAGAAAACCTCAGCCTGAAATAAATGCCCCAGTTATCCTTAATAAAACTAGATCTGCAGTTGAAATAAGAAGTCATAGCTCTGTTGGTTTCAGAAGAGCTTGAGCAATGTAACAAGTTGAGATTCTGGTCCTGTGAATAGCTCCTTTGACTTCACTAGGATTACTCACACAGTCTATGAGTAAGTACATATGGATGTCTAAGATATTTGCTAAGCAACAGACAAGAAGCTACCAAAAAAGTGATCTGTGAAGTTATCAATTTTTAAATGTAAAGCATAATCCTGTAGACACCTACGCACATGAATAATATTACGCATTGGGGTACTTTAATTATATATATTAATATTTCTTGGTGTCTTTACATCTACTATTGGTGGTCCCTGGCCCACATTAAAACGTCTGGATGAACCAAAGTATTCCTTTTGCTCCTTCATTTGTTGTTCAAGAATACACCACATTTTCTGCGTATTAATATTCAACCAAATATGTTGCATTCCATAAACAATATTACAAACACCAAAACCCATTATTGCCTTTTCTAAAAGGAATACTTTAAAAATGCATGTGTTGTTACAATATAAAGTAAAAAAAGCTCTAGCTGAAATTCACATATTGTCTACGTTCATTAGTACTATCAACATTACTGAACTTTCTTTTTCTTATTAGGGTTACCATAGAAATGAGCCTAGAGCTATCACATGAATTGTTGCTGTTATTAAGAAGTAGTCTACTTCACTTTCATTTGTGTGTTTTTAAGAATCTTTGAATATTCAAGAGAATAAAACTACCTTGATATTAAATTAAGGCTAGAAAGGTGGGGAGTTTTTTTAAACAAACATAAGCTTATTTAATAAAATGAAGCAGTAAGTTGTGTGGCACCCACACAGTGTATAAAGCGAGCATTCTCTATAATTCCATGTTTTTATGCTTGTATGCGCTATTCTTTCAGAGAGGCAAATGGTGCACAGCTGACTGTATAATGGAATGCTATATATAAACATGAAAATTCCAATAAAGGAATGATATTAACCTTTAAAGTTAGGCAAGCGCTTTACACATAGAATACTATGCTTTCAAACATTTTTACATAAAGGTGTAACCATGCATTACTTCCTCATTTCTCAAGAGACTTATAGTGTATTACGTGAGAAAATAAGAATCTAAGTCATCTTTTTAAGATATGTAAGCTTTCTAGTGTGTAATTATAATAATATGTAAAAAAGATTTTCATAAGAATAGATGTAAAACTGCATTTTAACTAAATGACTGATCAAATATACACTATGTAACGACACATTGGCACGTTATTGTATTTCGTGTGTGTGTCTGTTCGGGCAGGAAGAGTACGTCTGTATGTACATCAGTGATTGCATGATTCTGGATTAAAGTTCACAATTCTTTAAAACATCTGGCTGAATGAATAGTACAAAGTATGTGAGCAGCAACTACTTTACCTTATGAAGGACAAATACTTTGCTAAAGCTCCTCAACTAGAAGCTTTGTGGTTTATCATCTCATCTGCATGAGCTTTGTTAGTGACCTCAGTGTAATCTTGTCAGCCAAAAGAAAAGCTCGACACACTATTAATAAGAAATCATTTGGATGCAAATTTTATCTGCAGCGTGATGCCTTTCAATCAGAAGTTCATGAGACAAAACCTTTGAGCCACTACAAAGCTGGCAGGCAACCTATCCAGCTTTTCAGTGAAATGATCTATGAACAGATTCTCTTCTACCCATTCTCAACAGAAGATTGAATGAATACTTTAGATATGAAAGATGTAGAGACAACAAATAATATTCTCTTCAATTTTCTTATTTAGTAAATCTGGGTGATACATATTTTTTTTTTTATAAAGAAGGAAAACAGAGTCAGATTGAAACTTCACGGATGGGCTCTTGGGTGAATTCTGGGTATAAAATGCGAGAAGCCTTAACAAATCTTTTGGGAGAAAATGACAGCTCTCAGTTTTTCATCCAGTGAACTAACAAGTGAAATTTCACTGAGAAAGGTACTGGTAGAAAGATTTGTGAGTCTTTGGAGGAAAAAGAAGGATGAGAGATCAAAACCTAGAAAACATATCTGATCTTTTTATGTAGTATAAGACTCTTCTAAAAAATGCTTTGTTGCTCCTAAACTTCACAATACTTAGGAACTCCTTTAACTTATTTGACAAACAATGTGTCTTGCCCTTTGTCTACTCCTGTATGAATTTCCATGCTTGCCTGCAAATGTTATCCTGCTTTGTAAGCAGGAATTTGAGAAGGTTCCCAGTTATCTTCTGGTTTGTTTCTCAAGAAAAAATAGTGCCGTAAAAAATAATGCTTCAGAAATCATCTCATAATATACTCAATTATTCCTTTCAAGGATCAAGCTCTCTCAGATGAGCGGTATTTCACTATCTCACTGCAGCCTTTCTTAAAAACCCTTTTTTAAGTGTTGCAGATCCATGGGAGGGATGGGTGAGGGAAGGTGTCAAGGGATGCCAGGCAGGAGGTTGTTCATATTCTCCTGCTCAAAGTTTCATTCATCTTTTTGGAACTATGAAATAAAAGAATGATACTTCCCATTTTTTTCAATGCAAAAGGTGAATAACTTTGATGGTGTAAGGTGAGAAAGAGCCTATCTGCTGTTTCTTGCTCTTTCAGAAGGCAGGAAAGAAGAGAATCTCAGCCAGGAGTTCAAGTATAAATATAGATGTTCAAAAGCCTTAGATAAAGTATATCTTAAGAGGCTGAAATGTTAAGGAAGAAAAATAAGAGAAGCAAAATTTTGTTACAGGTAAAAAAAAATTACCCAAACTCAAGAACTTGGCTTAGGGAAAAATTATTTTAACTAATTAAATTGAAAGACCAATATATACAGGAAAAGGGAAATTAAATTCAGTGTTGACAAATATCAGTTGAAGTCCTTTGGAAGACACTATATATTTATTTATTTTTGTATACATCTAACAGTTTCTTACATGTACGCATAATGGAGCCTAAATTTAAATGAACTGCTCTATAAGATTTGGGCAACACTGAGCAGTGGAAAGTAAATATTTGCTCAATGAGCAATGAGTAAGGGAAGAAACTGGAGAGAAAATTTCTAAATTCATGGGAAAACTGAGACATTCCCACTACACAAGGCAAACACTACTTGCTCTTGCTTTGTATTGGATTGATGCCATGCTACATTCAATTTGGACTCAATAATGACCCAATGTAGCCAAGCATTAATGTCAGAAGGCAAAAAAGGACAAAGTTCTGAATTTTCAGCTACACGCAGAAGTCTACAAAAACTTCAAAAAAACTATTTGCTTACCTCAACAGCCTGATAAAATTCATTACTAAAAGATCACAAGAACTGGATAGCAAATTTCTCCTCTAGGGGAAAACAGACTGGCATGAACAATAAATGGATGAATAGCTATTAACAGCATGCCTTTTCATATTTGTGTTGTTGTTATATTTCACTTCGTACTGTAACTTGTGTCCATATTGAAGGTAACATCTAAGTAGTCAAACATTCCTGTCTTTCAAGAATGATGAAAGAGAAGGAAAGCACATCTGCCTAAATAGGTGGGCTTTAAAAGCAGGTACTTCAGAAGTCTTTTAAACAATAGATTGCCTTCTACTTATGTGTTATTCATACAATTTATTTGTAACACTTCATTGCAAAACCTTACAAAAAAATGCTACCTATAAAAACAAGCTCCCTGATCTAGATTAAAGGAAAATATTACATGGAGCTTTATTGAAAACTTGTATTTGACATGAACTACTGCTGCTGATGTGCAATAGCAGATTGAAAATAAAGGATATTTGCTTAAACATTTACAATTCATGATGCTACCACACTCTAGGTACTGTTTCACACCTCATTTTAAAAAAAGAAGAAATACATACTCCTGTAATTTTGAAATTAAGGAACATTTCTGAATGAGAGGCAACTGAGTTTCTCTAGTTATACTAAAGGAAAACCAAGAGGATCAGAACTGAAGCATGGATCTCAGAGTTTTAATCTAGTTACCAAGTCTATCTTTCTACTTTGCTCTTCCAAACAAGCAGATTTATACTTACATTGTATTTATCAGTCAGCTTATATGAGCTTTCATACAGTCTTAGAAGTGCTTTTGATGACATTAGGAAAATAAAACTTGGAAAATGTCAAAAATTTGGTATATGAAAATCTGTTTTTTATGGGATGATGCCTACAGGCTACATTAAAAATACTGTATTTGAAATATCGAGGAGAGTAACCATGGAAAACAGACTGGACCCCCTAGATCTGTAAACTCTCATGTTCATATTTGTTCTTAAACATGTCAATAAAATGACCATATTAACATGAGAAATGAAAGAATTGCTACATTCCATCACAATAGTGCTGCACATAACTATTAACAAGTATTGAGACAAATTCAAACAAAATATTAATCAGCTGAATAGAATATTGTAGTTTAAAGTAACTTTCATCTGTATTTTGCAAGTAATAACAAATACATGAGCATTTGCCCATAGAGGAAGAATATGCTTAATAACATTAATCTGAATTTAAAAAAATACCTAAATGAAATAACTACAATAATACCCATTTTTCTTTGTAGTACCAGTTCAAAGCTAAACCTCAGCATTATGACATTTCAGTAAGTACTAGTTGACTGGCACTTTTAAAGCATATAAAATTCACTGTAATCTCCAGTGAAAAAAAAAAAAAATCAAGAAAAAGTTATTTGAACATTCACACTGCAAGTATACTAAGAAAAATTAATGAATTAGAGAAAGATTTGTCTTTTTTTCTAATCTAGATTACAGTACCATTAAGTAAGTGCTGTTTCAAAAAACTATCAAGATTAGAAGCGTCAAGGGGAAAAAAAAATAAATTGCAGTCTAAAAACTATGCATCGTATTTATGAGAACAAAATGAAATATGACTATCAGTATACATAATCTTAATCAGGCTATATACATGTAGCAGTATACATAACCTAAGTTTAATCTCATCCAAGTCCAAGCATTTGTTAAACAGGTAAGGACAAATATTTGGGTCAAAGTTTCCAACACAGGTATAATGATTTAGACAACAAAAGAACAAGGTGACTTTATGTATGAGTATTTATTGAAAAGCTTCAATTGTGCCATGGTTTTAATGACAGAACTACCAATATTAATAGAGATAACTTTTGTTTAGAACAAAAAAAAAAATTACAAACAAAAAAGAGAGCATAACAAAGAAGAAAGTATAAGGTATTTGCAGAGAGGGTTGTCTCCCACTATATGTTGCAATGACTATTGACAAAAACACAACCTAAGTCACAGCATCAAATAGACTCCTAGGAAGTTTGAGATGCTACACTATGATCCTGTGTGTTCACTCAACTTACCAGTGTTTTCACACTACAATTTTGAGAATATTGAGAGTACTGGGATGCATTAAACATAGTATAACCAGACAGTCAAAAGAGGTGATGACTCCTCAGTATTTAGCATTGGTTCAGTCTCCACTTGAGTTTTGCATTCCCCACAATTTAAAAAGAATATTAAGGTACTTGAACGAGTGCAGAGGATGGCAACAAAGCTGGTGAAAGGGCTGGAAGGCACATCCTATGAGGAGTGGCTAAGGACTCTGGGGTTGCCTAGCTTGGAGAAAAGCAGGCTGAGGGGCCACCTCATTGCTCTCTACAGCTTCCTGAGGAGGGGAAGCAGAGAGGGAGTTGCTGATCTCTTCTGATCCAGTGACAGGATGCGTGGGAATGGTTCAAATCTGCATTAGGGGAGGCTGAGACTTGACATTAGGTAACATTTTTTTACAGAGGGAGTGGTAAAACACTGGAACAGGCTTCCTAGAGAGGTGGACAATGCCCCAGGCCTGTCAGTGTTTGACAGGCATTTGGATAATGCCCTTAATAACATGCTTTAGCTTTTGGTCAGCTCTGAAGTGGTGAGGCAGTTGGACTAAGTGATCATTGTAAGTCCTTTCCAACTGAAATAGTCTACTCTATTCTACTCTAAATATTCCATCACAAAGAAAATTTAGCTTTCTGCCATCTAGCGTTGAAATTTCTTTAATTTTTGACAGCAGAAAGGAAAAAGCTTTTCTTCAGCATAAAAAGCCCAGGGTAAAAAAAAAAAAAAACATTTAGGGGGATATTTAAATTGTGTATACAGGAGAAAGTGGAGATGTGATTGTTCATCAAAGCTCTCAATTTATTCGGAAAGATAACACTACCATAATAATCTTAAAGTTATTGATACCTCTCTCCGTCGAGAAGCCCAACACGTTTGTTTGATTTTCCAAACGACAGCGGCTACCAGCAGTAAGGATAAGAAACAACTGCAATTACAAAAAAAAAAAAGTAATTGTAACATAATGGTTTGAAAAAACTTATGTTTTTAGGGTATCAAAGTCAACAAAAAGACATTTGAGTGCAGAAAAATACCCACAAAAATAGAGGAAAACTAAACTCTACCAGGAGTCAAATGAGTCAATCATCAAAGTTCAAAGATAAAAGAAAACGCACACCTCCGATGTTGCGGTTGTCTCCATAAAATACTATTACTGTCTCCATTAGCATGGGATAAGCTCCATTACAACCCATACCCACATACCCACAACAGTCTCCACAAACATGCACGGCACGTTCCACTTTCAGCAGATGGAAAAAGAGGATGAACTATAGCCAAAAAATGATACCAACTTATACTCCTCTCTGTTTATGAATTCTGAATAATTTCCTGGGATGCAGGAATGATAACTATATGCAGGGAGTATAATTAGTTTGAGGAAGGAGCATTGATAGCATTTGATATAAGGTCTGTTTTACTAAATTGAGTACTTCTATAGTGAATTGCCCAGGGAAAACATCCCAAAGAATATTACCATATTATAGTCCCTAAGACACAACGGAAGAAGGAAAAAAAAAAAAAAAAATCAACATTAGTAAGCTTGTGCAGTTCACAATCAGATCATACACCTTCTCTTTTGCTCCAATAATTTTGTATTTGTAACATTCAGTCCATAAAGGATTGTGGTAGAAAGATCGGTGAACTCTCAACCTTTTTTAGTGAATTTCTGGACAGCAACAAAAGCCTTCTAAAGTTAACACCTAATGTAAGCAGTCAGAATTAAATTTAATTTTTTAGACATTTTTTGATAAAAATATCTTGATTTTCTTGCTGTGTGAAGAACTTCCAGTCATCTTAGCACCTCTGATGTGCACAGTGTTTGCAATTCATACAACCCTGGAACTACTGAATTATGCTAGTCAGTCATCATTTTTTTTGCCAAAAAGCTTAAAAATGTATTCTTTAACTAATACGGAAAATACCATGAATACCCTGAAGTAGTATAATTCAGATGAGTACTGTGCATAAATGCAAAATGTAATAATTATCCATGCAGTAACACCAACGTTGCCCTGTGTCATGCTGTAAACAGAACTTAAATTATGACCTAGAAGATACATCTCCAGAAGCAGCAGCTCATGGCAGTCAACATTTATCCATAGCATGGAGACTATCAGAAACCTGTTTATGGCAACTGTAGTTTAATATCACTGTTAAGGTAACGGAATGAAAGCACCCAATTCAGCTGTACCACTGCATCTTCGACAACACAAAGTACCATTGCTCTGAGTATGTTCAAAAGTCAGTCTCCGTAACGCAAGCTTCCTTGATGGTTAAAGTAATGCAAATCAATACGGCTTTCTGTCAGCCAATCAATATGGCTATCTATCTATCTTACTCACTTAAAACTCTTTTAACTATGAGCTTTCAAATTTTTTTTTTATCAATTTCTTATTTGAACACCCCTGAGAAAGCTTGCCAGAGTGAGGTCAAGTTTGAAAGAGAAAAGTACCACATAAAGTGGTTTGGGCATAGAAAGTTCAATAAAAATTAACAGCTTTGTTTTTTACTTAAGAGACTTAATTTTGTCTTGATAGTTCCAAGAAGGCTGACTGTTCTGAACCTGAAAGGAAAAAATGGTTAAAGTATCATTTCTAGATGCAAAGTCTGACTTTTCTCTTAAGAGCCAACGTCAACCACCAGCATTTTTAGCAGTTTTTTAATGTTCTTTGGGACTTAGGGATTTTTATGGAAAGGAAGATAAATTCTCCCTCTCTCCTTGTAGGACCATTTTAAATACTGCACTGAGCTTTTATTCATTCTTGGCACGGATGCTTTAAAAAACAAAGGTACTTGGAATTTTGATTGGTTCTGATCAATGGATCAGAACAGTGCAGCGTATCTAAGAACCCATTTGCCAATAGAAAATTGTTGGAAGAGTCAACGATCTGTAATAAAAGGATGTGAGAGGGCAAGTGCTGGTTCAAGAACCTTGGGGAATTAGAAAAGAAAACTCAACCTTGCACTTTAATGAATCTCAGTGTAAACCATCTTTCTATATGGGTCTTCACTGAAAGGAACTAATGCCGTAATAACATTTTAATTGATACACCATTTTATCAACAGAGTATTTCCTACGAGAAGAATTTCTATTAAAAGGTTTTTTTATAACATAATATCTAAGTAGCACAAAGAATGTTATGAAACTGATCAGAGAACTTTCACCATTTGTTTCATGCATTGCTCCAGTTGTTGCATTGATTTCACTTTTTTTAATTTATCTTTCTCTGTTTCCCCTTTTCTGGTCTCCTTTGAAAGCAAGTACAAGTTTACTGTGAATTTATACTTGATGTCTAGGGAAAAGCAGACCTCCCCCCCCCCACACACACTGACCACCAGAACGAATCCACTTTTGCAGCACTATCTTTTGAGCTTTTTAAACCAAGAGCTGCTTACAAATACTACGGCCCAGAAACGTTTTCCCTAACATATATGGTGCTGTCTAGCTAGTAACTGCAACAGATGCTTGGGGGCAACATCAGAGTACTGACATGTTGCTATAAATTATCATGCTGTGCATGAAGTAAGGGAAAGCCATCTCACTTGCTCTTCTCCTACTCTGTAGTCCTTCCAAAAAAACTAAATTAGGGAAACATCAGCAACTCTGTTTAGAACAATGAACTCAAAGCTCCTGGAATTTGAAAAAGATGAATACACTCAAGGGAGATGAAGACAAGAAAATAAGAGAGCCTTGCACTTTGCCATTGCTTCATTATGACCAGGAACAGAATCTCTTGCCTTCACATTTAATTTCTTGAACGAGTCTCTTAAGCTAGTAGAAGAAAAAAACTTGAGAGTTCTGGCTGAAAAACTTTAGCCAATTGCTTCTGTGCTCTGTATGTCAATGGAGCTGGGTCACACATCGAACTTTCTGTCATCAGTCAAAACATCATTTAGATTATGTGCAAAGTCAAAATCAGAAACAAGTGTTTCAAAGACACACCCATAAAATAATATAAATAATTGGAAATGACAGCATTGGTAATGTGAAATGTTTACTTAATACTTTCATATGATCTTTTCTTTGCAAGTAAACATGAAATATTTAACTTTGTTCTCTGATTTCTCAATATAGAAAATCAGAAGGAAAAAAAATTAAAATTTCTGTTAACACAGAGAAGACAGACATGGAAAATAGCTTTTGTCAAGCTAACCTGGTTCCAGGCTGTGGTGAGATAACAGCCTTGTTTTATTTAGAGCAATAAAAGTTGAAGCTGACTGCAAAGGATCTCACAATATTGAGTGACTTGGCAATAAAATAAGAGAATGAAATTCAGTGCCAATGAACTGAAGGCAATGTGCACAAGAAAAAAAAAACCTCCAGCTACAAATACACAATGATAGGTTCTAAATTAGCAATTACCACTCAAGAAAATGATCTTGAAGTCATTGCAGATAGTTCTTTGAACATATGAACTGAATATTTAGTGGCAGTCAAAACAGCAAATAGGATGTTAGAAGAGATTAGAAAGGAAGAAAGAACAAAACAGAAAGCACTGGGATGCCAGTGCATAAATCTATAGCATGTCCATATCTCAAAACACCCATCACCTCACCTCAAAAATACAAAGTCGAATAAAAAACATATCAAGGAGTACAATGCACTTGGCAAGCAGAATGCAATGGTAGTAGAAATAAGCTCTTTTTTGGTTTTGAAACAATAGGGAGTTGAAAGGAGACATGATAAAGACATTAACATCACCGGCAAGCAGTGTAACAGCAGGACAAGCATAGATGGATGCTCTCCAAACCCCAGTATACTACTTAGCTCCTTCTTGAGACAGAGATGTAAGAGAAGAAAGCACGATCACAAGTAGAGTGGCAAAACAGAGATCAGTGCAGTACAAAATAAATGAATGAAAAATTTACCAGCTGACAGCTCAAAAAGAAATTGTCAGAGGGTGACCAACACCAGAAATGGAAATTTCTAGACAGGTTTACAAGGTTCCCAGAGTATCAGATCTAGTCAGTTTTGATGAGACTGATATATATTAGCTGAGAGGTTTATGCATGACATAGACTGAAAAAAAAAAAGTAATGAGGTAATGAGGACAAAGAAATCATACAGTGTGCTAATTGGTCAAGTGCATCTCTTTCAGCAATTTTATTTTATTTTATTTAAACACACTGACTGTGAAGTTGTACTTACAGGCCTTATTTACAGAGCAAAGGATATGCATTCCCCTTGGAATGAAGCAATGCCCAAAATAATTTAGAGATCAGTATGAATGACCAGCTCCGTATGAATTGCTCATAGGATGCTGAAAACAAAAAGGGTTACAACAACCATAAATACTCAGGTGCACAGTAGTGAGCAGCACTTGGGAGATGAATTTATCATTCTACACGGTACTGCCAAAACAGATAGTATCAGACTTGTTCTTGAAATTCTGGTATTTGCATTTTTTTAAAGGATGTTGGAAACATTGAGAGAATAGAGAGAAGAACCATGAAAAATATTCAAAGGTCGGAGCAAATCTTTTACCGGCAGTGATTTACCAAGCTCAATCATTTTCATTTTCAAAAAGATCAAGTGGTGACTTGCCTACAGTGTGTACAAGCTTCCACAGGGAGAAAATACCAAGGCTCTCGTTCTTCTAGCACAGAAACGCATGGTAAAAAACAATGGCTGGAAGCAGACGCATTTGAATTAAACTCAGACATAATTATGATTTATTTTCTGTATCATAAAATGTTACCTACACTGAAAAAAGAAATTCTGACTATGCTGTCATGACTAGGTAACCTAAGGTACAAAAAACGGATGGATGGTAAACAGGGAGTTCAAAAAATAAGTGCACTTACACAAACACGTCCAGGTGGTCATAGATTTGGTGCACCATTTCTGCGCCTCTAGTCGAGGCTCTGAATGACATCAAGTAAGCAGACAGATGCCTTTGCAGTGCAGACAGCTTACGAAATGCTGACCCAGAGTACAGGCAGAGGGAATGACTTTCTGCACTTACGAATGTAAATCTTCCCAGTAAGACAATTATGATGCTAAGACACACTTAAAACCACAGCAGCCCAAGCATTATCAGGATTTTGTAGTCTCTAGAACCAAGAAATGATCTGCCAGAAGATAATACAGCTTTGCACAGTTGCCCCTTCAAACCATGTGGAACGAAATAGGAGGAAACTCTAGAAAAGCATGCTTGAAAACTAACAACTCATCACCAATGGTGCGTAATACAGGTGGATTGAAAGTTATCGTCTTAGTATGAAGCAGAAGACAATAAACAATTAGAGAACAGATGAACTGAAGAGGAAGCCCTGACCATAAGTAGTTTGTGTCCAATGTAGCAGAGGGAGGTGGCCAAGGAAGGGCTGCAAGAGCCTGCAGGGTCTAGCAGGAGGGTCTGGGCAAGACAGATCATCTTCCCTGAAGGGCTCTGGGTAGTACGAAAAGAGAAATACTGGTTTAATAGAACACAGAAAAGGCAAACGGCAAGGAATAATTGCTGCCTGCATAACTATTTTTGCAACGTACAAAGTAAATTTTTAGCTTACAGAGCTTACATTAGCGCACGTGTAGATGTATTTAGTGCAGACCACAGACCTGGCTGAGGAGTAAGAGGGCAGTGTTTTTAACTGAGAAACCATTTTCGCTGTGTGTGATTAGGAGGCAGACTAAAAACTAGGATTAAACACTAGCACAAACTGTAAAGGGAATGAGTAGATATGCTGCTGCTGCTTGGTATCGCAAATTAAAATAAAATCTGGAGATTGCCTTTAAACTACTTCAGACTACAGGGATAAATACAGGGGGAAAGTCTGTGAAACGTAATGGTCAGTGTGGCTGGACTAGATGAATTAATGACACGTTTGTACCTTAAGCTCTATGAATGCATTATAAACACATTACAGAACTTTTTTTCATTACATATTAAGTTACATATTGTATCAAAAGAGTGCTTGTGTTAAAATGAGATAATTTACTTATTTTTGCAGTGATGTAAAAAGAGCTAATTCATTAATTAAATATAAATATTTTAAGGACCAATACTGTAAATGGAAGGTAAACAGAACAGAACAAAATGTTCCATCCTTTGCTATCTCTTTTCTCATTCCCTTATTATTTAACTTGCAAAGAGAAATTAAAATGTCCAAAAATGTATGTAAAAATTCCTGTATGAATAATTGTTGTTTCTATGATTTCACTTAAGCCACTAATTTGCATAGTAATTCAGTATAAAGTTCCATATTGCATGAAAGCAAAGACTTTTTCAAACTTCACCTTAAATCCAGTACACTTATAACTTTATTAAAATTAAAAATTGTGTCGAATTCTACTTTGAGCACACATTTACTCATCTTACGACAGGGGACAAAGCCCAGCAGCCCCACACAGCCGAGTGTGGTGCAGAGTCCCTAAGCTCTCCCCAGTTAAGGCCACCTTGGGAGCACTTATCCATGGCCAGCACAGTTTGGCAAGACTATTTTAACAACTCACAAGAGAACTGATGGTCCGTTTGCTTGACTGTAGCATCCCACTAACATTGGTACACTGTCCCCATGCTCAAACACGTGTGGTGGACACGTCCTTGGATTGCTAGGGGTGTGCCTGCACTGCTGGTTTAGCGTAGATCACGGGTGGGCTTTGGAACGAACCCCCTGATTGTCACCGCTGTTGTGCTTTGGCTCACGCTGTGGAGCAATCTTGGAGCTCATGATGCACAAGCTGAACTGGCAGATGCAGAACGTACATTCCAGACAAAAATAGCTTTCAGTCCATGGAACTCAACTAGACCTAGTCCAAAGCAAAAAAATGACAGGACAGATATAGTGTGGATGTCAGGTCCTCAGCACCTTGTTACTCCGCAGATGATCTCCTATTTGTCCACACTGCTTACTAAGAGAGACACAAGCACCCAAAGAGGACTTTCATAAAGTTGTTTAGGTGCACAGCAGTCTCACTGACTGCCCACGTGTGTGTGCTTACACATATTGTAAATGTTCCTCCCATGTCTTTTTGAAAGTAGGAGTTGGGCCATCAAGGCAACTATTGCTTAATTACTTGAACCTTGCTGTGCCGAGACAACCATTAAATATCCCTCTAGATCCATAAACCTCTTGCCTGTTGATCTTACTTCCTTTGCCAAGAGCTCAAAAACCTACACTTCACAAAACAGAAATTTTAACGGTGACCCTACGCTATATCAATGTTTCTCCTTCATACTATCTATGGTATTTTTAAACATAAACAACAAATAACAGTGTTCAGTAAAAAAAACCTGATGACAAAAATCTTCTTAATGTAGATACATGCAAAGAAAACAAGTCTCATCTAAGTTAATATTTTTAAAATTAATATTGCAAAAGTTTCCTAAAAGATCACAAGTACTGTTTTTCTAAGAACTGTTTTTCCGACACACTATTTACTATCTTTTTATTGGCAAATAGAGCACATTTCAATTGATATGTTTTAAAGCAAGCACAATTCTAAAATAAAAATAATTGAACAATTATTTTTCTAAAACTATTAATTTGAAGAGCAATTATTGTCACAGCAATTGATTTCTCTCATTGTACTTGACAAGAACATTGTGTTTATGATTATGATGTGCTAGGTTCAGCCATCCTTGCTTGTGTTAACTAATATACACATGACAAGCAGCTCCAAAGATTTCAACAGGATTAACTGATGTACAAAGCACTGTAAACATAGTATTAGAAGTCTGATATGTATGAGAGCAGTATAAAGTTTTCATGGTTTTAATGATTAATTAAATTCCTCTGAATCACACAGTTTTACAAACACTGCTATATAAGCACGAATATTTCAACAATTACCAATTCTGAATGATTCGGGGAACAAAGTGTTACAGTTCCAAATTAAAAGGGGTGAGAAGATGTCCTCTTTGTCTTGCTGGTCATGAGGAACACTACCAGTACCAGCAGCTCACTGCACCAGCGGGACTTTTCCCCTCTTACATCATCCTAGATCTATGTCCCATTCCGAGTCAGATTTTTCCTGCGCCCGTTGCTTTAACGAAGCGCTAGCTCCTGAGCTCCGACTTTCCCCCCCAGAGTTTCCCCATGAAATAAAGGAACCCAAGGGAAACTTAATTCAACTGTGAAGCTTCTAATGGTAAAGCCCTAGAAAGGGTTCAAGCCCTCAGTTCTTGCTTTTTGAACTGGAAAGTGAAAGAAATGTCTCAATATGAAGTAAATTATTTATGATGGTATTTATAACCTCAAGTATTACCAAAAAATCATTTAAATGCAAATTTGTATTTATTTATTTGTGTCTCAAATGGAATTCACACAAGTTAAGCAACACCTTTCAAGTTCATTTGAAACTAATTACATGGATAATTCTTCTTATCCAGAGGACAGTGATTAAAATGCTAAATTTGGATGCAGTCCTGAAAATCTATATATTCCCAGAAATAAATCTTGCATGAAATGTCTCATGAAAGTCACATAATTGCCCCTAAAATTAACTTCTCACATGTCCACGACTACCAGCCTTATAAAAACCAGAATAACAGTTAAAAAGAAATATATCTATGGCCTCCTACTAATCTGGTCCTTCCAGTTAGAACCCTATGTTTGGTAAGAATGCAAGGTAAAGGATTATCCACATTAGATTTGTTTTACTGTGTCATGGTTGATTAACAGGAGCAGCATCTGTACAGAGATGCAGTTCAAAAAATTACTGATCAAGGTTTCAAATGAAGATTCACAAACATTACAAGGGTATAATGGAAATATCTTAGCTCACGGACTAAAAAATACTTTCAGATATGGAGAGTCAACTGATAGCGTTTTTCTTTAATATATGCAAAACTTCTTAAACATGGCAATAGAAAACGTGTATACCCTTTTTTGCAGTTCACACGGCAAAGTAATTGCCATGAAAACACTAATACATAGTCATTCTACGGTGAGAAAAGGCTTACAGTGTATACAATACAGATGAGAATTTAGAATAAACTCAACTGTTAAATGGTATAAGCTTTTCTATTTATTTGAGCACTTAAAATGTATCAAAAAAAAAAACCCAAACCCCAAAAGAATAGGTTTCAATAATTTCAGATTCCTGCATTTCAACATCATGTTCTTCAATGCCGACTTAACACCTATCAAGTGTCACCAGTGCAGACTCATGTTATACCCCAATGAAACATTAAACCTTTGTGAAGATTTCCACCTTGCTTTAGAACAGTCCTTTTAACTAAGGAGAACAGGAGATCAAGTCTAAAGAATTTCCTGCTCCTAGTGTAGGAAAATACTACAATCGTTATTTTTGTGAGATCTGTCTCAGATCACACAGAAACTTAATATTTCTGCTTGGAAACAGATGTAACTGGCGCTTATCTCAGTATAAAATAAAAGGAAGAAGGAAGGCTGAGATGGAGCCACAGACTCACTCCTTGGGCTGTTGAGTAAAAATTCAGTTCAGAAAGTTTGTGTCAACACATTCTCTTTCCCTGGTCAATGAGACATTGACCATTGATGATCCTGAGCTTTGTAAGTGAAATATTTTCAGAGACAACGGGCTAGCGGGGCACTCTACTCCCACATAATAAATCCCTACTTTTCTTGATGTCTTGTTGTCTTGAATCAGAGATTAGATGTTTTCATGAAGCAAAAGAGAAGTCTGGCAGATCAGAGCAACAGATCTTTCTACAGAATTTTATTTCCCATAGAGTAGATGGATATGAAGATGAAAATCTATGTCTATCTTGGCAGAGCATGATGGACTATGGCAGGAAGATTGTAAAGGAATTCCTTAGAAAGGATCTTATTCCCTGCTCTAATTAAGAAAAGTACCTGGAAAACACAGGGATATGGTAACTTATTTTAAAGAAAAGAGCCCTACTAAAATCTCAGACATGGTCTAGCTTTAAAGTTACCACATAACTGCATCACTACACTGGTCCCTGCAGGAGACACACTTAGACACAAGCAAAAATTCTTAGGTGGATTTTTTTTTTTTTTAAAATGGCAGATAGTGCTTAAATCTCAGAACTTGAAATAGCATTTTTGAATCAGTAGTACTCAGGTGGGTGCAGAATCCTCAGCAGTATCTGGTCCAAGCATCATTTCTTTTAGCATATGACCTGTGTTACAGCTACATCTTTTAAAGTATTCTAAGTAAAGCCGCTTTAAGAAATCACCTCCTCTACAGCTATACGCGCAGTCTGCTGAAATCCCAAATCAAACAATTTATTCCAACTCTAAATTTCTAACCTGACTGTGATCATGAGATGATACCGTCGATCTGTTGCAGCTGGATTCTATTGCATAGTTCGTACCTTTTTTTCCTTTTTTGAGGAATTCTCATTAACTAACCTTCAGGCCGTTTCTAGCTGCCCAGCCAAACAACAACCAAGTAGTAAGTAAGGATGTGTGTGATCCATGCTATTATTTCCACAAGGTGAGTCTGAATTATTCCAATGCTATTTTCCAAAATATCTGAGAAGTTTGCACCAGTATACTGTCAAAAGGATGCTGTAAGTCTCTGAAGGAGAACATTTAAAATTACTATTATAAATGTAGCCAAAATAATTTTGTTGAGGAAGAAGAGCAAAATTAAGTAAAATAATAAACTAAAACTTCAATAATGGTATTAATAAAGCTTCAAAATTTAAGATCTGAATGCATAACTGAAAACAAGGAGATTGAAGTATCAATGGCATCATCTGCATTTTATATAAATGATATTTTAGAGTAAGCATCAATGACATATCAATATAAAACATGTTAGTTTATTAGTAAGAACAGCTACCACGTCTGTATAAAATAGTTTATTAATAATATATTGAATGTAGAAAACTAACATAAACCTTCATCTCCTGAGGCACAAACTCCCACTCCTATAATAGTTTAAAATCATCTCTGACAACTGCCTCTACAAAGCCTGAGTTTATTGGTCTTTGCTGTGCAATGAAACATCAAAATACTTCTTGAAAGTCAGGAAGAATTAAATGTGTTTGAGTGGGGAAGTTGTTACTTGCAGGACAATTATTACGAAAAAAATACATTGATTTTTTTTCATAATGTACATGTGCAGAAATGTTATAGAAAATGTAAGGAGGTTTTAAATAACTTTAAAATAATTATTAAAAAGTAACTATATAATGTATAAATGGACACATACATATTTTATATTTATATTTTCCTACATACATAATTCAGGTATATATACATAAAGCTGCCTTTTCATATTAAATATATCACAAGCCATGCTAGAAGCTACTATAGTAATGTATGAATGAATGATCAATTATGCAAACAGCCTTTATATACTACTAAAAAGACAAAATGAATACGGTGTACATCAGGATGCTATCCGGAAGGACCAACGTTCACATTTCATTCTGCCAATACATTATCAAACAAAAGTGAACCACTTAAAAGGACTCTGAAATAAAGCTCTAGATGTGAACTTTAACTCTCAGCAGTTCTTCCTTTCACCTCTTTCAAGCAGCAAATAAAGAAGATTTACAATGAAAGGGGCTTAATCTAACATAAACTGAAATTAATCTCCATAGAATAAATAGAAAATCACACCCATAAAGTGTGATTATGTTTCTTTTACTCATGGAAAAGACTTTCACATTTCATACAATTTTATGGTTTTGCCCTTCATGGGTGAAATACTCTATATTTCTCTCATCAAGTAATCTTGTATATAAACCCCCCAAATCTAAAAAGAAAAAAAAAACCCAAAAACTATGTCCATTAAATTTTCAGACAAATTATCAAATGCAGAATTTTGCAGTAACTTTCAAGAATAATTAGAAATTTAATATACTGTCTCTATTTCAAAGTAGCTGTGCTTTTACTTCACCGTTTTTGCAATAATTTTGCTGATTTATGCTAATTTAAGATTTAAAATTAAGGGGTGGGAAAAAGACTAATTCATTCTGATCACGGTCAGTTAGTGAATTTGGGGAAGAAGGACAGTCTACCAATGCCAGATTTCAGCAGCCTTCAAAACCAAAGGACACACATTATTTCAAGATTTTTTTTTTTATGCTTTCCTCTCATTCTTTTCTTTCACTGCACTGTTTCTCTAGTGCAAGTGTTATCCTTTATAATAAATCACAGAAATATAAGAAAAATTTAGAGAGTCACCAAGCCACATCAGCATTATTTATCGTATTAGACTGAAATATAAACAAGAAATTTAATCCCTTGCTAAAAAACTTTTCTCTTTATTATGTAACATTTCCAATACCTTTTCCAAAGAGGCAAATATGATAATATCTGAGCTGGTAGGTCTAACAAAGTCATAACTCTCCTTATTAAAAGCTCTATTAATGTGAACTTTTCCTGAAGACAGAGTGAGGATTTTTAGATTTCCAGGCCAAAGAAGCATCATTATTGTTCTGTAATTGTACTGCATAAAGAATACAAAAGCCCTGATAACCCGCAACCTGATATTGAGAATTTCAACTGAAAAGACAAGACACGTAAGGCAGAAATGTAATTTTGAAGCTGTAGAGTGTTTTCCTAAAATATAATAAAAAATTTTGGATAACATAGAAAAACAATTATGATGTAGAACATAATTGGGCCACATACGCAGATTATGCTTCATTCGGTACCAGGAAATTTTACTGGAATATTTTTACTAACATTCCATTTAAAATCTCATTAGGTGAATTACTTTGAATTCAGATGTCTCTTCTCAAAAGCAATAATTAGATTTAATACTTCAGTATCTATGAAACCCACAGCATAACACGCAGTGTGGTCTTTTCTCTCTTTCTGTGATTTATTACAACTGAATACAAGGACCCTGAATATTCCTCTACTGCTGTAAACAGATTGCTCATTTCTTCGATGTCACTCACTTCACAGCATGCCATACTGACTGCATCTGCAGAGACAGGCTGGCAGAGTGCTTGAGAAAGCTGCTTGTCACTCGCTATAATGGACAACGACATTATTGCCTAAAGGAAAAACCTAATATTTTTTACTTCTTTTTTATTGTTATTATTTTTCTTCATCAGCTTTCACCCCACTTCACTGTATACTTACATCTGGAAACAAACTTCTGAAGTTAACTTTGCAACTGATAAGTATACCTTGTCATAAGTAGATAGAATTGCTTCTCTTTTGAATTAAAATGACAAAAACAAAATTTCAAGTCCATTTATCACAGATGAAAACCTGTTCTAGTTCTTTTGTTTACAGTATGGTGGACTGGAGTTTCATCAAAAAAGTGACCAGGATTAAGCATTCTAGAAGACAAATAGCTGTGAGCACCAACGTCATTTTAGTCTAGGAAAACAATTGACTAATCGGATTTAAGAAAATACAATATAAAATGCAGGGAATCGAAACATAAACACAATATGAATTATCTATGACGCCTCTTAGGAAACCAAATACAATGCAGCTGTAAAAAGACAGAGCCCCAAAAGGAGAACATCACAGAACTGTCTCGGAGTTTGGGAGACTGCGAAGTACCAAGTCTTCAAAACCAGGCATACTTTCTTCAGGAGTCTTGGGAAGTTTATTTCAGATGCCACCTTCTGAGACCTCGGCAGTGAAGACTACTACATAAGTGGCAGCTTTGATGCCAATGAGATTTTATAAAAGCAGAAGTAGTGACAAGACGTTTTTAGGAGTGCTAGGCTACAGCACCATACACAATGAAGAGTGCAATTTAGAGATTTTCTTTTTTTTTTTCCTTTTTTTACCTCTAAAAGAGACTAAGAAATAAAAGAAATCTTTCAAATCCTGTTACTGCCACCCAAACCTTCACCCTAAAACTCCCCTCTGCACTTAACCAGCTCCAGAACTTATTTCTAGTTATTATGAACTGAGTAGAAATTGAGATTAAGCACTTCACCAGGCACAACGAACAGCTCTCACTTACTGTATCTGATACACACAGGAAGGGAGAAGTTCAAACTTTTAAATGTACCTATTAGAAGGAAGGAAAAGCCCATATCTGCTGTATATCAAGCAAGTACATACGCCACCTTCAGATATCAAGCTGAGCAACTATTTTGTACTTGAAGTAACAGTGTATGTTGAAATCAAAATACAGATCAAGACTGATCAAAATCAGCCACACGCACTTCCAGATGACTCAAAGGATGAACACAGAAAGAAGAACAAGAACAAAATAATGGAAAACAGTTGTGTTCACCAAGGGATTAAATGACTCATCCGTTGTTTTGAAGAGCAACAGATCCAGTGGTACTGGGGAATCTCCTTTGCCTGCAGGCCAATAACAAGTGGCTGCCTTCTCAGGAAATATGAATATATCAAATAACTCTACAGGCATGACAAAGTTTCTGGGTGATTCATACAGTGGAAGACACAAAACTACATTCCACAATTCAAAACCAACATTTTAAACACGAAAAAAAAACCCAAACCCAAGTCAGATTGCCCACTGCAGTATGGACATGCTTGTCCCAGTGGAATTCAGACAACTATTTGCTTCTAAGTGAGGTGAAAACTGTTTAATGCATCACTAAGTAAAAATCAATTTTGTTCTAGCTCCAAATGTAAAATCCATTTTGCTAAGATAGAATATTTTCTGGTAACATGAAAATCAAGTTAATTTAGATTTATAAGACTTCTGCATTTTCTGAGAATCCAGCCATAGTGGATGTGATCCGATCCTGACACACTGTGTTTTGTCTTTCTTAGAGATCAATATTCATCTCATAAAGCTAAGCATGCCAAAATCTAGCATTAATTTATCAGCCTTTCTTTTAACAAAAACAAAACATGAAGGCAAGCAGACACATCAAAGGACGCCGGTAAAGAGAAGGAATTCCCCCATTGCAAATTTGCACTCAGAAAGGCAGATGCAGGTCCTGAATCTCCTGGGAACTTCAATAAAGCCGCTGAAAGGCAGCCATCCTCTCCCATCGCGTGAAACGCAACTGCGGTGACTGTTCTGAGATTCTGGTGCACAGTCATACTTAAAGGGGTGAGAAATCTGGTTCTTCAGTAACCGCTGCATTTCCTATTGTAGGAAATGCAAATGTAGGTATCATTCTACCAGTTCTCACCTTAACCTAAATGCCCATCCTTTCCTCCTACAGTAAATACTGGGTATACTTTCAATATTATTTTCTCCCACTTGTAACGCTCACAGAAAGCTTTGTCACAAAAAATTCACCCCTGTTGCTAAATGACCATATTTTTTTTCATAGAATTTCTTACAGCAGACACAAAAAACAATTTTCAAACTTTGAAATTATCCATATTACTTAATATTGCTCTACTTAGTACAAATTGGAAATCCTGTAATTGATACTAGTAAGGAGATAGGTTATAAAAGTGACCAAAGTGTACCATTCCACTATTCCAGCCAGACACAAAATCCACCGTTGGCAGCTCCACCCCAACAACCAGAGAAAATGGAGGGAACCATTCTGAGAGCATAAAGAAGATGTATGCTCAGAGAAAGTGGCTGATAGTATGTATTTGAAACAGGCTTTAAAAAAATAGTTATGACAGTAGCAGTCGCTATTACCTATCACAAAAATACTAATAGCTAACCTTTGTCACCTGGACCGATTTCATGTTTGCCTGGGTTTTGATTATACGACAAAACTACATTTCTTAGCAGAACCCCAGCTTCAGATTCTTGATACAAATAATTTTCCAAGAAATGCATGCGCACTGTTATAAATTCTTAACTATAATTTTATTTAAACACAGGTTTAGCAACCAAGAGTTTCTTGGCTCTCAATTCTGGATATACTCAAATCATATGCAATAAAAATTAATTAATATTGAACACTGTCAACTTTTATGCATGATAAAATATGATCTAAAGAAAATGTAAATATTGTTTGCAGAAACTAAAGATGCTTCATATAGCATTATGAAATGCCTAAATGTTCTGGCCACCTACTCAGCCAAAACAATATATTCATGTAAGACTTGAAAACACTGAAAACTTACCACTTTCAGTTTAGAAAAAGAAGCCAGGCTTTAGCTTATTCAGTATTTTACTGGTCAGGGTAATATAGAACAGACTTTCTTTAACTGTGGGAACTGCATTTCTTCAGTATAAGAAGAAAGATCACTCACATTTGCTGCTGGTGAAATTTTCTAATGAGATCTGTACTGCTTCAAAGCAGGTGGAAAAAAAGAAGTCACACACTTCTCAATTTGTCTGACAGCTACAAGTCTTCGAGGCATGGACTAAAGCAACACAGATGCCACAGTTGCTGTAAGACTGTTAGGAACCTGTTACTACTCTTACATATCTGATTGCATTTCTACTCCCAGAGAAAAGGTCACTGAACCAATAAATATAATAAAACTTTCCAGTATAAAATGAATGAAATTAAATAGGGGAGTTTTTTCCACTATGAATACCATGGTCTGGAGCACTACACTTTCTGTAATATTCTGCTTATTTCTTTCAAAACAACTTTTACTTCTATAACTTTTCTGTTCTAGAACATACAATAACAGTACATTAGTTGATCATGCATTAATTGCAGATCTGATCATAGCATTTACGCTTTATTATGTATAGTTTTAAATTAATCCCTTACAGAATAATATTTTTAACATAGTTGATCTTGACACATCAGGAGAATTCTAAAAATGCTTGTTTGATGTTTCTGACTCAAGCAGTAAAACATTCATTTCATCTTTTATGCTGGAACACTCACCCTATAATGGAATAGTTTTAAACTATACTTTTGAATGGTTGTTAAAAAAAATGTTATTGTCAAACAAACCTATTTGCTGATTTGGCTAGGCAGCCAAGGTTATGCCATGTGCTCAGAAATATGAAAAATATAATACTAGATGGGAGAAATGCAAATTCACATTTATCAAAGCAGGTTGAAACATGTTTTGTTATCAAGCACATTCAAATTGTCTTTAAACACAATCATTCTCTCTGTCAATAAACGTAGCAAATATGACCGAAGTTATTACTGGTACCAACGTATTTTCCCACTGTTTTAATACATGGCATTCCCATCCAGTAAAAAAGCTGCAAACAAACACCACAAAACAAAACAAAAAAACCAACCAACCAACCAAACCCCTATTAAAATAATTTTGTTAGGCTACAAACTCTTGAAACAAAATTTTCAGATAAAGGCTCAAACAATATCAAGCACTTTGGAGAGGACGTATTGATGTTGTCTTTGGGTATGACTAAGTCTGTCCACTAGTGTGGAAAAAAAAATAAATCGTTATTACTACATTTTCCTGTTAGAAATATTCTGTAGCTTACTTAAACTAGTGATCCTGTAGAAACAACATCCAATTTAACAACTGTTGAAACTTTCAACTGTGTCCAGACTGGAAACTTTTCATTCTAAATTTGTCAGTTTGGTTTTCTGTAAAGGACACACTAAGTATTTTTCCTACATTTATTTATAACACATTGCAACTACTAGTTCAGTGAGAAACAACCTGATGGTTTCTTCTTTGGATCACTGACACGGAGTGACCTTTTGGTAGCTCTGACGTCAGTGCGGATGCGACGCTCACAGCAGTTATGCATCGGGAGCGTTGCTGTGACATTAGGCATGATTGCTTTGCTTCTGCGATTACAAAAGAAATGGACTTCTAACACCTAGGGAAACCCCATGCCTCTGGGCATAACACTGAAAAAACCACACAGAAGGTACTGGTTTGTGTCTTGGAAAGAGCCCGTTAGCTAAGCAATAGGCCCGGGTTAACCTTCCTAGCAGAGTTAGTTGCATTGTGGTCCCAACTTGATTAAGTAACTTTTCTTGTGCCATGGTTTCATTCAGAACCAACTGGAGTTTCTCCTCTTCTTTCCCTTCCCTTTTCCTCTCAGGTTCTGCGTTGCAACACGTGAATCTCCTGTGTGCTATTCTTTCCGTTTCTGTTCTTTTCTTGGAAACAAAATATGAGACCTCCAACTCCTATACATTCTGCCTATGCCTACAAGCACATTAACACCAATTCAGTTGTAGATGAGTACCGTACAATCTTATGTCAAGATTTGCAAATATATTTTGATAAACACTCCATTTCTCATCATAACCATCAACCTTAGCTACCCTGCAACCTTTCTCTCTGTAAGGGGGATCTTTCATCAGGATCACAGTAATTTTGCATTTACCCAGAAAAAAACATAAGAGAGAGACCATCACACCAGGAGAGTTAATGTACTATATCTGTGGAGATGGCTTCACCGTCAGAGAGCCTACAGCTCACCTTTTCTAAGCTAGCATTAGGGCACAGAGCAGAAACAAATTGCTTTTCGTCTCCCTCTATTTGTCACAGGGTCCCCCTGTTCTGTCACACTTGGACAGACTGTGCTTGCTTCTGCAGGAGTTTGTCTTCTTGAGGTTTGCATGAGCATCATCATGTTTTGGATCTTGCTGGCTTCCCAGAAAAAAAATTCCAAGCACCTACTGGACTGACCTTTAGGCAGCGAGCATTTTATTGCTCTGTTCATGATGAAAGAGGAGAAATGGGATGCATTGCATCTGCTGCTAAACCATTCTCCATTAGCCAATGTATTGGGTCCAGAAGACTTCAGGGTCTGCTCATTTCTGCCCCCTTTTAGGTAACAGCCATTAACAGAAGTTGGTCTGTTCACAGCATTTAAAGGTCTGATTCTTCGGGAATTATTGAGCACGGTGACTGAAGCGAACAGAAAAGCTGTCCTGTGAACTTGTGAAATAAATGCATGGCAGTTCCAGAAATACAGGAAGTCTGATGAACGCAGTTGTCTGTCACTGTTCACATTTTGCATACTCTTCATGGTTATTGGGGAATATCATCACAGCAAGATTTCAAAGCACCGTAACTAATATGTGTATATTCAAGTTTGTGACATTTTATCAGACAGCTGAACTTTTAAGAAGTCTTTCAGTGGAGTTTTGTTCAGATCCTAGAATAGCTTTCCATCTGCAGCTGAAGTCAGTTCCTGCATTGCTGCCATAACCGAATCTCATTTGTCACCTACTGCCTTTCACAATTCATCTTTAACACATGAAAGTAGTGATGCGGGGCGCTCTATTAAAAGTAACAAGCTATTGAGCAGAACTACCATTTTTAATAATTCTTCAAAAGACTTTAACAAAAAAATCATGCCCATAAATTACTGGTTTAAGTCAGTATATCTGGTTTCTCTTAATCCCTGTAATACACAGTACATCCCTAGCTAATCTTTATGAAGTAAGCATGAAGATTGTACCACTGAAGATGACATGTATGAAAGATACCAGCAGCTGCCTGCAGTTACAGGGCAATGGCCTGGATCCTCCACGGGTGCCAGTTAGAGAACACAGTTTACAGGCTTCTTTGCAGGCATTTCTTAAGATTAAGAAGCTGGTTAAGATACTGGTTTGATGAAAAGAGTCAGCATGGTTTCAGTCAGAAGACAGAAAAAGCAATTTACCTGAAGAAGGTGACAAAGAACTGCACCAGATCCATGATAGTATTGTGCTGCGAGAAGGCAATCTGCAAATAAAATAGAAGTAAATTACATCATTTTCAGAGTCAACAGCTCCTTTTAGGCTAGGGCTTTATAGCTCCACAGATGATTAGTTCCAAGTGTAATTTCAGCCCAATGTGAACACACTTGCATTTACCATAAAGTGAGATGAGCAACTAACTCCCATGTCTTTGCCCGTGTCAAAATACAAACAATGGAATATGATCTATTAAAGTTAAGTTAATAGAAATAGCCACCTAGAACTTGCTTCATATAAACAATGAAAACAATATGCAAAATATTAAGAAATCATATTGATATAAATCGTCTTCTTTATAGTTAACTGTTTTAACTATCACCACTTTCCATTTTAATATCAATACTGAAACAAGGTTTTAGAAATGACAACAGCTGTCTTGTGCTGAAAATTTATACATTTAAAACATTTTAGTTGCATAATATTAAAATTAATGCACAGTTAATTAAAAAAATAAATCTGGTGCATAAGAAAACAAAAACTGTTTCAAAGCAAATAACTTTAAAGACAAAGTGAAAAATATTCTTTTAGGCTACATTTTTACAGCCTCACCAGAACACGCATTAGTTCAACTCCTTACTGTAATTTCTCACAAAGATTTAATAATTATCTTTAAGACAGCACATACACACAGATGCACATTCACACTTGCATGCAATAGAGCCTATAATTATTATTATAATTACTTTTGGTAATGTTAAGAGCAGTACTTAATATTCAAGTTATATCTACAAATATCCTTAAGCCCCTGTCTTATTCAGTTTTTCATAGCGTGCAATTATCAAATTGAAGATAAACAGATCCTCTACTTTGAATTGCACAAGTGTTTATCTAACTATATTCCCAGCCTTTTCAAATAATTGTCAGGTTTAGAGATCTTTGTGCGTTTAAGATCTGATGTTGACTAGTAGTTACATGGAATTACTCTGATTCCCTTTACCAGTTGATCTGTGAACTTTTGAAATGATAACTCATGGTACTGAAGAATTACTCTTTTTTTTAAGGACAAAAATATAATGTAAACTTTAGTATTATAATCATGTTACTGTGCCTTGTGCCAGCTAAACACAGATAACCATAGTTCAGATTACTTAAAGTCTAAGGAAGTTACAGCACGGAAGCTGCATCGTTCCAGAAAGAAGCATAGGGGGCACCATTACACAAACACATCTCTGAAATGTAATTTCTGCTTTCTTTTCACTAATAACACACAATTGCAAGCCATGCAAACAATACTAGGAGCTCTGGAATTTGATACAGGAAGCAGGTATTTCAAACTTCTCAGCCCAAAATATCAGGAAAGATACTTGAAAAACGTATCAAAAGTTAGAGTACTAAACTCCTTGAGTGGTATTACCTATCTCCTCTCTAGAGAGCAAATCTAAATGTGCCTAGCTTAAGTAGACTGCTGTGTTTGGACCAGGGCAAAATCTACTTTCTGGCCTGGGAGCATGTGGAAAGACATGAAGGTGAAGACCACATGGGAAGGAAGCAGGAGAGGGAAAGAACTCTCTGAATTACTAAAATTTAATCTACAAATGTTTTCACGTTTGTCCAATATAAGCAGAAATTTTAAATTCTCAGAAACTTTAACTCGGACTGTTGTCATGATGAATACTGTATAAAAATGGAGAGAGATGAAGGAGTAAAAATATCAAAAAATTGAAGAGAAATTACAGAGTGGACAAAATTGTCAAAATATCTGTTAATGCCAAGGTAAACTTTATTTTACACAGAAAAGATAAAATCTGAGAAAATATCTCTCTGGCCAATATAAAGTGCCTCCCAAGAATAAACAATTGTTTAAGAATACCTTGTATGAGAAAGTCAATCTATAGTCAATCTTTACTTTAATTGCAGGTTGGATTCCCTTCAAATAATATTTAGTATTCAAATTAACTGCTGTTTTTTCCTTTTTTTTTTTTTTTTTTTTAACAAGTACCGTACTTCAGGAGATGAACTAAAACAAAGAAAAAAGAACATGCCAGTTTCAATAGAGCTGGCCTTCTGTGACCTGTTAAAAAGCTATTTGTAGAAGGATCATTTATATTTTGCATTACTTCAATTATTTTCATTCAAGGTCTTAGCATTCATTAGCAGCGCCTGTTAGTGTAGAAACAACGACAGTCAAGGGAAAGTCCTGCACTCAAAACCCACAATATGATCACAATCACATCAGGAAAGTTTTGCATTAAATTTTTCTAAGAAACTGTGGTGCCTTTTTTCTCTTTTTCAATACACAGCTAATATGAAGTAGGCAGACTTAGAGCAATTTAATGATTTTACATGCCTATTAATGATTAAATATGATTTTCAAACCTCTGCGCTCAAGATGGGATTGCTTTTGCACAAAACCAGACTCACAGGGACTGATTTTTACATTTTCCACATTCTGTTAATCAAATTATCTACACAAGACAATCATGATGTTTTTTGACGGAGCTCATGTCTGCAAACCTATGGAAGAACTTCTGTCTGTAAAACTTGTTTGGTTGTATTGGAACATTCTTGAAAGTACTCATACTTCAGAGCAAAAACAAGGTAAAATATAAAGTTCCATCCCAGAAGTAATTTCAGATTTTAATCAAACATTAACTTCTAATGATTACATTGGAGTTCATGTTTAAAAGATGAACTACAGTATTTTCTGAAGAAACAGCACCATGCATCCTAGGCTAATTTCAACACAGAATATTAACAAAAAGAATGCATATTTTAATTACAAGTAGATCACAAAGGAGCAAGTAAATGTACGAATCTAAGCCTGACACAAAGAACCATAATACAATTTAAAAGATTTGTTTCCACAGGATTTTCATCTAGACATGAATGCTATTGCCTTTTTTCCTCCATATTGCCTCCCTAGACAAGGGACGAGACAAGCAAAATTCTTTCAAGCCCAGGTTTTCCTTTTGGACTTAAAGATACTGGAGATGAATATCTCTTTTGTTAATTTGTATCACGCCTAAGCAGCCCTCAGTTTCACCAAAATGTCTAATAAGCCTACGGATCCCACAAATTTTATCTCCATCTTCTCCTACAAATGAAGATCAAGATAAATATGATCTCTGTCATTTTCTGTGGAATGGAATCACCAAGTGCCATGTGGAATTAATTTTCTGTGGCAAAGGATAGCCTCGATGAGTGAACACAGAATTTCCAGCATAAAACTATTTCCCTCGAAGAAAGAGGAACAATAATACCTCTGCTTTACACAGCTTGACCCTGAAAAATGGGAGTAGGATTACTTACAGTACTGTAATACATTACTTGAAATGCAGTTTCAGGTGCAGATGCTAAATCTTTCGTTCACCAGCATTAGATTTCTAAATGAGAATTTAGGACCAACATCAATATGGCAGCTATAGATATGGCTATAGATGCAGATACTTTTCAGTAACTGTCCATGACCTACGCTGCTCTCCAAAGGCGAGCTTATAGACAGCTATCTGTCATAAATGTTATCCAAAAGTTTTCTCACCTTCACAGAAACCCCTAGAAAACTTCAACAGTTGAAGTTCTTTTCCCTGTTTGGCTAGAGTTAGAAGCTCTCAGTGACTTTATGGTCCAATACTGTTTCAGACAAATTGTTGCTTTGAATATAAAAATGAATAATGAGAGGTTTTGCAAAAAACTAAAAAATGGATGTTTATTTTTCTTAAACATACTGGTATTGACATCAAAGAAAAATAAATTACTTAAAAAATTTAAGGTGAATTAGAATTTATCATTTTCACAATTAAAACCTCAATCCAAAACCGCAGCCCAAACAAAAAAGAACCACACTGTGAGGGCTTCAAGATGTGCAACAAAATCTTTATTCTGATTTCATAACACTGCTCAGTCTTCCTTAGAAATTGATTACAGTATTGGAAATGCCATTTGATTTGTAGCTGACCTAAAGTTTTGTCATTTGCTGCTAAAAAACTCCTAACAGATAATTATATAATTTATCAAGCTATAATTAATTTGCTGGAACAGCAACATTATAGGACTTAGAAACTCCGGCTTTGTACTCTAGGAGTGAAAAGTCTGATCTCAACACCTTATTCACAGAAAAACCTAGAAGTTGTCTGAACTTTTTCTGCATTTAAAAATAAAAGTGAGACAAGCTCCATCAAGAACGAAAGCTGTCCTATAATTAGAGGATCTCTACTTTGAGCGATGTGACAAAAGATGAACTATTGTGGGGTAGTTTCGAATGTTCTAATGGTTGTGAAATTCCAGCTATGAGGATCCATGATAACAAGAAAGAGTTGTATGCATTGGTATTTTTTTCCACAAGATAAAGATGAGTCAAGTTCTTGAGCATGCAAGCTCTTTTTGATGCCCAGAATAGGGGACTTCAAAACAGAAGTTGGGACAACTGCTCATTTTAGTTTATTAGATCATATAATATCTTTCTTGTGTGCAGTAGAAGGGATATGTGAGGGAGGAAGAAGAGTTGATAAGGTAGGCAAGTTGTAATGAAAGAGAGATGGATGGTTTATAACGGAAACATGAAGAGATAAGCATGTAAGGAAACTATAACATGCCATAAAACTATACTTCTAAAACCAAAGTTTTTTGCATCCTAGTCTCAAGGCACCTCTTATGAAGGAGTTGTGAGAATCAGGACCTAGAGGTAAGAACTGCGGTGACTGTTTTATGAAAAATACTCTATAATTAAACTCTGAGCAATTGCTTTCAACTTGGATTTAGCTTTGAAGTCTGTTGCTTCTGTATCAGACATGAAGAAGGACTGGTGTGTCAAAGTTTGTCTGACTTTTCCAGGTATCCAGCTGCCTTAATAAATGATACAACTTCTATCGACAAAACTCATCTTGCCATTTTAACTTTAGGAATAGCGTTATCAGAGGTACTTTCCCTATCAATATTTCTGCCTGGATCTTTATCTGGATGAGCTAAAATATTAAAAACTTAATTTTCACATACAATCTTATAGTGCACTACATTTGTATTCTATTAGATCAAAGTAATACCAATACCTATATAAAGAATAAATGTAGATACATTCTGAAATCCATAGTCATAAAACCCGAAAGAGAGAACTAAAATATTCTAGAGTAAAATGTGTTTTTTTTATATATATATATATGTTCCAGCTCAGAGTCTTAAAAGATATAAAGGTACGTGAAGAAAAAGCTGATGTGTGATAACTGAGCCATGGCAATTCCTCCAACAAGCATTACTAATGTGTCTATCTTTTTTCTCTACCATGTTCAGGCCTTTGAAAAATATATGTTTGAAAACAAAAACAAACTAGAAAACCCAAAACACATAAAACTGTAAGAAAGCACTTAAGTTCTTTACATCACATGACCTAATTGGAAGGCAAGGCATCGTGACTTCTGACAAATCTTTTATAGCAATTGAGGATTCAGAAGTCAAACATTCAGCAGAATATGACAGAGAGCACTGTATACAAGGATGGATTGCAACCAATATTTCAATGTATGCTCTTCCTTAATTTTCAATGTTTTGGTTTCATGCATGATGTAGGAAATACACTTTACACTGAATAATGATGGACGAAATAGGTCTGTTAAAATAGGAACAACTTCTGAACACAGGGATTTTTCCAGCCTTCAAAAGTTAATGTCTGATTTTTTTTTCCACATATTTTTTTCCACTGCTCTAGATACTTTGTTTGATGTTCACCTTGACTATCACATGCAGCAATAATACTGTCCTACAGAACAATAGGTCAAGATCTGTTCTACCACAAAAATGAGACAATCTTAAAAGTCTCACTTAGGGACATCTTTCATATGGAAACAGTAAGTCTGGACTCAGAATTCTGTGTTTCAGTTTAAAAATGTAGGTGTCGAGAAGCTGTCTTTGCAATTCTAACAAAACAAAACTAGCAAAAGGAAAAAGAAAGGGAAAATCAGGCACAATAAGAATGCAGCAATTCCAAATTCCACATTTGCAGTAAAGATGAACTGAATCTATGAAATGGTTTATATATTCAAATAATGTACACAAAAAGAAATTTTAATTTATGCTCCATTTCATGACAACATCCACTAACGTAAACTTCTATCTGCTCAGGCTCTCAGACAATGAACAAATTCTTTCACCTCCCATTGTTAGTAAATCAAGACTGAACAAATAGGAGAAGCTAAAATAAATACATGGTAAAACTTTGGTAGATGGTCTAATTATTGGACCTGGAAGCATAATACAGTAAGGTCAGACATGAGCCTAACTAAACTGCCTGGACTGCGTTGATTATGTGTACTTAAACCCTACAGAATTGTTACTTCTTCCAGTGTCATCAAAACTGTGATTGAATTTCTTCTTGCATAAAACTATTTCACACTCCCACACTGGTACTATGTGTGCTCTGAAGCAAAAGATATGGATGTTGACTGGACGTGAAGACTAAATAATTTTGTTGTCTACCTCTGTTCTCAAGGAACACTTTTTGACTGTGGCAAGTTTAGACTACAAAAAAGAGACAGCTGAGGAAAAAATTTGTGTAGAAGGGCACATTTTTGTGTATAATGTTTTTATCAGGAAAAATGGGAAAGATCAAATACTATGATAATTTGGAAACAGGATGTTAGAAAATTTAGATACGTAATAAATTTTCACATTTGCATTTTGTTGTATGAAGTGAAGCGTAGAGATACACTGTTCAGAAATATGAATGCAGAGACCCAAGTCTAAACCATTTTAAAGACATTATTACGTACTATTTAGTTATTGGATGAAAAACCTATGGATATCTTTAAACTCAGTAAATTTGTAATTACTGAATAATCAGTAATTACATAACAAAAGATCAGTTACTCTGATTTTTTGCTTAAATATAACTACAACTACGTGGGGCTTTTTCAGAGGGTAAAAAAATGATAACAACTGCTCTTCCACCTTGGACTTTGAATATGAAGAGTGATCTGCACCACTGAAAGGTGGATGGTAGGAAATTGTCATTTTCCCAAAAGCAATATTTAACAGGTAAAGCACAAAATGTATTTTATTTTCCTCTAGAAAACAAAAATTCCAAGAGAACATGGTAAGAAAAGGACAAAATTACCAACAACGAATCCAAATTACTTCTAAGTTGGAGAAAGATTAAACACTTTCACATGGAGGCTAAAAACGCCACACATTCTATATATTGGCTTTCATAGAACTTGAAAAACAAATTTTGAAGAAAAAATTATCTGAACTTTGCCATGCGAAACATGCCAAATTAGTCAAATGTGTGAATCTAGTCAAAATTAGTCATCTAGTTTATAATAATCAGCAGAGATAGAAAGCACTTCATAGGTGAGCGACTCTAAAATAGATGGGGGACTCATAATGTGGAATGAATTACCTTATGGAGCTGCCATTTCTCTCTAACAACACAGGGAGTGTGTGATTAGTTTAGACTATAGATCGAATGTCAAACTTCAACAATAAATAAAGTTAGGTGAGATAAATTTCTCCCATGGTTTTTAAGTATCGATTGGGTATTTCTGCAAAATAACATAATGCTAAAAAAGGCAAAAGAAATATTTCTTCTTGCTGGGATGAAATGATCAGAGAAGCAATATGGAGCTAAGTGCCTGCTGGCAGAATCCTTTCTACTGTGTGGATGCCAGTAAAGAATTTAGTCTAACATCAACAAACAGTCCTCCCAGATGATGGGAATTAGTGACAGCAAAACTTTCATACTGATAACATAAATAGAAAATGAAGGATAACTTAAAGAAAATCAGACTCGGAATCACAGCCTTCACATCAAGATTAGACAAACAGCATCCATAGATTAGCTCTGCATGTCGAAGTCTGGCCTCTCATGATGGTACACACTAGACTATCTAATACCAACCCCTTTCTTTCTCAAACAATGTAATAATTACAGGATATTATTTCCACTACTCAGAGTCATGAGAGGCTGAAAGACAATCTAGGCTTGTATTCAAGTGAGATGAATGACATTCTTAAAGAAGGTTTTTACAGCTGAGGTTTTTTCCTACCTTGCACTTTCCCATTAAATTCAATATGCACATACCACTACTTCAGTGCTTTATTTAATTTTGTATTTGATTACACATATGAACAGATGCATACCTCACAGAGAAACCCTGACTTAATAACGTCCAAGAAGTGAAGGAGAAAATCTGGGGGAGGGGAACTGTTACCTAACTTACAGTTTAATTCAGTATGCAAAATATCTTCATAATGATTAATGAAGACATTATTAAGAAATTCAAATATTGAGTATTGAAGTCAATAGGTGAATAAAAAAAATTAAAGGCATAGACAAGGGAGAAACAACATGTTTCAAAATTAAATTTAAAAAAAGATGAAAAGTAATTGATGCAAAGACCTTTAATACCAGGAAGTTATTGTAGACGTAAATCTTTGCAGGACTGAGTTCTCCTACAAACTGAGTGTGAAACTGAAGATTTCCAGACAACATCTTCTGAAACTCTGGTTTTTAAAAGCCTGGCTAGATTAAATGGACAAGTCATTTCTGTCACTTGCTAGAACTGGATTTCTCTCTCTCCTGAGCTTTCTTGCTATGACTTCTTAGGACACATTATGACTTGATAAATTAAAGTCTCCCACTAGGAAAGCTGCACCTGTAACGTAGTGTGCTCTTATATGTTAGCATAACAGAGTCACAGACATGTCAACTGAAGAAACATCTCAAGCTCATGTTGTTCAGCTTTCCGCTCAAAGTCAGGCTGCTGTCAACACCAGATCAGGTCAACAGTGCCTTTTTCCACTTAAGTTTTGAAAACCTCCAAGGATGGAAATTACACAGCCATTCCATACTCATTCTGGGTAGCATATTTCAATGCAGCATTGCTAACATAATGAATTTCTTCTAATGTTCATCCGAATCTTCCAAGGCACAGCTCATGAGCACTTCCCTTGTTTTATCACCCACTATTACAGAGAAGAATTTATCTTCATCATCTCTGTAACTCCCCCACAAGTAATTGTAGTCTACTATTGGAGGCTCTTTGCAACCTGAAGAATCCCATACTCCACAGTCTCCACCTAACTTGTGTGCTTCAGGCCCCTGAAATTCTTTGTGACACTCCTCCTGGACCCCCTCAGCTTCTCAATGCCCTTTCTGAACTGGAACACCAAAAACTGGAGTCTCATTCCACGTGCAGCCTGCCCAGAGCTGAGTAGAAGAGGATAATTTTCTCTTAATGAGGCCCCATACTTGGGTATTGCCTGAAGCAGAATGAGAGAATCCTGTTGACTGTTGGCTAATATTCAAGTCGATGTTAGGCAATTCTATCCTGGTTAGGGCTCTGCACTTCTCACACTTCATGAGGTTTCTGTTGGCCCAACCTTCAAATTTTCTAAGGTCATCCTGAATCAAAGCTCTACTGTTTGACATCTCAAACCCTCTCCCTGTCAATGTAAGGCCATCTTGGTTTTCTGATAAACAAAACACATTTAACATTGACATTTTTCTAAGTAAAATTGATTCTTGATCCCTTTCAGATCCTTCATACATCTCTCATTTTTTTTTTTTTTTTTAATCTGTAAAAGCTGGTACAAATAGCAGTCTCACTAAGGACAAAACAATGACAACTGCATGCTCCTCTTCAATCCTCTAAAAAAATTCCATGGTCCTCTTACCTACAGTACTACCCTTACAACTCATGTTCAAATAAGCATGCATCCAAGTCCTCTTCTGATTCACTCCTATTCAAAAAACAATCTCCATCCTGGCAACGTAATTTAGATTTTTTTCCTGTCAAACCTGAATTAGCTCAAGCACAGGCTGGTGATATTGCATCTAAAGAGCGTGAGAAACTGCCTGGATGCTGCACAGTTATGCCTTCATTCTCATCTAGTGTAGCATGATTGATGGGCCTGCAAGACATCAGGAATCCTTGCCCATAACAGAGAATCCTAGTCAAAAACTGGCAAACTACTATGGCTCTAGAACAGCATAATAAGTCAAAACAGTAAAATATATTTATTTAAAAAATAAACATAGGACATCTCCCAACTTTATACATTGTTTATGATTCTACACAAAGCAGTTGCCCACACAGATTCATTTCACTCCTCAAAGTGCTGTATATTTCTGAGGAAAAATGGTTCAATACAAAATACGGCGTTTAAAAAAAAATAGCACCAGGACTCTCATTTAACACAACAAAACTAAAGTGCTATCTCTTCTGTCCTCAAAAGAGACTCCAAAAGATACGTCCTCAAATGCAAAAGTCCCACATGATCTTTTCATCAATGTCAAAATGGAATTAGTGGTCCAAGTTTAAATCCCCTGGTGCTGACACACAACTATCATATTACTCTGTCAAACTGTGGCTAAGAGTAGAGTTGATGAAGCAATTTGGACTTCTTCCAGGGTTCTTAGATCCAGGAAAATGCCTAGCCACTATCACTAAACAGATAATTTCTGTCACGTGTCTGTAATTGTTGACACTATGGGATGCCTATTGGAAAATATCTATTTTATAGAATTCACATCGCTTGATAAAAGAAATTTCCTGGAGGACAAAGTCAGAATCACAGAGTCACTGCTACCATGTCAGGGTATATTTAACTTTATAAAGTTGTCTGATGAATCAGAGAACATCTCACTAAGGTGAAGGGGCCACTACACAGCAGTTATTGGATGGTGCAGAGGATGGCTCAGAACTCTTTCCCACATGAAGAGCTAAAAAAAAAAATATCTGAAATTCAAGAAATACGAAGTTCTAGAACACAGCAGTCCACACTGCAAGAACTCAACTCTCCCTAGTGAGCCTTGGATAGAGCACGTCAGGCAGAGCTAGAAAAGCCACCGAGCCATATCTTAAGTTGGGCAAAAGTTTCTGTATATATCTGTCACGCCTGACTTGCATTAAGCCACTTCACCTACGCTTGACTAGCCAGCCTGAAACCACCTCTTCCACTGAGCCTTGACACAGGGAATTCTCACGGTTTAGGCTGGGCTGACCACCAAGATGAACAACAGATGCTCTCCCCCACCTCTCTCTTCAAGGAGAAGAGGGAGAGAGAGAGACTTATGAGTTTAGAAGAAACTAAACTACTTTAATGAAAATGCTAATAATAAAATAAAAAGAAAATAATGAAATATATACAAAACCATATAAAGTTTCTAGGATGACAATCACATCACCAGCAGGCACTGGAGAAGTCCCAGATTGGACTCAGTGATGGCTGGGAACTAGATTCCGGATCTGGATTCAGGAATGCACAGATGGGATCAAAGGCAGACAAATAGACAGGGACCTCCTCGGACGCCGGCCACTGAAGAAAGAGGGCTGACCCTTTGGTCCCTCAGCTTTTACACTGAGCATGATGCAGATGGGATGGAACACCCTGCTGGTCAGGTTTGGGTCACCTGTCCTGTCTGCTCCTCCCTGCAGGTGTGACCCCTCTGCGCTTTTCCGCTTTCAACCCCCAAGAGGGCAAATAACGCAGGTGTCTGGCCTTGGGTGTCATAACAGTAAGCATAAGCAAGAGCCTCTCTGCATCCCATTCCTTGGCATCAGCCATCAACATTGGGCTTATCACTCAGAGTGAACAGTTTCTGCACAATATGCCATTAATTTTGGCAGTTAGAAGAGGCCTAGCTAAAAAGTAAAGTTACCGAACGGAAAATTGGTTGTGTTTTACCTCAAACCAGGAGAGAATCCTTCTGCAACATCACGTGCACCTACCACCATCCTGCCACATGGCACACGTGGACCCAGAATTCTACAAGAAGAATAGGCTGTTGTGCTCCTTAGACTGCCCAGCCCACAAGAGTTAGCGCTGAAGGAAATCATCTACATCATCTTCATGCAAATGAAAGGGGAAACATAATTCTGCGGAACACAAAACATCTCCAAATGGCACGTTTAGGTATTCATTCCCATGTCTATTACAATGCGCCTCGTCTGGAAACACGATTACTCCCAATTTGCTCCTTACAGCCTACAAGAGGAAATGAACAGGTTGGGGATAAGGCTGCAGACATCGTAACTCTGCCAAGTCTGTACATCTTCCTCTCCCGATACAAGCAAGGGGTATTGGATGTTGTGGAAGGATAAACAAGTGTCAAAATGTTATACTTAATTAAACTTCTAGGCAGTTAATAACCTTGAACTTGGCTCTACTAAAACGCATACTGTTCAAACGAGTTTAATTTACAAAGCTACCCAGACCACTTAGCAGAATGGACCTTTTATTATTTATCAATATGTAATTTGTTTACTGTGGTGGACTATTAAAGAAAATAAAATTCAGAAGTAATCAGATCAAATAAGAAAACAAGAAGAGCTTTTCAGGGGCAGGGAGCTCCCTTAAGCACGGCCATAGAACATCTGATTCTGGCTTTTCATCTTTAATGACTGGAATTTCAGTTTTAGTGTGGAGGAAGGAGACTGGAGTTCAGAAGCAACATTACTCTGTATAGAAATCTAAACAGTGGCACTGTACCACACCAAATGTATTTAAAGACTGTCTGCAATTCAAGTCAAAATGTCTGCAGGAATTCGAAGTGAGTATGTATTGAACTATTTTCTGTTTCTAAAGAGGCTAATAGCCATTTTGTTTCTGCAAAATGTCACATTTAAACCTAAACCCAAAATATAATCTTATTTTGTGAAGAGTGAATTATTTGTTTGTGCAAGTGTGAGTTCACCAAAAAATGGACCCGATTTTATACTAATAAAAAAAAAATCAGATACATATGCAAGGAGATACACCTCATTACACAGTTAATCTGGCAAGCACAAAGCTAACATGATGGAAAACGCTATATTGCTCAAATTACCAGTGTTCAGATTTTGATCCTTCAGGCACCTAATACAAAATCGTAATTACTGACTACAGAAACTAGAAAATAATAATTTTTGACAGGTATTTCATATGAAGTAAGGAATAAATTATTTCAGAACTGATTATTTTTTCCTCCATTTTTAAAGTAACTCAATTTTCTTTAGACGTGGATTAGAAATGGGATTACCCAAAACAAGCCAAATAAATATTCGTACTGCAATATCTGAGAACTGAAATATCAGCTGAAAAAACCCTGTCCTTTATTTCTTCAAAGGAATGATTTTTAAACACAACTCTTTATATATAGCATTCATTGAGGAGTTATTAGTACACGGAAATTACACCACCAAAGAAAGTAGGATTTTCATTTCCTGAAGTTTATAAAGATGAAAAATGTCTTAATTTCTTTCTGGTATGGAAAATATTTTTCACGTTTCCTGAAGAATAGAAAAAAAAACCCACAAAAAATAAAAACCCAACAAATCTACACTGAGCTATTTGAATGACTGTAGAACTTAATATGATGGCTATGGCTTTTAAACTTCATGCCTATGTGTATGTGTAGAAATAGATATAACAGACAGAGAAAATGTCCTGCTAAAATGTAAAATGGTTTTGCCAGACAATCTACTAGTTAACCCACTGGTTGGTCTCTAGCCTAATAAAAATGATAATAAAATTTTTATAGGGCTACAAAAGCTGAATTTTTAAAATTTATGCAATGTTTTGTTCATTTTAGAAATCAAATACTTGGCTAGAAAAGGCAAAACATGCACTGAATTTTGCATAAAGATCATGCCATTCAAAATAATGTATGTAAAACTCATTGGTGAGATGCCAAGAAAAGGGCAAAGCATTTTCTTAAACACGAAGAGAGTTATTTCCCAAAGTTTATTGTTATAAATGTAGAGCATGCTATAAAGCTGTTGGAACTGTGGAATAAAAATTTTGTATTTGCAATAGCACTTTTCTTGATTACTGTGGATTAGCATATTTATGAGGTTACTCAGCCTCAGGTTTAAACCCACAAATCAAAGGTTTGTATCAGCATGGGTAATGGATTACACAGAAGTCTACGGCCTCCGATATCCCAAAGGTATGTGTCTTTCAGAAGATTTATGTATATAATACGACTTTGTAGAAATTAAATTTTCTGATCTGTTGCGTGGTGCTTGGTGATTCCTCTCTCAAATGTGTGAAACAACAAAAAAGAAGCATTCCATTCAGCAGAGAAATTCATTGATGTATCTGCTCATTCCCCTCCTCACCTATTGATAAGGCCATGAAAGACAGAGGCTTTGATTCCTTGATGTAAATAGCACTGCTACAACGAGAGCAGAAGTCATTGTGAGCATACTTGATTCAATTAAGCTTCTGAAAAGAGGAAGGAATCTGTATTCCAGCAGCTGTTCAGAGAACAAAAACATGAATTTTGCTCATCCTATAAACAGGACTATCATAGAACGAACCTAGAATTTAAAAAAATAGTCTCACTTTCTTCTCCAGAGGTGAATGCTGACCACATTACTATTAATGGTAAATACCTACTGATGTCCTTTTGGCTTCTGAAAAACCAGAGCACAATGCTAAGACAAGAAATTGAAATGCCCCTTCCTGCCTTTCCGGAAAGGCCGTAATTAGCTAAAAGGTAAGCTCAGGCAGAACGGCTTTTTTCAAGATTCTGGGTACCCAAGTGAAACTTTATCATCATTGTGAAATGATGACAAATGAAGACACAGAAACCTCATTAAACTGTACAGAGAAAGTGTCCATCAGCTCGGTTATTATTTCAGTTTGTTACTTAAGATCCACATCTAATAGCAAGAGAAACAGAGGTACACAAAGAAGGATATGAGAATCAGTTACATGTGCGTGCATGAGAGTGGAGATAAGAGGACACATACTAATTGATATAATTTAAAATATCCAACTTAAAAAGGTATGAGGGGGAAAATAAAACTGATTAAGCTTTCTGCATTGTATATATATTCCACTGAAGGAAAAGTGTGGGATTTTGCACGTAAGGGATGATGCCCACTGATCTATACAAGGACAAGACTATTCTAACAGATCTGCTGCTGAAAGAACAACAGATCACACTAATATGAAAATACTAAATGCTTCAAATAAAGTGAAAGTGATTAACTGACCTAAAAAACCCTCAGCATACTAAGAAGGAAAATATATAACATGTAAGGAAGAAAATGAGTTTAATGTTCTTCCTTGAAGAGGTGATCAAAATCCAGAAAGTGACAACTGAGACTTTTACAAGATAAAATGAAAATTAAATGATGAGGATTAACAGAACACATTGTGATCCAATTTTGTTATGTTAATTTTACTCTCTTCCATTTAATTTTTATCCCTCATTTGAAACTCCTATTATATTGCAAGCTATAATAAATTTGCAAAAAAGCAGAGACAACTGACAGCTTTAGATTTTACCCAACCTCATAATACATTCTGTACAGTCAGGGTGATATATTGTTGATATATCATTGACGGTGATATATTGTTGATATATCATTGACGGATGCGCTGTCAGATCCAGGAAAGCATTTGTAAAAGACACAGAGAAATGTGTAATGCTAGTAAGCATGAACCTTTGATATCATATTTTTAATAACTTTCAGTAATTAAGTGGGGAAAGGTGGATGAATAGCTGGGTTTCAGGCAGATACAGAGTGATGTAAACCAAAGAGAAGAGCAGGACCTGCTCAGCTTTTTCCACCTTCTTTTTCCAAGAAACCAGGCTAGCCCTGCTAGCGTTTTGGCAATGAGACAATGAACTACACTGAGAGGTACTGGCAACAATCATCTCCATGAAACAACAATGTTTGTAACAAAGTCTCAATAACTGAAATATGGAAATGACAGTGTAATGCATACAATCATAGAATCACTGATCAAGATCATCAAGTCCAACCATCAACCTAACACTGCCAAAACCACCACTAAACCATGTCCCTCGGCACCACGTCTACCCGTCTTTTAAATACCTCCAGGGGTGGCGATTCTACCACTTCCCTGGGCAGCCTGCTCCAATGTTTGATAAAAACATCACACATATGAGACACATCACCTAGAATTGTGATCTTGAAGGATACCTGCAAAGTTCAGAATGGGCTGTTCCCACCTCATGGACAAAGGGCAAGGCACTTCATTCACATCCACTTTAGTTCATAAAGACCTTAGTCATTTAGAAGAAAAAAAATACTCAAAGTTGTCAGCACTGAGAGTACTTTTTATTCTCACTTTTTGTCACGGTTTTGGGCCGGATTGGCCACCAAGGTGAATGACCGATGCTCTCCCCCACCTCTCTTTAAAAACTGTATTTCCAAGTATATTTTCCAGACGCTCTAATTGTTTAATTAGGCATGGACAACCAAAGAGTAACCATTCAGGTGCTGAATAGCTTTAACAAAATGCAAATACAAAGAAAATAAACACACTTTTTCTGCCAGAGCACTTCATGCTTTCAGAGAGCAAAAGAAAATGCTTCTGAAGTGCCCTACAAAATTATAATGTTGGCCTGAACTCTGTTGAGATATCAGTAGTGCCTTTTCCTTTCTCATGTTGAATACTTCGTGTCAACTTAAGGCAGAAATATATAAGATCTGCTTTCGGGGGTACTTTTTCAGCTATCTAGATTCTTTTCATTTGAGTAGGAGCAGAGAGTGAGTTTGCAGAACAGAATTTGATCCCAAATTAATGAATAGCATCTTCTGAACAAAACAAGTATATGAGTCAGGGCAAATATCCTGCATGAAAATAACATTCAGAAAGACAATGAATTCCGTTCCTGTTACACAGAGATATACTCTAGGATTCTGAAACACCTCATTTGCTGTACCGAATCTATATGGCAAGGGAGTCAGGCAATGAGCAAGAAATCTATTTGGAAGAGTTAGTCAAGTAAGGTTTGGGTATCTTCCAGCCTTCCTCTACACTGCAGTAAAATAATTTCTACTTTTAACTGAGGACACGTTTCAAAAGGGCAATACGGTAATTTTCTAGGAAATCCTTTAAAGAAACTGTTTTCAAAGAATCAAAGCTACAGAATGTAGCTCTGCCTGTCCTGCATGAAAAGCTTTGCCTCAAAGACTGATTTTAAACACATTGCATAGAAAATTAAGGATCTGAAAAACTTAGTGCCTACAAGATTTGTAACAAGAGTACATAAGAGGTGGCCTGAAGGAAACTGAAGGAAAGACACCTACATGAGCGCACACATTATCAGATATCACTGAAGCAAATGGAAGAAAATACTTGTGAAAGCACCAACTATTCACATCAATTTTAGACAAAATGTCAGGACAAACTATTAGGTTTTCTGCAGACACCTAGGAAACTTGAGGTTGCTACTTGGCTCCCATAGCTACTAGTTTCGACAAGGTTATCATTAGCTGAGCTTGCCCCCCAAAAAGGTAAAACACTTTTGGTTACTATAGCCTTTATTTGGAAAAATTAAATTTCTGAAATGAGAAAATGAAAAAAGTTTTTTCTTAGAAAAAACTGAAGCAAAAACTTAGTTTAACCTTCAAATATTTTCCTGGAAAGGTTTAGAAATAAATAAATTTTCCCCAAAAGTTTTCCTACAAAATCATCATCATTTTTGACACAAACAACAATTATTACACTCTATAAGCCTGAGCAGACTTTCGTAAGAGTGGTATTGAGCAGGGCACAGAAGAACAAATATTAACAATGCTGTCCTCAGAGAGATGAATACCTTTAAAAGACAATGAGGACTATCTGGCTTCAAGCACAGGAAGGTGTTGAAAAATAAAGTTAAGAAATTAAAATCACAAAGTTTATTCCCTGCAGGGTGAACTTTCTCACGTACAGATTTTAAAGGTATCTTTCTTGCCAAGAGCCATATGCAACAGGTATCCTCAGAGTATTCCAGGAAAGATTTTCAGCACACTTTCTGGGACAAGACTACCACAGAAAGGTATCTTCAACTAAATGCACTGACTACACTCAAAAACAAGGGTTATTTTTCCCCGCCCTATGATTCCAGAAAGTCCCAAGATCATTCCCTGTGTGTAGGGTACAATCCCTACACCTTTCTGTACACATGAGAACTGAGAACTTACTCACAGTTTTCACTAAGACATGAACATACTTATAAAAAAAACAGAGAAGATTTTGGATATTTCTTATTTCTAAGAACTAATGCGTAATTATTTTCTAGCTGCAAGTGAGTTTGTTTTGTAATTCTTTTATGCATCTGTAGAGGGCTTAATGCTGATTTATGTTGTTTACTGAAATCTTGACTTAGCCTGCTGGGAAACAGTGCAACGAAAATAAACCATGTGATGTTATTCAAAGGTTACAGGGGATTTTCACAAATGAGATGTTCTATACAGCAACATTCTTCTAGCACAAATACATTCTCAATAATCATTTTTTAAAACAGTTAAAGTTTTTTACATACCAATTGCCTTTTAAAACCTGAACCTAAATCAAAAGAAAGTGAAAGACAAGATATTTCATTTAAACATTAGAAATTTTTTTACTGCGAGGATGATCAAAGACTGGAACAGGCTGCTCAGGTAGGCTGGGTATTGATTCTCCACCCTTGGAGATATATTCAAAACCTGACTGGACAAAGCCCCGGACAATTTGCTTTAGCTGAACTTGCTTTGAGGGGTCAGACAATCTCCAGATGGTCCTTTCCAACCACAATCATTCTCTGATTCTATGATTAGGCACGATTATTTCCCTTCTCACAGGTTGTTAGCATTGTTTATTAGGCCCCTCTTCCAGTTAACAGGAGACAAGACAGAAAAAGGATTTCTGAGAGATTTAATTTTCTCTCCATTCTTCCAAAGCAGATACATCCACATTAAAAGTGTTAATTTAAAAAAACCCAAAAAACTATCTAATCTAAACCAAATTAACTTTTCCCATGTATTTTACCAAAGACACCTCTGCTTTTAATTAATTTCAAAGCCGTTTCATAAAATAAGGGACATCTTCTGAATGTCTATTGATATCACCAAAAAAAAAAAAAGGTACCAACCGATATTTTAATAGAAACAAATCTTTTGAAGTTTGTTATATCAAAAGTTCCTGAAAAAAATGCCCTGATTCTCGTAATGACAGCAAATGTTTTACACTACGTTGTAATCTCATCCATATTTACTGCAACATGATATTGCAGAAGCACCAATATATAATGCTTATAGTTTGTAAAGAGCATTTCTATGCTTTTTCATTATTTGTCTGAAGAATTGCATCATGACGTGATTATCTACTCAATGACTCAATATTTGTATGATATCATTCATTTAATTTTAACCTAGCTAAAGAGTTAAAACTGTTCTTCCTAATAGACAAGCTGGAAAGCTGATCACATTTTATGAAAATTAATTGAGCCCACAAACCTGATGGCAGCCTTTTGGCCCCTTTTGCTGTTCCTCAATTAGGGATTTATTAAACTGCTTGTTATTAAGCTGTTGTAATTTAGAACATTTATAACAACTGTGTGCAGTAACTAAATGTCCTTTACACGAATTAGGTGAATGTGATGGCAGGTCTAATTTTAGATAGAGAAAAGTTAGAACACTCAAATTTACTTGATATTGGAAATTGGAATGTGGGTAACAGAACAGGGTGATCAAATCTAGTTTCCCACAGTGAAAGGCATTCCATCACAACGGCTACTTTACCAAGCTATCTAGAACACTCAAGACTCATGCTGTAACTCAGAGACAAGCTGCGTTTGCTGGTATTCAAAATAAAATCTTACATAGGAATAAGAAAAACACAGCAATTGAAGAGCAAAGGAGGGAGGGAAGAAGGGAAGATACCTGATAGATATCCTTGGAGATATTAAAAATCCATCTGGACATGGCCCTGGGCAACCTGTTCTAGCTGAGCCTGCTTAAGCAGGGGGCTCGGACAATATGACCTCCAGACGTCCCTTCCAACCTCAACCACTGTGAGATTCTGAGGTACCAATAAAATTAACAGGAGCTGAAGTTGCTGTTGTAAGCTTATCTTTCCCTATCCCGACTCTTGGTATGCATAAAATCTTGACTACAGTATTAAAATTCTTTGCACTTAATTTAGAAACTCAATAGCTGCAAAACTCAATAAAGAATGGCAATGAAAAATAATATAGATTGATATATACTATGCACATATACACATGGGTTGCTTGAATTGTCCCATATATCAATATGACTACACCTGGATCTACCAGAAAATCTATGAAGGTGGCTGTGACCAGCATAAACTTTTATAAAGCTACTACGTTAGAATCCAAAAAGAGGAGTTGAAGATAAAATGCGATGGCATTCACCAGCACGTTCTTCAAATGAGTCACAGCCATGAAACTTTAAACCATCTGATTTGCACAACTAATCCCTGGTGTTTTATAGGTCGTACGCTCAAGCAAATTTAGAAGTTTGATACAGCGCAGGAAAAAAAAAAAAAAAAGAAATCCCTTCACATGTCTGCATTTGTACTATTTCAGACTTAGCTAAAATTTCCCTTTACTAAAGACAGACGTCTTAACTTCATCATCATCAGTATTCAAAAATGTCTTGTGCCATTTTAAAGATTGGATGACAAAACAGGGTAGAGAATGTACTGATTAAAATAAAGAATGATCACAGAAAAAAGCAGAAAAGATAACAACACTAGGTCTGCTTTCTCTTGAGAGTCTTCATAGGTACACACAGACACATACTCTTCCTTTCAAAGAAAGAATATTCTAAGAATTATAGTCAAATAAAAATTGAAGGGAAATCTGTATACAGTTTATCAGCATACCAGAAATGTAATTATTTTCAGACCAGATCTAGAATTTCATTTTCATGCAAGAAAATCTCACATAGCTTAAATATTGAAATGTATAGACTGCAAAGCATCTGGAACTATGCTTTATTTCTCAGAAGGAACTCTAAAAATGAGAAATTCTAAAAAATACCATTTGCTTCTCTTATTCCCCCCCCCTTTTTTTTTTTAAAAAAAAAATTATATTGTAGATTATCTGAACCAGGATTGCTTTATCCTTCCATGGCAGTTCAGGATCTTTCCTTTTGGTAATCTAGTGTATGTACTAACTTTCAATTTCCAACAATGCTAATATACAATAATTAAAGGCATTAAAGCTTTAAAAGGCTTAAAATTAATCTTAAAAAAAAAGAAGCTTACTCATTCTTAAATTGTACGTTTCCAACCTTAGTCTTAAAAAAACCCCAGAAAAATAAAATTCATTCTGCTTAATATCCTTCCAAAATTAACCAACTCAAGAGAGATTGTGTTCTGAAATCGAAGATTAATGGATGCATTACCAATAAATCTTTGCGTATCTTTTGAGTCAAAACTATATAAAATACAAACTGCTGCTCTGTTGTAATCTTTATGTTCTTTGCTTGTTCACTTTTGAATAGCTTATTAATTTTTCCTTTATCATGAAAAAAACCTTAATGTCAGGATGAACACATCTCAATATTGAATCACATCTGTAATATAAAAATTTCTGATGCTGTCTTCTTATTGAAGGAAGAACTTCTCCTTATTTTCCTTTGCACCTTATCTACTAAAATGCTATTGCAAAATTTTAATGATGATTCAAGGTCTCCAAATATTCATTGTGCTATAATTTAAAAGGCTGACAGGAATCAAAGATACCAGAATTCAAGTGCAATTTCAGGTCAACTCCTTGTTTATTGAGCATTGAATAGTTTTTGATCTGTTTCCTCAGTGAAGTCATTATACCAATATTCCATCTGACACATCTGTTAAAGATGCTGGTTTTGGAACGTAAATTCTGACTAAAGTGAAAGGTAAGTTACAGCTCTCAAATCAAACCAAAATCTTAACAATTTCCCATAATTCTTTCAAACACAATTTGTCACAACTGTGGGTTTTATTTTAAACTCCAAACTGCCTGACAAATTTCAAGATCAAATATTTAAGCAATAATTCATCTATTCTTTGGGATAAGTACCTTCAAAGAGATAAGAAGATGACCTTAAATTTTATTCAAAGGAGTTGTAATAAAATTGAACAATACACTCCTTAAAAAAACCAAAACCTAATGTGCTATCTTATGAAGTGAGTGATGTTCCTAATTTCATATTTTTACCCTACTCACCTGAGCCTATTTGCTGCATTTTATGTTACATCTTGAACTGGTACAATCTGATATTCAGCTATGGACTGTGACCAATTATGATTAATCAGTGTTTGCCTTTACATGAACCTCCAAATTCCAGTCTGTCGTCCGAGTCCTGTAGAGAGAGTCAACTAGTAACCTCACACTGCACTTTAAAGAGGAGAGAGAATAAGCTCTGAATCACCAGATAGGAGACAGAAAAAAAAAAAGTTTAGCATTGTACATAGGACAAGCTATGACGGAAATGGACTTAGCAAAAATTTGCTAGAGTGTTGAGGAATTCGAGGGTTTTAGGGTCTATGGTATGAGTGTTTGTTTGGCCACAGCCCTCAGCACTTGTAGTTCATCCATAGTCAAGACTGATTTACTGAGGAATAGAAAATCTCTCAGAAACCCTTACTTTGGTGTATTAGACTGTCCTAAAAAAGCTGATTCTCTCAGGGAGTAAATCTTCCACAACATTTGAATTGCAATTGGAGATGTACTATCAGAGGCAAAGCCTGAGTTCAAAGACGAAGCTGCAGTCTATAATGCAGATCAACAATTAGAAATTGAAAATAAAATTAAAAACTTGAGTCAGAAATTGACTTTTTGAACCTATGGCTTGTATAATCTCCAAAGCAGCAGCAGCTCTATCAGACTGGAATAACCGGAAACTGCATCAAACTGGCCAAGAGCAGACCTTTTATCCATCTGTTTGGGAGTAAAAGTCACATTCAATCGGTCAAGAAACACCTTGTACCTCAGTACTTGTTTCAGATGCAAAATTGCTGGGTTTGTATATTTTTTTCAATTAAAAACCTAAAGGAGCGGCTCACCATTTTATAAAGAATAAAGATAATAGCTACATAAATGTTACAATATTTAACTTGCTGAAAGAGAAATTACACTCTTATTTTTCAAAGTCTGTTCCAATGCTGCACTTATATGTCATATAACAGAGCTTGGTTTAAAATATAAGTATCCATAAAAAGGTGATATGATAATATCTTGTGCTAATGGTGCCATTATCAAGCTATAAAATGCTGCCATTATTTTGCCCAACTGTGTGGCTTCATGCCCAAGGCCATTGTTCCAGCTGGGAAGAACAACTCACAGTAATAGGGCATATTATGAAATTTCCCTAAATACGTAAGAGGTTTCATAAATGGTGTGCATTTATGCAAGCCATGCTATTATGTAATAAAACAGTCTTCTGATTTATATCTGAGAGAATGAAATCATGTCAAACCATCCCTTCGCAAGATTCCAAAAAATGAAATATATATTTTGAAGGCTAACTAAAACGGAAAAAAGTTGATATGGACTTCATCCTTAAATGCCTGCTCATAAAAATGATTTCCCACACAGTCTGCAAGTAAGCCAGCTGTCAGAATTTAGGGTGAAAATCTATAGAAAAGTCAGTGGTCCAAAGCTAAAAATTCCTTAAAGCTCACAAGGCAGAGTTTAACGCATATAAAACCAGTGATTATAAACACAGATAAATATGACATCTGCAACATTTCTCCTAAATCTTGAATCTTGTTTTACATACACAAACCACAACACACCTCTTACTCTGAGCATTCTTGAGAGTCATTGAGTCCTAACTTTGTGTCTCTAGTTCAAGAAAAGATGAGCTGAAAAGATTCATAATAGCGTCTTAACACATTCATTATTAACATCTGGCCAGTTACTAGTTTTGTACCTCAAGCATAATCATTAGCAAAAGTACATTCCTCTTCACACTCACAAATTGAAACTGCAAAGGGAAGAATAATTCTTGGCATAATTCTTGCATAAGAAGCAAATCTAAATTATGACATCAGTTGCAGATTGACTCAATAGTAAATTACCAAATCCAATTTACTCAGGACCTTGTAATTTAGTTTCAATCTAATTTAATTCAATTTTAGCTGTGATATATAAATGTTGATTAGTAGACTATTCCATAAGAATACAAAGTACTTAAGTTTCTACTGTTGTACTAACTTAAGTTACTACTGTTTAAGATACAGTAGTTTGGGGGTTTTTTGTTCTTTCCAGGACAGAGCTGAGCAGTATTAAGAACCATAAAAAAAAGTGTTAATAAAATTAAATCTGGAACCCATGCCAATTAACTCTACAGCATAGTTTTTAGCATGCAGAAAGAATATCTTCCTTTGCACACAAACCGAGCTACAAATGTACTCCATACTATATACAACAGGCCACACTGACATGGGCTTATCCTTATGAAAGATACAGCTACAGCCACTGCTCTTCAAAAATGCACTATACTAATGTTTGAAATTTTGATTTTTTTTATCATGGGGCCATAAAACATACTTTCAAACTTAATTAAAATGAAGTATTCAATATATTTTACTTTTATCAAAAGAAAATTTTTAACAAATAACAGAATCCTTCAAATGATTACAAAATAGAGACTTTTGAAACAAACTAGACCAGTGGTCCAAAGCCCTAACCAAGTTTTTGTAGCCTGCCTCCTGGGATGATTAAATTGCTTTTTCAAAAATCTTTTTCATACAATAATGAATAAATAAAAATTACTCTCAGCTCTAACTTTATCTTTTAGAACAATCAACAAATATTCAGATTCATCTTACTTGGACGAGTTTTCAGATGCCCACCTTTGGCTGAAAAATGGTTAAAGAATTAAGTTAATTCAAACACTTAATAATGAACCACTGTAATTAGAAAAGAATGAGAGGAAGAGGGAAAAGCTATTAATCCATAGCTGAGCATCTTTGCTGAATCAAATCAAGAGCAAAAATCCCCTTATTTTCATTATGGTAATATCCTTTAATATGAATACCTGGCTATTGCAATGGTGTTTGCTGCCTTTATAGTCTGGAGGTCTTGTCATGGAAAGCCTGAACAACTTACGTTCTTCTCTGCTGCTTAGACTTCAAAAAAATAAGAAAAGCATGGATCTCACAACTACGTATTATCTTGAGAAGCAAAGACAATGGAAACCAAAGACTTCAAAGACCTTAACATATTAAGAAATCAATAGGACCTTCTGGATCACAATCCTTTGCTGAATCTCATCACAAACCTTGAGCACACAGGGTTGGAATGTAAGTACATACCCTCAACTGTCTACTCTTTAGTTTACTCCATACAAAAAAAACTAAACACAAACAAAATTGCTTCAGCCCTGAGCAGTGCTATGCAACGGTCTCTGAAAAAACATGTTGCAGCCTTTGTCCTGCAATAGCACCAATAGGTACAATGTACATTATACTTCTCCGTAGACTTCAGAACAGTGACCCAGTGACCTCTCACTGACACAATTTTTCATGAATCTACAAGTACTAAAACGCACAGCCCAACCTGTACCCGGAGTTTTCATACTTAATCTGCTTGAAAACACCAACACAACACAACGTGCATCTTGGGTGCCAGCCACAGCAACTGTAACATTGTGCATTAATAATAATAATGCATATACATAGGTTTAACATCGTGGTATATAACTGGTTTGCTGATTTGTACTGATAACTATTTATCGGTATATGCACAAGATGTAACTTCTAGTTTATTCAGAAAAGACGTTTTTAATTGTGACTAACTTTGGTTACTAACCAGTTATTTTCTAAAAACTGTCTGAAGGAAATGAATGGGAACAACTTAGCTATGTCTATTCAGAAACAGATAACAAGGATTTTTTAAGAAAAATCTCAGAAGCTTGTCACTGAAACCATCCCCTTGGGAACTCTCGGCAATCAAGCGGGCTCTCCCAGGCTTGCTGCTTGCCAGAGGACCTTCTGGTTATCCAGAGAATGAAAGAGCCCCTTGTTCCTCCCCGACCCGTGATCCCAGCCTCCCTCTGGACGGTAAGAATGTACTTGAACTTTGAGATCTTCAGAGAGTTACTCACAGCGACCTTACAGAGTTCTGTGATCTTTCGCTTTTGAGATCTGCTAACACTAACAAGTGAAAGTACAGCAAAAGAATGCTTTAAAGTACAATACCGACATATGCCAAATTGCCAGCTTTTTTCCCCCCCACAATATTGCATTTACTGGTCTTTACTTCAGGACTGGTGAGCATCACTAAAAAGTAAGCTATGGGAAGCTGTGTCTAACACATTTTCACAAATAGAAGTACATTAAAAATCAGGATAAACCCATCAGTAACTGTCATGTGCTATTTACATAGCTGTATTTATGCTAAAGCTATAAAGGGCAATTAAAATATTTAACCTGGGAATTTGGTTAGAATTTTTATTTTGCAATATTCCCTAAAAATTAAAAACTGCCATGATAACAGATACATGATCAGAAGCTCTGCCTCTGGGATACAAAATAATCACAAAATGTATCTACACAAATACACACTGTAAAATTTGAAGGATTTTTTTCAGTTTTTACACTAGGCATATTAAACATCTGATGCTTAAAGATATAATTCCTTTTGTTGTTTTGCTTACCGTTTGACAAAGTATTTTGCCCTCAGGCAATGATACATTTGTCTGCAATATATTTGTAGCACTTTGAAAATAGCTGCTTTACTTGTTGAAATATATTTAAAAAAAAAAAGTGAAGGATCTTAGAAAAGCAGCACAGGTGGAAGGGACATTTACAGAGGCTGTAAAGGGCTTTTTTCCCCCTCTTACCACTTCATTATTATTGGATAATACAATAAGATAGTTGGATGTTTTAGTGGCAATACGGCAGGACAAAAATCCATGCAGTTCCTCTTACCATATTTTTACTGTATTCAAATTATAAGCTGCTCAAATCTTTTTACATATATCAAGGTTTCACAGAGTGGTTGTGGTTGGAAGGGACCTCTGCAATTATCCAACCTCCCCCGGCTCAAGCAGGGCCACCTAAAGCATGTTGCCCAGGACCATGACCAGACCAGTTCTGAGTATCTCCAAGGTGGGAGACTCCACCCTCCTCGGGCATCCTGTGCCAGCGCTCAGCCCTCACAATAAAAAACGTGTTTCCCAGCGTTCAGACGGAACCCTCCCGTGTGTCAGTTTGTACCCACTGCCTCTGGTCCTCTCACTGGTCACCAATGAAAAGAATCCGGCTCCGTCTCTGCACACTCCCTTCAGGTATTTACATACATTGATGAGATCCCCCTGAACTTTCTTCTCTTCTCCAGGCTGAACAGCCCCAGGTCCCTCAGCCTTCCCTCACTGCAGAGATGCTCCAGTCCCTTCATCATCATAGAGACCCTTTGCTGACTCCCTCCTGTAGCTCTTGCACTGGAGAGCCCAGAACTGGACAAAGTCCTCCAACGTGGCCTCACCAGTGCTGAGCAGAGGGGAAAGACCACCTCCCTTGACTGCTGGCAACACCACCTAATTCAGGCCAGGATACCATTTGCCACCTTTGTCACAAGGGGATGTTGCTGGCTCATGGCCCGCTTGGTGTCCAGCAGAACACCCAGGGCCTTTTCTTCAAAGCTGCTTTCCAGCTGGGAAGCCTCCCAGCATGTTCTGGTTCCTCCCCAGGTGCAGGACTTCGCACTTCCCTTTGTTGAACTTCACGAGGTTCCTGTCAGCCCATTTCTCCAGCACAACCCACTGGCACGCGAGTCACACCTCCCAGTTTTGTGTCTACGGCAACCTTGCTGAGGGTACAGTCTGCCCCATCATCCAGACCAACACACTAAACCCCAAACGATTATTCCACAAATGATGATTTCACTAACAAAGTGTACCATATAATGAACAGCATGAGTGGACAGATTTTAATTTTACTTCAGGAAAAATAGGACTGCAACAATACACAGTTCTGACACTGAAATAATTCTGATTTGTATATGGTAATGAATATGGAAATGTATGGAAAAAAATTATGTCAAGGAGCATACATATATTATTTTTTATATATGTGTATTTTATATAATACATAAATTTAAAGTAAATGCCATCAGGAAAAGGCACCCACCAGGCCACATTCAGCTTTTGATATCTGTATCTCCCATTTCTTTTTATGGCTATCACCAACTCCCTGGCGTACTTTTTTTTAGTACAACAGCATAGGCGAGGGGAAGGTATTAAATAAAAAAAAAAAAAAAAATCGAGAAAATATTTTTGAACAAGTTTACTTGAATATTGATGTAGTACTTGTAAAAAATTAGTTTCAGGCTTATAGTTAAAATCTGTGTTGTGGAGTAAAGGAAATCTGTTTCTGCTGAAAGAAGGATTAGGAAATTCCTAGTGCAGAAAACTGATGATGCTTTGCAGCAAATTGTTATTGTTGCATGATGAGGAAAAATAGGTTTAAACCTGAAACTAAGTTTTAATGTCATATGAACCTAATTTTTCTGGCAGTCATGTCTCATACAAGGTCAGAAAAAATGCATTTTCTGAAAATGCCTCAGAATGTCCTATAAACTTCATAATCCATATAGTTTAGCTTTTCCTAACTGAACAAACACTTCCTATCTTTTATCCTGAGAGAATAAAAGGATCGGTAATTCCTTATACCATTTTTTCTATTAACTACACTCATTCCTTTAGAAAAGATAATATATCTTGTTTAGCCGATCACAAAGCAAAAATGAGGAATTCACGTATAAAGCAATTTGTGAGCAATCAGCATGCAATATTCAGGCTATTCATCATAGCCCCCAACCATAGGAAGAATTTGTTTTCATTGAGACATGAATACTGAGTTAATATGGGTTTGAAAAGAAGGTACTGAAGAGACATGAAAATATTAGCCTAAACAAACGAAACGAGTGAGCAGGACTAGGGTAGTGATTGTCCCCCTGTACGTGGCACTGGTGAGGCCCCACCTCAAATCCTGTGTTCAGTTTTGGGTCCCTCACTACAAGAAAGACATTGAATTGCTGGAGCGTGTCCAAAGAAGGGCAGTGAAGCTGGTGAGGGGTCTGGAGAACAAGTCTTATGAGGAGCGGCTGAGAGACTTGGGATTGTTTAGCCTGGAGAAAAGGAGGTTGAGGGGAGACCTTATCACCCTCTACAACTCCCTGAAAGGAGGTTGTGGCGAGGTGGGAGTCAATCTCTTCTCCCAAGTAACAAGCGATAGGACAAGAGGAAATGGCCTCAAGTTGCGCCAGGGGGAGGTTTAGATCAGATATTAGGAAAAATTTCTTCACAGAAAGGGTTATCAGGCATTGGAACAGGCTGCCCCGGGAGGTGGTGGAATTGCCATCCCTTGAGGTATTTAAAAGACGGTTATCTGTAGTGCTTAGGGACATGGTTTAGGAGCGGTTTTGGCAGTGTTAGGTTGATGGCTGGACTTGATCTTAAAGGTCCCTTCCAACCTAGATGATTCTGTGAAGGCCTCTTTATAATTCTAAAGCTGAATTGTTTACAAAAACTGAACTTAATACATACAGTATTGTTTTTTAAAGCTCACTTAAAAGACTTGAATTACACATTTCTTAAATGAAAGAGCTTCTACACAAATTTAAAGAGGATGACTAAAATAACTCTTCAAAAGCTAACGGGGAGAAATGGAATACCAGGAATCCAACGACATTTCAACCAAAGCCTAAACAAAAAAATGCAGTTGCACAGCTACTACCAATGCCTGCTACCACCATAAAGAGTGACGCTGCTGACATGACAGCCACCACCCAGGACAGCAGGTGGTGAAAGGCATTTTGCATTCCTGACACAGAAGACATCCAAGAATGAGGAAATAATTGCCTTTTGTTGTCTGTTTACTCAGTCCACTACAATGAGGTTTTGATTCAGGAACTGTCACTACATTGCAATTATTCTTATTAATAGAATAATACTAACAAATGACCATGTTTACCAACCATTGCTTGAGTGAAAGGGGAATTTTAAAAAGAAAATGCATAGAAAGAAGGTGAGACTATTGATAGAGTGGGAACAGAAAGGCTTCTTTGACAGCAGGAAAACAATAAAGACAGATGTTAGGTTCAGACCACAGACACTGAGATACAGGAAAAAACGATCCTCCTAGCATGCACACAAACACTGCTTGATTTCTTCAGAAGAGTTTAGCACATGAAAATTATCAGATTAGAAAAAGCAGATATTTAACTACAAGTTGTATAATGATGCTTAAACCAGAGCAATTACCAATATCGTGTTTGTAGGGACAAGGGACAATTCAAAGGAAAACAAAATAATCAAAAAAGGCTATTTTTTACACTAAACTGCTACCAACTTCTACCCAGAAGATTAAAGAGACCTTCATTTTGGAAGACGACATGACTGATGAAGACAGAAAATCCTTTTGTTCTTTCTGCTTCTGAATAATGGAATGCTTCACTGAGGGGAATAATGTGTACAGAAATATGAGATCGTAATATTACAGAAATCTGGAATTAGAACATAGAATTTAAATTGGTTAAACTTTGCTTTGAAAGTCTACTTAATGACTATGCGGTGCCAATAGATCATTCAGACTACTTTGCAAGATGGAACTCAATGGCACAAAGATCTTTACACTTGGAAAATTGGAAAGAAAAATAAAAGTATAGCCCTAATTAGACTTAAAATCCTAAATTCCATTTTTCAATGTACCATCCTCAATTATATAAAAAAATTACATTATCTCTGTTCTTGAGCTCAGAGAATTTTCGTCCAGTTGAAGGCTCATTACAAGGTATTTTATATGCATTTCATATCAATTATCCTAGGAGAAAGGATGAAACGGAGCAACAGTTTACACTGTCAGGCAGCAAAACTGTCAACATACATGAAAAACAAAGTAGACATGGACATAAGATAAAGAATGTTTTGTTTAAAAGTCATATTTGGTAGGAATGTCAGGCCCATTAGCTTATCAAGCACTTTCTTTAAAGCTGCAGTTTTACTAAGCTCAAAAACTTCATTCCACCATTACATAGTTTAATATTTAAAATTATATTGATTTCTAACACATTTCAATAAAAAATTGCAATCAATCAAGTCATATCCCTTCATATCAATCCTCATAATTCTTTTTGATACTCCATATCTTTCCTTCACTTCCCTTAGTTTCTTCAGTACAGAAGTAATCTCAGTGTATGAACTGAAGGAGCCTCCACTCCAACTCTCCTCTTGAAACCTCTTAGCTCTAACCTCAATATGAGTTTTTGTTTCTCTTTGGAGTTCTATCATGCAGTTCTGAATCTCCACCAACAAGGTTCTTATCTTCTCAGAGCACTGTAATAGCTCAGTACAGCACAACTTTTCAAGACATAATGTCCTCCTGCACTTACAGACTACCAGGTTCTGAAAACAGAGAGACCTGCTTCAGAGCTTTAATTACTTTTCTACCTGGAGATGTCCAAGCCATATTTTAAAAGAACAGCAATCTTTTTTGTATGCTACTTATTACTATTTGGGGTATAAATACAAAAAATCCCAAGGACTGTCTCAACAGCATCAAACGTTAAGTTACATTCACACTACTTGTTTCAGGCATATAATTCAATGTAGTAATAGGGAAAAAAAAAGCTTTATGATTAAACTCTATAAAAACAGGGAGATAATTAAAAATATATCATGCATTGTTTCACTGAATAATATTCAATAGATTGATTTAACCTTCTTCTTTACTCACATGATGAATGAAATGAGGGCTGATCTCTTTTAATAAGAGATGGATGATCACCTTCATGAGAAAAACATGAAATACTCCTAGCACGTCTCAGGGAACATAGTAATTCAGCATACACATAAGCATCGGGAATATCTAAGGAATGTTTTGGCTCACAGGAAATAACCCATTAACTAGCAGCTCTTCAATCACAGTTACAGATGCTATGTATCATTCTTTACTAAACTCTGGCATCCTTCAGAACCTTTTATACTCAGTTTAGACCAAAGTGTGCCCTTAGCTAACAAAATACACAGAACTGCAGTAAAACCATATGGAACACTTATACGATTTTGTCATGATGCCCAAGAGCTTCAAGTAGTAACTTAAAGTAGGAGAAAAAGCAGTGAGGAACTAATACAGCTTATAAAAATAAACAGCAAACTCACCTCTTGCATGAGTAATGCAAACTACATTGTCAGCTACATTAATGAAGTCATGCCTTAAAATCCTAGTAGCAATTTACTTTTGGGCTATGATTTATTTTATTTCGCTGATAGAAGGACAAAAAAAAAGTTATGCTTATCTGATTAATAAGCATTTGCTGAGCATCTTCTCAGACTCCTGGAATCTTTACTGTAAAGAAATAGTTTAACTAAGCTTCTGTATATCCTGATGGACACAGTTATCTTTGGTCAGGGGTCAATCAAATATTATCTCTTGTAGCAGTGGGATATTTGACAGCTAATTCCCAAAAATGTCCGGGGACTCATAAAAGCACAAGGGCAGTCCAACTGTTCAAAAAAACAAACATAAAACAGACACCCTTCCAGCAAATACATAATACACTGCATCTGCTAAAGGTCACGTGAGTGTTTCATACAGTTTGAAATGGAAGGCATAAAATCACATTTTTAGTGCATTTCCTAAATGAATAATTATCATGAATAATTTCAAACATGAATCAAATGAAAAAGCATGCCAAGCACAAACTTCTCAACTATGGCATAATGACGCGCTTTTCTTTCTATGTTAGTGAGAACTGTAGTTGGTCTTGGGTAAAACAAGGTAAGTTTAACCTTTTCCTCAGACCAAATATCTATTTGCTGAAAGTGTGTTTATTTCATACAAGGAGAGAGTAAAGTGTACTTACACAGACATCATAATTACAGGGGGAAAAAGCCCCATACCACCAAAACAAAAAATACCAGAAGAAACTGAGAAAAGGAATGAAAACTATTTCTTAATTTTCAGCAGCATACACCTTCCACTTCTTTGAGAAAAGATCTCTTTCCATCACTTACTAAATCATGTTTTCATGTTGACTGGGACATGTTTTTGACTAACAACTGATAAATTATTAACACATTGCATTAAAGTAGATTAAAAAACCCATAAAGACAGATTTGTATGCAAATTCTGTAGTCTGACATGAAATCCCTCAATATACTCAGCCATGGTTTCAGCTACAGAGGACACGTAAACCCACAGAGCTCTCCAAAACTCATGGTGATTCTATGAAGCCAATGATGGTTGGTCCCATTGTATGAGCGTGTAAATGGGTAACCTCTCCACAACATAGAACTGAATGACTTAAGGAAAGGACATGAAACTGGTAAAAATGAAGCCTCTGCAACAATTCCTCTCAAGCAGATAATATATCGATTTTCTCTCTTCTCCTCTACCCCCACCCCACCCTCTTTGACGTGGTTCAAGAATAAAAGGCGGTCACTTAAGAATGACCTAACTCCTCCTTACGCTTGACTAGTACGTGGATCCACCCTTATTTCTCCAATGTATGTCTTCAGGCAAAGCAACCCCTTAAATTTCCTCCGCTCCTTCATAATACCTGGAAAGAACCTATTCATAAAAGGATATGAAATAAAATCAAAGATAAATAATGGCTGATATTTCTAAGGTCATTGATAGTACCCACATGCCCCCGAAACTCTCCAGAAAATGTGCATCCAAACAACTAGATGACTTAAAAAAAATGCTACTTAGCTATGATCTGTGACTTAAAGAATTTGAGAACTGGGAATTTGTGAAGAAGGGGGCAGGACACTGGCAATTATCAATATAAATACTGATTTGGATGAAAAAAAATGTTTCCTGCCATATTTTCTTGATGAAATAATAACTTTGTCAACTTCAGTAAACCTGCTTAATAGTAAGTCATTCAAATCATGTCTGCAGGTCAACTGCCTTTTATAAAAACAATATTAATGTTTACCTTACAAGGTCAAGAAAAACATTCTCCTTAGCAATGTTTTCAGGTTAAAGAAATAACTTTGCTATTGAAAGTTCAAAATACTCAGTTATATTCTACCAGTAGTGGCATATTGAATATGAAAGTTTTACTTACATGATTAAACCAGAAACAGAAATGACAGTAAACACTGATTAATTCCTAAAACATTCCACAGAACTAAGACTGCAATGATATCATTAGTCAAAACAAATTCAGTGATGTCTTTAACCAATTCTGAATGCTATTTTTTCATACTTTCTTTGTATTCCCAAAACGAAAGACAAGAAAACCCACCAATTTTTAGAACAGAAGGTTGTAGCAATTTATCAATTCCCTGAGCAGCAGGGCAAAATAGTCAATTCAATTAACGAGTATGTACTAGACCAATTGTACTACGGTTCGTTGTGGAGCAAAGGGCTCTAAGTGTCAACAAACCGGCAGTGAAAGAAGAGTCAATTGGTAAAAGACCAATTTCATTTGTTTTTAAAACATTCACACAAAACTCACAAAGCTGAAAAATGGACTAGTTTAATCCTCCTTTTTTGAAGCCCATTAACTGCCTTCTAATAATTGCTGCTAAGTTCTATGAAACTTTTTTTTTTTTTTAAATCGTGAGTTACTGGTAATTCTTAACAACTTCAGAGATAATTGTAAATATTCTTCATACCCACTACTGTTTTCCCTCTATAATTCCTAAGAATGACTAGTAGGGCACCTGCCTGGCATATCATGACAAGGATGATTTCATTCCTTTATTAAGATGACACCAATGGAGACACTTCACTTTTGTTGTCAGAAATTATTCACATCAAAAAGGAAAAAGCACGGAATATTGAAAGGAGAAAATTATATCCCACAAAACGAAATAAAAGCACAGCAAGTACCACAGATGGAATATACCTGCTTCCCCAAAGGAGAATCAAACTTGTATTGCTAGATGGTTATATAATTTCATTTTAAAAACCCGGATTTTAGAGATTTCAGAAACTACCTGTGCCACCTTCCCTTTTAGCACATCTAAATTAAATATCTCTAACTGATATTTAGGCACACTTTTTTTCTTCTAGCCCTCTTTCTCAACCTGCTTCCCCCCTCATCACTCAGACATCTTTAGCTGCTTGACTGCAGTATCACCCTTTAAATCTTCTTTTCATGAGATTAACAATGAAATCATTTCAGTATTTCTTCAAGTCAATTTTTTAGACCTCTTTGCAATTTTTACTATCCCCTGAACTCTCAAGTCGAAACCAGAAAAAGCTGAGTAGAGCAAAAGGACTGCTTTACAACTTTCACTTAAAACACTGTTCTTCAAGGTAACTAAACCTGTTTTATGCCTTTGTATTAATTTTCATTTTTTCGCTTTGTATCCTGAGTTACTGTTTGAACAACATTAACACAAGAAGTGTCAGCTTAGCAACAGAATTTAAAAAGTATAATATTACTTAGTATGATCATTTAAATAACAACTTGCTTTCACTACATTGTAATTTTAAAAAGCCTTTAAAAACCTTATTAATATTACATGTCATTAATAAAAACTGAATCTCTTTCCCTCTGCAAACTTCAGTAATATTATTACAAGGATGTACCATTTACTCTTTTCTTCTGACAGAAAACACAATTAACCTTAGCACACCTGCTATCATATTGTTAGTAAGTTGTCACTACTGTATCTTGTATATTCATCAATTTAAACCGAAAATAACAAGATAAAATAAATTCCTTCCTCCACAATTTGCTTGATTTCACCATACTGACTGAGATTAAATGAAGTTAATGTTAAAGGTAATATTTATGTATCATGAAAATCAGTTTAAAAAAATATGAGCAAGAATTTAAGCAGTAGGGTATTTCATAAAGACAAAAATTCACCCACAAAGCAGGTCATCCATAGTGAGAGCAACCCCAGTAACTCAGTAGTCCTGCTAATGGAGAGAGCACGTAAGTGGACCTGAACAGAAACTGATGGTTTAATATCATAGTATCATGCAGTTTATCACAGTGAATGATAAACTGTGTGAAAGCAGCCCACATATGAAACTCCATTTAATGATCTGATTGAGCATTTGTAAATTCATGAGCATAAATTTACATCAGTGTTAGCATGATAAGGAGTCTGTGCATTCCAGTTATGCACACGGATTTTCACCGATTGCTTTAAAAGATTAAATTCTGTCATATTAGAATATCTTTCCAACTTTTCACCTCAAGTGAGACCAGTTCATTATTTCATGTTAAATTATTATGCTTTAAAAAAAAAAATTAAAAAAAAATAATCAGAAGTCCTGGCTCTTTTACATTTTATATTTGCGTATTACAACAAGTGTAGAATAATCAACACTTAAACAACTTCCTCAAACTACACCAGCCAAGCATAAAAAACTCTACAAATGGAATGTGAGGCATCATAATGGAGTAACCAAAATTGTAACGATAACAATGGTACCAGGCAATTTAATCTTCTAACTGCAAAACTGAGCAAAGGCTAATAACTGTATACTGCACTGCCATGCTGTTCAAAGACGGATTCAAAGTGAACATGAAGCACCATTAGGGTGGCCAGGAGGGGAACAGAAAATGAATCTCTATCAAAGGCAAAGAATAGAGCTTGCTTCTCCAGGTAAATCAAAGGCTGGTCAGGAATATGATTGCTGTGTATAAATACACAAAAGGAGTAAACACCAGGAAGAATGAAGAGCTACTGAAGTCATAGAAAATGTCTGCACAATAGGAAATATGTATAAAATGAATGACTACGTCTGTGAAAATAAAGGAGCTTTGTGAAAATATTTTTAAGTTCAATAGTGAGGAAACCTGCTTTTGAAAACAGGTGGATGAGTTTATGAAAATGTTTGCTTGCAACATAAGGTAATACCACCTTGATGATGGAACAGTCTAAGCCTGTGTTATTAAGATGTCAGAAGACCACTTTAATACTCTATGTTTATTTGCAAGACTTGGAGCCCAGCAGATAAAACCTGTAGCCCTTTACTTTTTGTATATTACTATATATATTGGCAGTTAGTAAAAAATAAGTAAAATTTATTTTAATGAAGATTAATAACCAAACCAAATCTTAAATAGAATAATAGTTAGTACGCATGAAAATCAAGGACTGAGGATTACTTACTCTATGCTTCCCTTCCAAATTTACTTTAAACCCATCATTTGAGATGCTCTTCAGGTCACAATAATTAACACAGAAGGTGAACACATCATTTAAATATGTCCAGTTCATAAAAAGAGCCAAAATGTGACCACATAAGACAAAGGACTATGAAAAGAACAGGGTGATTATATATCCCTGTTCAAGATGTTCTATGAACTCGAAATAAAATTCAAAGGAAGTGCACGTGAAGAGACGACTATCAGTCTTTACAACAAAACAAAGACAAGATCAAGCATATCTGATTACTGTAATTTTTCCAGCTCCTCGGGATGCATCTTCTAGTTAGAATGGAGAAGTGAATTGATTACTTCAGATAATACAGCTACAATTGATTTTTTTACCACCACTAGCCTTACCACAGATGAATAGAGCTTTAAAAAGGATTTTCAAAACAAATGAAGTTCTGTGGTTAATGCCAATAGAATATAAATGAAGTGTTACTAGTTTAGAAAAAAACCACACAAACCAGTGTAGTCATTTTTGCAAGAAAAGTATTATCAGCTTACAGTAGTTAATACAGATGTGATGTGAACAAAACAGCTTTTCACCTTTTCTAATGCCTAAAGAGAAGGTAACAGCTAAGGAAAAAAAAAAAATCTATTCTTACTTTTGCACATGGGATTTAATCACAAGAGAGCTAATATACCTGTTACTTAGGGCAAAACACACGCCTTTTTTTATATTCTCACTGAAGAGCTGATGATAGCACGTCAAAGAATGCCACCGTACACCTTCGCTTTGGCACGGACGCAGTGAGACAGTCACACCACGCCCATGGTAATGAACGCTGCAAGAACACAGCCCCAATGAGACAGCAGAGCCAAAAAGCTCCTTTTAAACCTTTTAAATACACATATTGTGAATACTTCTCCACTGACATCTCACCACCAACTCTGCAAAGTGTAACAGTAACAATAACCCTTATATTTCAGTTTAAATGCTGCTTTACACTATTTCCCCCCTTCACCCTTGCTGCTACTTGAAGAGATGCGCTTCATCCTTGTGCTTTCCAATCTCTAGTGTGCACACACAAACACTGTCAATTTTTCAATACAGAAAAAAATATATTTAAATAACAATATGCCAGAAAGGAGAATTAAACCCCACAGATTTTAATAAGGATAATGATTAATGCTATACAGGAAAGATATCAGCTGAAAAGAATGCTTAAACTGAAAAGGCACTTTCTATGTTATGCTCTGTACGATGGACGTGGCTTGCAACTACAAGCAGTACAAAGTCCCCTCCATAGTAAGAGTTACAAGTTTCTCAGGTGGTTTTTGGAGAGAAACATCTGATCATATAACTTTCTAGCATTAAATGCTAATTCACCTATATGGGCATAATAAGCAACATATGGTCTTGAAAGAAAACACTCGCTGGGACAGCAACTCCAAAAGGGAAAAATTAAGATCTGACAGGATAAAATTTAAAACTACATTTTGCTTAGAAAATACTGTTCAAAAATATTTTATTGTTATGACGATCAGAATTAGTGCCTACAAAAGCCACATCTCATTCGGTCTTAGGAGATTATCCAGATGCTGTTTAAGCAACTTTTTTCTTAAAGAAGGCAGTTATAAATATGGAACCAAGCAGGCCTAACAGCCAGATAAATACCAAAATAAACTATCTTCTATTTATATTATACAACTTATTATTTGAAATAATGATGTCAAGACTTATAACCACTTTCATTATTTTTAAATCCTTGGGGCTGGAGGGAATTTCAAGGAGAATGCACTGAATTGTACTGAATTTCTGGGACTGACCTAATGTCTTCCGTAAATTCACTGAGCTCAGTTTGCCACATAGTAATAAAAATCTTAACTTTGAATGTCTTAAGGAGAGGGCAAAGAAGGGACCGTATCGCTGTTTCAAATTACCCAATAGGTGGGTTGCAGAGAAAATAGAGTCAGAGTCTTCTCAGAGATGCACAGAAATAGGATTAGACACAACGGACATAAACTGCAACATGAGATACAAGGCAAAAAACTGGACAAGGATCTCAGCGGTGAGATCTAACTTTGAAGCTGGCCGTAGTTTTTCCCTGGGGTTTGGACTAGAGACCTCCAGAGGTTCTTCCACCGTAAACTGTTCTGTATTTACCAGACTCGGAACTTCTGCATCCCCAGCAAGTGAATTTTGTGCTATATCTATATTAATTTGATTAAGAAACCCAATGTGAAATACTTCAGTTAGAGATAATTAATACAAAAACTTCGTTATGAGTGAAAATTAGTCATTTCTGTAAAACTCTCACATGTACAGAGCAGAGAATTTCTCAGACACCACCACTGGGAATAAAACAAAAATAAAATTACCTTAAACGAAAACAATTCAAAGCCTGCACAAAGATGGTATTACAAGACAAAGCAGTAATGATGATTCTATATACATACAAACAGCTTTTATTTCACTCATTTGAGAATATCTGACAGCTTGAATGGTTTTTCACTACCTGGACTGCTAGTTAATATGGCAATTTTAACAAGACTGCAATCTGTAACAATGTCAGTCTTGTGCATTTTTCTTGTCACTATAAAGAATCATAATAAAAGGAAAAGACAAGAAAGTAAAATGAGGACATCATGAAACAAGAAGAAAAAAGGAAGGAAAGAAAGGCAGAAGATTCATCTTCCCCCAGTTTTGTGTAAGGTTTGTTCATCAAGGGGTGACAGAATGAAAGATTAGAACTACAACTAAAGTTCAAAGTAAGATAAATAATAATGTAGGAATAGAATAGCAAAATTTGTAGAGCATATCGGTCTAAAAATTTGTTTCATCAACTTTAAGAATATGTGTTCAAAACAAGTATTCTACAACCAGTAGTACTTACACATTGTCACAGAACATCACGACTCGCCAATCTGCGCCTACCTAGACCATCTTCTAACCCATTCCCATCACCATACGTACCCATACAACACAAGTAACAGAACTTCTATTCCTTCCAGATATTTTCCTATTTATACATAGAGAGAGAGACTGTAGTAATCCCTTCTAGCAAAAGCACCCCTTCGAGAAACTAGAAAAACATAAATTCAACATGGCATGTATTAAACTTTAACTAACATGAAATGAATTGCAAATAGAGATTCAGATTTGTACAAATGTGTTTCTAATACAAGGCACAGTGAGATCCTTGGATCTTTGTTTTCTAGTGTTATTTAAAGCTTTTGTCAATAACTGGCAAGAAAAAATATCATTATTAATATATTGTTATTTGCGTGCTGAGGGAAGAAAGTGAAAATAATAGGTCACTTCTACCAAGCCATTTTTACAGGAGGATAAGGGGAAGGTAAAAATAGTAAAAACTGCGTTTGATAGTACAAATGTGGAATCAAAGAATGAAGATCGGTTTCAAGGATGATTCTGACTCAGTGACGCTGAAAAACATTTGGGCTTATGGTAGATAATGATTGAATTCCCAGTGCTGTGATGAAAGGGTTATGGTAGCCCTGGACGTATAGAAGAAAATACTGAACGTTAGGAAAAGGCTGGGCTGGTGTCACAAGAAGAAAGAGCAGGAAAGGTGGCGCTAAGGTTGCTCCACTTCCTTCATCAGCACAGCGTGACCCAAGGGGGAGCTGCTGAAAAGCACCCTTTTTCTGCCCCCTCAAGCACATCATTAACTGTATCTGAAACAGATGTAATCATGCTCGGAAAAGCATATGCAGTTCTGGCAACCGTAATTCCCAAGGGATACTGAAATGCTGGAGGGTTCAGAGGAAAGCCAGAAGATTGACAGTAAGACTGGAGGAAAACTGAAGAAAAGGTGGTGGAGTACGTAGTAAGTATTTACAACAGCACATCCTTTATCGGAGGAAGCTCTTCTTTCTAGCATAAAACTGTATTTCAAGACTAGCTCGTGGAAAGCTACACTTACCATGAATCAAATGTTTTTAAAGGGTGACAATAATTAACAGTCAGAACTATTTAGTAGGAGTCTAGTGCGTATCCCTGTTTCTAGAAATACTTAAGCCAAGACTGGATCTTATTTTGGAAATATACGGTCTAGTTCCAACAGCAATTAATTTGTGAAAGCCTACGCTTTAGTTTATGTCTTATTTCAGGTTATATGATCACAGCAGCCCCTTCTGGATTTATCATCTATGAGATATAACACCAAGGTAGCAGTGAAATCAAGTGCTTACATGAAAATGTAATGATAAATAACTAATGTACTTAAAAAGCCAGATGACCTGCAAGCTCTCCACCCTCTTGTTTAATACACTTGTCTGGCTATCTGTGTCTGACAGTTGTTTGCACTGCCTCCCTGAAGGCACAGAATATGTTTGTCTAATGCAGACCAAGCAGTTTCGCAGGGTTTTTTTTCCTGTTTCTTCAAAATATATGCAATTAGCTTACTGATAATAAAGAATTCAAGAGATCTTTAAAATGACATAATTACCACAATTAAAAGGTCCTTAAAGCATTTTAAAATAAAAAATAATGAGCAACATTTCATAATGAAAACAAACAGAATCATAGCCCTAGCATCCTTTTGCATAGTCTAAAGAAGTGAGCATTCACACTATAGTCTAACATAAAGAGCAGAGTAGCTCCCCAATATCTGCCCATGTAACAGGTCTGCAGGTCTGAGCCGGTCTTCTGACTGCTCAAAGGGCTTGTGATTCTGCCCAACTTTGTGCAATGTTTTCTGTGCTTCTCAGGAACAACATTTGTGGACTGACCTCCTCCCACCTTCACATTGGTTAGCTCAGCTTAAACCATTTAAGCATTGGTTAATCCATGAGGAACCACAGAATGGCTCTGGATTTGAAAACCCAAACCCGGAGGTCTACATGAAATATCTCATCACAACAAAAATATCTTAGAAAAGGGCCCAAAGACAAATATAATGCAACTATTTTCCGTTCTCAAGGACTGTCTTCTAGTAAAATGTGCAGTTGAACTCCTTGCATCTGTCACTGCAATAACTCCTACACATTAGAGCGCTGCCAAAAATACTGATTCACTAGAATAAACATTCTTAAGCAGGAGTATCTGCTTAATCTAATGTAGGACTCCTCGTGCTAAGGATGTTGATGGCACCTTAGCTCCCTCCTGAGAATGTTCCTGCAGATAAACAGCCTCAACTTTTGAAGCTTCAGTGCTTTTGGAAAGCTGGAAGTTAGAGCTCTGCACACTCAGCTGTAAGCAGCCCTACAGTTTCTAGCTGGAGGAACTATGCTCTGAAGTCCTCAACAAAATCTCAGAGCGATATTTCCAGTCATTGCTGCCAGCTTTACCTAGAGCTGGAAACTACTGTTTCCAGGGTTGCTGGCTCACAGACAGTTCACCATGACATACCTTGTTGATTCAGTGCTCAGAGCTCAGATCTGGACCCTTCAATTCACGGGGGAAGTGACCACGTGCTGCTGCTGAAGGACAATCCCATGATGTAAACGAGCTACGATTTGTGTTTTTAGACAGGGAATCCGGTTAGTCCGGGTACCTTGTAGCTCTGAATGACAGTTCAGAGCAGCCTGATCAGCAAAAACACCTGTAACCAGAAGACCTTAGGAAACCCAAAAGCTACTCTGACTTGAAATTCCTGTCAGTGTCAGGACCATGACCAAGTTGGTGAGGCTGAAAGATTGTTATGACCATTCAGCAGATGTGGGATTCCCAACAAGCCTACTTCACAAACACATTACATTGGAATTTTTAAGCTGATTTTGGGCCACTGACATTTTGTTTCTTAAGAAATGTTGAAAAACATGGATTTGGTTGAGTTTGGCACAAATCCAAATTTAAACAAAAGTATGAGAAACCGAAATCCTGCACGTTGTTCACATTTATCTACAAAATCCTGGTTAGCGAGGGTAACTAAGGTTTCTAGAATGGACAGCCATGATAAATAGGATGAAAATATCTATTCCCTACACCACTATCTTCCTATTTCCATCCCAATTCCCTATGAGCCAAACATTTACTTTCAAATTATTCTGACCGTGTGGGAGCCACTGTGTATGACCTTTATAGGCTTCTGTGGTTCAACAAGGCATGGATGTTTTCTTCAGGGAGGATCTTAGTCTTTGAAGGGTTTTTTTCTTATTATTAAAAAAACAGGTTTCTATGCCCTGTCATATGTTCCCTCCTCAAATCCCAAGATGAATAATTGATTTATTTTCCTTTAGCTAACCAAAAATCCTGAACAAATGAAAGCTATCTTTGAGCAATGTTTTCTGCTTCATTCTAAGTGTTCTAACTACAATTTACTTAATTAAGTAGATAAGGGAAATGGAAATTGCAGAAAAAAACTCAGTATCTACTTGCTAAACATCACAGGGAGATGATTTTTATTAGCAAATACCATATCTATACATCTCTATTGAGTTATATAGCTACCAGTAGATGGTGCCTTGGTCTATCTGGAAAAGAAAACCCTACACAATTGGCACACCAGTTACAGGAGTTCTTATCTCAGACATTCATATTATACACCAATTAAAACTATGCATCATTGAGGACTAATTATCTCTTAATTAGGTGTTTTCATTCCCTTATTTCTGAGAAATATACCAGCTATGTTAAATATTTACAGTTATTCTGGTAGCTCATATTAAACCTTTTCAAAGGTGATGGGAAAAAGAAACATACCAGGGAGAGTAATAAAATTAACATTTACATTTATTGGAGTGGTGTAGAAGTTGGCATAATATGGTTGGCAGCCTTGCTCCGGTATATTTTAAGAAAAACCTTAACAGCTCTATCATTTTTTTGTTAAAGAAAAAAGGTATAATCTAATCATCAGAAAACACCTCCTCATTTTAGCAATACTTCAGGACTCATGGGAAGCACTTTGGGAAATGCTGTATTGGATTTGGGCACATTAAGTTTTTTGGGAATACTATACAGTGTTGTGATTTATTCTGCACACAATTGGCCTTGCAACTACAAGGAAATAAATTATAGATATTACAGACAGTCAATTTTCCAAGGCAAGAACCTGTAGGTTTCTGGTATTATATTTGATTACCTCAGAAAGAAAAAAGGAAACCATAATTACTGTAACAGTCCACATTTGGTTAGTAATTTTCAACTACTTTCTATAATGCACTAATTACACATGTAACAGATATACCTGTAATAATGCAACTATGACACAGAATTTTTAATAATGGTATTTAATGCATTGAAAAACAGAATGGTGCTTAGTTTTAGAACCTAATACTGAAAGAAATGAATCTTTACTTCCACACTGCTGTCTCACTGATCTAATTTTTTAAAAAATTTTTAATTCCTTCACTTAGTGGTTTTCCCTAAAAATTAACTCTAGACCAAACACTCTATTTACACTGAGTTGAGAAACAATGAAAACATCTTTTCGTGTATTTTAATCAGATGTAAGAAACAATCCCATGAAGATATAAATGTTAATCTCCAGACTTTTTTCTGTTAAACTCTATCTGCCATGCCCAGAAAGGTAATTAGATGAGCCACTGTGGCAGAATATTGAAGTGCAAATGTATCATGAGCAGCCACGTGATCTGTTACAGAAATCTGTTTCTGTAGAACTACATTCTCCTACTTTACAATCATCAGTTAATTCCCTTACTGTCTAACTTAATGCCTACAGTCAATGCACAAAGCCTGACAAAATACTGAACACTATACTAAAACCCTTCTTCATAATCTTTTCCAAAGAACTGTATACTACTGACTTTACACTATGATTAATATCATCATCCCTACTGAAAACCGAAGCTAACTACATATTTACATTTTAGGTTGTACCTCAGTCATCTATAAACTAACCTACCCTGTACAGCTAGATGTCTTCTCTTCCTGGGTTTTGTTTTTCTTTTTTTTTTTTTTCTTTTTTTTCCTCCCTGTTACAAAAGAAATTCTTGCTCCTTGCAGAATTGTAACTAAATGGTGGTTTGGTGGATTTCCCAGGATTTTGTTCCTGGTATACTACCTTCAAACCTCTTTTCAAGAGGGATTTTAGATTTACAGTAAGAAAACATCAAGGTCGTTTTGAAAGCTAATCTATCCACTTCATCATCAATACTTGTTTACTATTTCAAGAATTATAGTGTCTTCACACACAGCTATATGCGGTTACTTGGCAGCCTCTATGAAAACCATTAAGGCACTTAGAAATCGAATCATTCACCATAAAACACAGAGATTAGATTTAGGTATGCAATCACTGACAGGAGGAGGTGCTGTACAAGCACGGCTACAAGTGGATAAATATACATTTCCCAAGCAATAACTCCAGAATCACGACCTTTGCAAAATTCAGAAAGTTCTTAAAAACCAAAAAGCTCTGATCTTTATGTGTTAATTTAGTAACCAGGTTTGTGGTCTTGTTATAACTTCTAATGGCAGGGACGGACAAGTATTACTTCTTGGAGCTTTTACAACAGTGTTAGTCATTCATGAATGTTAAAAATTCAAAGTGAAGTCCAAAACAAACAAAAAAAAGCTTAAATAGACTATGCTACACAATAAATGTTATTACAAGGGTAGATATGCTTCTTGATTTACATTACACTCCTTCACTTTCTACAGACAGGCTATTAACAGGGGAAAGAAAATCAATTCTGAAACAGAAGCCAGTAAGCTGAATGAACACTAGTTTCCCCTTTAAAAAAAAAAAAAACAAAAACAAAAACCCAGCCCTTGAAAATTTATACGTAAAGTAGTTTTGATTATTTGTTGTGCTACATACAAATAAAATGTAAATCTTCACCCTAATTCATCATTCTGTTCTGGCATACAAACTAATACAGGGTGCCAAAGAGAGTTTTCCTTAGAAACAACATTGTAAAAAAAAAAAAAACCACAAACAAACAACAACAAAGGAAAACCAAAACCCCCCAACAATATGCTACTAAAGCTTGCAGTCGGCTTGTTTAAGAACAACTAAATTCCTTCTTTCCAACACATCTGGGCATTCTACATGTACACTAACATCATGTCTAACTTTGCTGTAACAATAATTGTTCTGTGCTATGGAAATGTGTAACGGATTAACTAGTCTACGATCAAAAATTAATAACAAGATTTATTTTTTTTTCATTAAATACAAACCTAATTTTGCCAGGCAGTGCTTTGCTGATGACATTGAACCTTATGGTTTAAACTGACCCTCCCAATTAAAATTCAGATACTTGTGAATCTTTCATTTACACTTTACAGAGGAAAGGAAATAACTAGTAGAAGAGCTATTATTATCTCCAGATACAGTTTTAAAACTGGTAGAAAATTTTGCTGCTGAGGCACAAGTTGAGATCAGACTTACAAGTTTGACAGTTATAAAGAGGTATAGGTGCATGAAAGCAGCTGATCCGGAAGCAGGAATGCTATTGCTGTCTTTAGGGACAGAGTCATCAACCAGAGAGCCAGGACAGCATTTTAAGGGTATTTGGTTTTTTCATATGCACTTGCTGCTTTTCAGAATATGGGAGAAACTGATGGGTAAGGAAAGAAAAAAAAACCCAAACAAAAAAAAAAACAAAAAAATGGAAAGACATTTGTAACCAGCTTCAATGACAAAAATCCCTTGCCATAAAATTAGTTTTCTGAGAACGAAGAACATGTTGTTACCGCTGTTATTAATATTTGCATAGCTGTCAGAAGCCCAAGCTTTATGACTGCTTACTTCTTCAGGGACCACTGACCATTATTTGACATGCTGGCTACAGTCTGAGTTACTGCTTTACAATAAATGTTACAGCCCTCAAATTCCATTACCGGCGGACTCTGAATTACGTCTACTCTCAAAATAAAATAAAAATGAGCAGAAGCAAGTTAAGGGGCTTTGCCACATATTCTGTTCAGAAATCTAGCCTGTTTAAAACAACAGCATTTTCTCGGGGAGTCCTACTTACCAGATATATAAGACGTGGTACACCTAAAGTGTTGGGACTGTCAAACACTCACACATAGGGGTGGTAAGTCTAGATGATAAATCACGTCCTGTTACTCTCTAATAACAAAGATACTTTATACAGGATTCTCTGGAAATATAGAATGGTTTAGGTTAGAAGAGACCTAAAAGATGATCATCCAGTTCCAATCCCCCTGCCATGGGCAGGGACACCTCCCACTAGACCAGGTTGCTCAAAGCCCCATCCAACCTGGTCTTGAACACTTCCAGGGATGGGACATCCACAGCTTCCCTGGGCAACCTGTTCCAGTGCCTCACGGGATGTATAAACTCCTGTGGCCTCTGCAAGTCTGGAACAGCTAAGCTTAAGGGTCTGTATTCATCCTTACTTTCCAGTCAACACTGCATTACAGGAAATGGAGGAAAAGCACATTATAAACTCTTCCAATAATTCAATAGGAAATTATCCAACATCTGTGTGCCAGCGTAAACCTGCTACATACTTTTGAGAAAAACTGGTAGCTGTCCAACATTATACCCGCTAACCGGTCTATTTGTGGAAACAGCTCTAAGCTGAAGATGTCCTCTATCACCATCTTTCTAATGACCCCTTATGCAACTATGTCACTTTTCTGCTTCTCCTTTGATGTTAAGGAAGAAGAGATGCTCTAACTAAATAAAATGCTTTTAGCACCAGGAAATTTAAATGCAGTGTTTTCCCCTGAGGGTTGCAGAGCTCTCCTAGTGGCTGAGCACCCAGCTGTGTGCCCATGGCCATTACGGACAGAAGAAGGGTGCTGACTAATGGGAACCTAGAGTACATTTCTATAAAGAGAGCAGGACTTAATCTGAAACTGAAAATTTCCTACATGATTTCTATGGTTGGCAAGTAATTCACTGCTCTGCAGTGCTGAAGAACTTGTATTCTGAGGTCATTAGGCTCACCAGTGACAAAAATAAAATGGGTCACTGGGCAGTTGCTGGTGAAGAGTTAGCGCAGCAGCAGCATCTACAGCACATCTACAGGAAACCGTTGTATGGACACAACCATCACGTACCCTTTTTCAAAGTCAGGAAATCATATTTCGAAAGAGGATATTTTGTGTTAGAATCACCAGGGATTTATGAAGATCTAGGAAAAAAACTCCAAGCTTGCTGAATAGGTAACATATAAAAGTACTTGAGGAAGCAACTGTGAGCCATTGATCCAAATAAACAATCTACCTGCTGGGATGTAGATTTTTTCTTTGCAGTCATGAAAATCTTGAGGAGAACTGAATGCTAAAATAGAGGTAATACAGGTGACTGACAGAAAAATGAAACTAAATGTCTTGTATAATGAGGAGTTCTGTTCCTTCTCCTATAGAAAATGAAAAGGTAAGAGCAGTAACTCCAACACCAACACTCAAACCTTCCCAATGAAAGACACAAGTAAGTAATCTTAGCTCCGGTGTCAGCAAAACAGAAGGCATAAAAAGAGAGTGGTGAAATGCGTATCGGTAACACAACTTGAAATATCAGTTGCAAGGGAAGTAAGGTCACTATTTCCTAAGAAATCATTCTTTACATAATCTATTCTTGACAAGTCACAATGAATAATGTAAATACAGGAGGCTAATACTCAGATTGTATTTGAAAAATGCTAGATGTGCTGAGTATTTACTCCTCTCCAAAAGTATTGTGTAAAAGGCATGTGCCAAATTTCATGTTGCTATCTCACCTATTCCTACGAACAGAGTACCTGTCAAGGCAGCCACAGTAATTTCCTTAGCTCTAATGGGATTAAATGAAACCTTCAGTACTGTGTTGGTATTAAATATCACTATGGTTTCGACTAACATGATCTGACCAATGCAGCGTGACTGCATGAGTGGAAAGGACTACAGTGCAAATAGTTTGGTGTCTAAGACCATTTATGCACAGGCTGCTCCTGTGACATCCAAAGCCCTGCACTAGGACACAGAGATAACTCTCTAATCACCACCAAAAGGCAAAGGTGGCTAATTCAGGAAACTACTTTTTAGACCATTTGAAAATTAATTCAGAAACAGAATCAGAGAATGTTAAGGTCTGGAAGGGACCTCTGGAGATCATCTGGTCCAACCTCCCTGCCAGAGCAGGTCCACCTACAGCAGGTTGCACAGGGTGGCGTCCAGGCAGGTTTGGAATGTCATCAGTGTCGGAGACCCCACCACCTCTCTGGGCAGCCTGTTCCAGTGCTCTGCCATCCTCAAAGGAAAGAAGTTCCTCCTCATGTTGAGATGGAACTCCCTATATTCAAGTTTGTACCCATTGCCCCTTGTCCTATCACTGGGCACCACTGAAAAAAGACTGCCACCGTCCTCCTGGCACACTCCCTTTAAGTATTTGTAGACCATCTAGAAGAGTTCCCCATCCCGAACCAGAACTTGAATCCATCATCAGTATCTTGACTCTCCCGAAGTGTTCTTTCATCAGTATAAGAGTAACATAATTTTTGTAAGAATTATTGTCCTTTAAATGGACACTCTCTAATACAGTAATAGACTGACATCAACCACTTTTGCATAATTTGAAGATGAAATCTGGTATGCTAAGAGATGTAGACATAGAAGATCATAAACATTAGAACTGTGAGCACATTCAGCCTTGGAACCTTCAGCCTCTGCACAGGGATGAACCATGACTTCCTCTCTCTTAACGCTAAGTCACAGGAAGGCTCATATTTTTTAAATTTCTATAATATACAGAATTGCAAAGTTAACATATAAAACCAAACTTGTTTTCTCTGAAAAGTTTCCTACTCCATTTATCATTTGAAGATCTTATCTAATGCTAGAGCACCAAACATAAGAAATCTGTACAGGTAATGTGAACTTCACATATTTCCTTGGAAAAGAACAAATCACAGCATAAAAATGTTGAGAGCTAAATAATAATCTTGTTGATTTAGGAAGGCAAATACAGAGGACAATATTAACATTCTGAAACAGTTTCCGTAATTGGACCTTAGCATTCCTTTTCCACTGCATGAAATTGGGGTGACTTAATTTCTAGATGGAAAAAGTTTTATGAAAGATTAGAAGGACAGAAAAGGAACACAATACTCAAGAACAACCATCTCTGAGACAGAACTGTCTAGACTGACGAATTTCAACGTGCCTCAAAAATAAATTAAAAAAAAATCTGTGCACCTGTGGCAGATAAGGGAAAGTCTGACTAAAAAAAAGAAAGAAGGGATGTAACCGGTGATCAGGGATTCCCTTCATCAAGCATTAAAACACGTTGCAGTTAAGGTGTTACGCTGCAGTGGAAACAGCCCAAGAAGGAGCTGCTGACATCTGACAAAGAGCAGATCATCTTAGAAATACATCACCTTAATAACATTTGTCTTACAATGATGATATAGGCACCTTCCCATCTTAAAGGTGAAAGGAGTGTGTAATGCATTTACAGCTTAAATTGCTTCATGGGTTTGCTTAGGAAAGCTATTTGGCAACCTAAGTTTTTCTATCCTTAGAAAGTGGGATTGGCAAGCCAAAAAAATAACCCTAATATGAAGAGTAAAAGCAGTTAACCTTCAGTGTGTGGGGTTTTTAAATATATAATAGCGTATGCATAAATTTTAATAAGTTGTACAAATCCACCCTTCGACACTGTGTAACGAACATTTAGAGTTAACTTTCATGTACAATTAAGAAAAGTTTAGCTTTAATTAATACAATACAAGAATAACATTTCTCTGCCAGTTTACTTAGAAGATGACTGCTTTAATCCAGGAGCCTCCTCAGCAGATGACTTTATCTCATATACACACACACACACACACGTGCACAACAGGCTCTGAATTTTACAAAAACAGGGGCAGGGGGTAAAATCCGTACCATATTTGTAATTATGGTTAACTGGCAAGGAATTTGAACTTGTTCCGGTTTCCTGAGCAAATCACTAGGAATTATGAAATTTTATTATCATTTTAACAATTTATTTTTTATGAATTAATTCCATAAGGGAGCAATAGCCAAAAGCTGGTCATCTATATAAAGAGCTCCTTGATTGGTGCAGGGGACATTGCTTTTACAAATGCAGCGATAGTAATGGTAACTATAAATATTACTGAAACTTCAGGGGGAAAAAATCCAAACCAAGGGTCATTGCATTGATTTTTTCGAGTCTGCCACTGCACAGTATCTCACTATTCCACAAAATACTCAGTGAAATTGATTTCAATGAAGTTAAAGATGAAAATAAATTCTAACTAAATACACTTAGTGTTAACTGATAGTTTTAATATTGCAATATGATCTAAACATTCAACCTTTAAGAAAATCAGAGGCTAAAAAAGCTAACGATTAATGAAAGATGACACACAAATATCTAGGTAACTACATAATTAGGTACCTTGCATGCCCTCTTGTGTATACATCTAAATGCATAAGAGATATTACAAATAAACATTTATGTTCAATAATTTTAACTTCAGATTTTAAAATGACAGTCTGAAGTCTGATTCACTACTGAAAGCACAAACATCATAATGTAATTCTCATACACAGAAAATATAGCATGCAAACAATACTTTTTCTATACTTTCTGTACAAGTGAAAACATGAAATTCAATGTAAAGCTAAGATGTCACGATCTCTATAAAGCACAAGAGAGTCATACTAACCTGTATTTTGATTGGCCAGGAGAAATTGCTGACATAGACATAGAAAGTGATGTTTGGGTTGCTCCGAAAGTTAAATTTTTCACAGGAAAAGCTGTCTCTGTATTCCTTAATATTAGCCTTAGAAACAACAGGAATCTCTTCTCCAGATATTGTTCCAGCTAGAAAAAAACATATGCAAATATATATATATTTATAAAAACTATTAATCATCATTAAAGGTGCCAAAGAAAATTCGCACAAGAAACTTAAATTCTTTAATTACTTTTGGTGTCTTCATTCTGTAACTTTAATAACCCTTTATTGTGGTTTACATGGCACATGAGGTGTATTTCATATACGTACAGAGAATTCACAGAAACTCTTTCACTGGTTTCAAAAGTTTGTGAACAAATAGTAAAGTTGACAGAAGTTACATGAATTTTAGAAGAAAATTCTTATTGTCAGCTAAGCAGATAATATGCTTTCCTCTAGTAATTTACATTCAAATTCAATAAAAACTCATAGATTAATAAAGCTTGTAAGTGAATTTGTCTACATCTTACGTGACTGCGGTAGAGTTTAAATTGTTCACTAAAGCTTTAATAAACATGTATCCTTTTTTGCGAATGCATGGGTGACTGCTAAGTTAAAATAAAGGAATAAATAGAATTTACTAACAATGGTATGTTAAAATACTTTAGGATTATATTGATGAAGTAATTCGTGAGTTTATGTGAGACAAACTCTGAACCTTCTTTAAAAAGACTTTTTTTAAAAAAATTTTAGTCCAATTTCATTTTAAGCATCGTGCTTCTCCTTGGATGTGTTTTCAGAAAGTCAATAGAACCAATTCAGAGAAACTGTCTAAATAAAGCTTTTCTTCCTTTTTCTCAAAACAAAGAAAAGTAATGGGGTTCAAAGTTGGAGAAAAATAGATAAGCAGCTCCTTTTATCAGCATACACAGAAGAACTTCATTGTTTGATATCAATGTTAAGGTTAATAATTAAATTTTTAGCTTCAACACTGAAACAAAGAAATAAAATCTCAGTCTCTGCAGTAGTTAAGGAAGCAATTTATCTTAATTAAAATCACAACATTTCAAAACACTATCATTTTAAAAATTTAAATAGACTACAAGCTTTTCCTACCAAAGTAATTTTAATTGAATAGGAGAGAAATTTAACATATTAATGAAGCTTTGTTCAGATTGCAAATTATCATCTAAGGTTTAAATAATATAATTAATAATGGCATAATGATAATGGCAAAAGAACACATTTAATAAAGTTTTATTATAAAAATCAGCAACAAAGAGACAATCAGGTTAAAATAGCTTAAAGGATCATGAAATCATATGGGAAAAAGTCATCATATCAAAATTTACCCTCACCTGTAGAGCCAATAGACCATGTAATATTGAGGTTGAAGTTGTTCGATGCGTTAATTGATATATCCAAATTTTTATTTGACTACATAAAAAAAAATATTGAAGTTAGCAAAAATATATCAGAATGTATTGAATATAACTCTATTGCACATAACTTAATACAGCCTTTTAATAATCTTCCATTTTTCATTTTAAACATAAATAGAAATGATAATAATTCAGAGCCAAAGGCAATCCTCTCCTTTGTTTCAGTAAGAGCAGGGTACAAGTAAGCATGTAACTACACCAGATGCCTTTTCAGATTGTGATAAAAATGAAATAATTTTCTTTATAAAACTAAAGAGAAAATATATGGCAAATGGCTACACTTTAATTGCAATCCAAACATTACTTTTCTTATCTGCTAATAAAAATTTCTGAACTGAAGGGTATACTCCTCTAATTCACCTCAGGAAGATACTAAAACTTGTTATTCATGGGAGCAACAATAAAATAAACCAGCTGATAATTTTTTTTGAGTATGAGTTGACCTGAAGTACATCTACCACTGAGAAAGTTTTTCTTTCAATGAATGCACTGGAATAATTTACAGTCTTCAAAAAGACTTGCAATATTTCTAATAGCTTATAAGCACTTGGGAAACCTTTAATCGTGGTCAAATACAATGGAAATCTTAATCATGATGCTCCAAAACTTGTCTAAAGTTAATAATATTTTCTCACCTGTTCCGGATTTGCTATGAAGTTTATGGCAGTGTGATGGCGATCATCTTCTTGTAATAAGCTGAAGGTAAACTGGTAATCAATCAAAAGGCTGTCTGTGGGCAAAACAGTAATTAAAAATAATAAAATAGACGCAAATGTATACACATTAACAATATGTTACGCAAGCACCTAAAAATTTACCATTCAATTTTAAAAAGCGTGGAGTAATCTACAAGTCAGGATTTTTCACAGGCATTTCACCATTAAAATATTTGCACTATAATGTCTTGAAGCAACAAAAAAAAAACCACCCTAAATGAAGTAGTAACAAAAAAAAAAAGAAAAGAAAAATAACTAAATTAAGAAAAAGACTCTATCATGGAGTCAGAGCAGCAATTACACATAACTTAAAATCATCATTCTTTGTAAAGTAATTATTCAAAAATAAAGTATCAAGTATTGTTAGAGTGTTATCAGTTCTCTAATTTTACTCTAAAATAATTATTCAAACATTTTGTTCAAAATGCATTTAAATATCTCGGTTTTACAGTCATACCCTTTACTGTGTTGTATAAATGGTTTACATAGCTACATTGCTGTAACATTATAGAATTACTAGGTTTAAAAATTTTGGGGAAAAAGTTGCCTCTACAGCAAAACTCTATAGTATGAAGGCATGACACTATAGTAAATAACATTGCTAATAATGGCACAGTGGAATTTTGCATAGAAATTATGTGACCACCAAGCACATCCTTTCTTATTTGCCAGAATTGTAAGAGATTCTGTAAGTGGCAAGTGACACAAACTTTTCATACAAAAGAAACAATTTGCAGTTTAGTACTGACTCAAAAAGACTATATTTCCCTACCCAATGATACTTGTTTTTACACATTTTTCTTTCAACCTGTGAAAGAATGGAGTCTGCCAGGCAGTTGCTGTTCACGGCATTTCTGCCACCGCACACTAGCAGCACTGTCCTGACTGCCCAAAGTTGGCAGAGGTGCAGAAGGGAGAAATGGCCATCCTCAAATGACCCAAACCATGATTAACCCTTCCTGGAAGGAGCACAAAATGGCCGGGATAAGTCAGAAGATGGAAGTTTTGAGCTATCCCATTGTGTCCCTGAAGCTGGAGGAATGAGATTAACCTTTAGTCAGGTCATAGCACTAGGAATGGCTGAAAAGGAACTTGATCCTAGTGAACAATTTTGAAGCTCTATTTTGATCCCTCTGTTGATGACATTCTACTAGTCACCAACACCACACAGGCAGTGTGTTACAAATAAAAAAATGTGATCATAAAAACAAAATCAGTTAATACAAAGATAGTACAAGATTAAGTCAAAGCAGGAAAAAGCTGTGTCAGCCTTCTGTTGGACTCAATAGTTCGCTTACTGCTGACAATCACCTTTTCTGTAGCAACACATCATCTGAAAAAATACTCTGTTGTATCCCATGGGAAGCCTGACAGAAGGAGAAAAAAAGCTTACTGGTCAATGAAGCATGAACAGAGCCTACTGTGTTGTCTTAATAGTTAAAGAAAAATGTTGTTTGTTTTTTGTTTGATTGGGTTTGTTCTTTGTTTTGGGGTTTCTTTGTGTTTGGTTTTTGGTTGGTTGTTCGGGGGTTTTTTTGTTGTTGTTGTTCTTATTGTTTTGGGGTTTTTTTACACTGAATGTGGAAAGAAAATTATAAAATAAAGGAATTACATGAAAGGAATTACCACGAACTTTACAGCTGAAAAGTTCACTCTATTATTAGCCACCACAGTTACATTATTCAAATAAGTTGATCTAGATGTCTCATATAATGAGATTTGATCAGGTATTTGCAAGCTTATGAGGGCAAAAGATGAATAAATTTAAACTAAAAGACTCCATTTATTTATTAATATTACTCTATGCTTCTTAACTATGCTAATCTAATTAATAAAGTCTCATTGACTCTGTTAGTGTGCCCTGTCTACGTATTTAACAGTAAAATTACCATTGCACTAGAACATCTTTAAAGGTAGCAGGACAGCAAAAGATGGCAAGTAGAGATTGACCCCTATTAAAGGGATTAATAAACCCTGTAATAATCATGAGTAGCAAGGCCAAAGGGCTAGGAATACTATACAGATATGCTAAATCTCCTGATCTGGTCAACTTGGGGTCCCATGAAATACAAATGACTGCTTTAGCATGAATCTTTGCAGGCTTATTGTCATTGTATGGTGGACTAGCATCACTGCATGTAGTCCCCTACAGAAATCCTGGCTACTGCAAAGGATACGAGGTACATGAAGCAGCATAGAAAAACCTTCTGGATGAGATATTGTTGATTTGCTCACAATATAGAGAAAAATGACTATTTAAAAATGCCATAGTCTTCCTCTAAGCCCGGATTGTGCCCTCACAGAGATAGAGAGTATCAGCCAATAAACAGCAATGATATATACCCAAGATGTCATCACAAGGCAAAATTGGGAACAGACAAAGGACTCATCTCCCAGTCATATATGAACGAACAGATTTCCTGCATAAAAGTTAAAAACATTTCATATTACTTAAAACATGCTCTTAAAATAATATGACTGCTTTTTTCCTGGAGTTTTGTTCTTGCTGTTATTTTGTTGTTGTTTTGTTTACTTTTTCATTTATGTTTTATTTGCCAAAAGCTAAGAAAATAGGAACTCGTTTTTCAATGAATGCAGGGAAAGTCCTTACATAGATAAAAGATTTTAAACTATACAGTTCCTCTTAACGTTACCATCCATAACAAGTCCAAAAAATACTTCCACTTTTTTTTTTTTACTACATTTTTACCTACAATACTGTTGAAACAGTAAATCATGAAAAACAGTAACAGTCGACACCTTTTATACAGTAACGTGTAGCACCTTTTATCTCAGGATATCCCAAAGTATTTTGTGGTGTTATTAAGCAGTAATCACTCCATTAATAGTACCGAAGGTAGTTATATACGCCACACAGTAGCCATTATCTCCTCTGTAGTACTCAGAGCCTTGAACACCACAGCTTGTGTTATTCAAGAAGAGTTCTGAGAGCCAACACATGGAACTCACCCTGGGACTCTTCAAAGGTGCCAAAGGACCTTTAACTTATGCCAAACGACCTTTAACTTATGCCAAACCAGCCCCACAAAATGGGAAGAGATGATCTTCACCGGACTATTCAGAAGGAGAACATTTCTTAGTTCTAATGGACACAAATTATGATTTTTTTTTTTTTTTCCAGAGAGGTTTGCAGTAGAGAGGGACAAATCATTAAATCTATCTTGGCCACAGAGCGGATGCTGCAAAGCAGAAATATGTATCTCTTCATAGACAATTCTAATTCAGGGAAGATACCTGAAGTGCGTACGACTTGAATGGAGAGAGAGCGCACTGCCTCATGCAGTTATAGGATTCAAGAGTGCAAGTGAAGTCGGGTGCAAATGAAAGAGCTGAAACTGAGCAAACATTCCTTCCCATCTTTCTGAGGATGGCAAAAGTAGGCTGAAGAAGTTTTACAGCTTGGAGGAAGGTTTACTTTGATAGTGAGGATACGTCTGGCTAGCCAAAACTGAGAAAGATTTGCTGGGACCTCTTCTTAAATCCACATCCCAAAGGCTCTAACGCTAGATTTTATTAGAATATAAATTAGTTGAACTAATTTAAGATGAAATTCGGAGTGAGAGTAGAAATCAAAAGGGATTGTAAAGTAGTCTCTCCTCCATCTATTGCATCCTGCTGCTGTCTGTCTCGCTCTCCTTCCTCCTTCTCTCCATCGGTCTCAGCCTATACGATGGGAGAGGCTCCCCCCACAGGTACTCAGCAGCTCTCGGGGAAAATATCCCCTCCCTCTCCTCCAGAAGGATTCACCCTCCACAGACTGCAGCGGGCAGAACAGCTTTCCTTCCCACTGCCAAGCCCCATTCCGAACATAACCCTAAAACAGAATCTATGCCAACAGATCCTAAGAGCACGCAAACAAACCAAGCAGCTCCACAGCACATCACACCATATTTCTCAATTCACAGCGCCATTCAGCCTGGACAGCTTAGCCTGGAAACCAAGACAAAATTAAAGTAAAACTTAGTTGTAAGAGTACGACCTGTTCTGAATAGTTAAAATGTATAAATAGCCAAATGTATAATAGCTAAATATAGAAATAGCTAATTAAAGTACATTCATTATGTCCTGTTGATATATATTGTTGTGTCTATTTACAATCAGGAATTTAGAGAAGGCTGAGGTTTTACTCCGTGTATTTTTGTTTCTACTTTAAAATCTTTAAAAAGCCAGCGTAAGTATTTTTACCCTTTACATAAACACATGACACTTTTCATAGGTGCTTCTGTTTACAAAGACACACACAAAACAGACTGCTTCAGTTAGGAGAGAAATTTGGATCACGTACCGAAACTAAAAAAAAATAAAAATAAATCTCTTTGCATTTATATTGTGGCATAAGATGACAATGAATGCACAAAGGTAACAAATACTACACATAATCATCAAACTGCATATGAGCAACACCTGATAAAAGCAATCTTATTTTCATCTGGCTGACCTACAGAAACAATATTTTAAAGCTGTTTTCACAATCTGGCAAAGTCTGAAAATAAAATAAACAAATTCAAACAATAACACTTATATAAGAGGTAGCAAACAAAATATTACTAATGGCCATCTTAGAGAATTATTTCAGTGAATTATAAAAGAAAATACTTGATTCTTTCAAAGTACTACTGATGCACTCTGCGGTTCATTTTAGTGACTCTCTCATTTTTCTGTAAGAATTAAAAAAACCTAGAATATGAATCTCACCTTTTTTCAAAACCCATTTCCTCAATCTAAACTTAATTCTCAACACATTTTAAATTCACAAAGTGGCGATTAGCTATGATTTTCCAAAGTGACCACATAGTTAACTATCTTGAGCACTGTATAGACGCTTAACTATCAAAATATGTTAATGATGTTACAGAGTGAGTATTGCATTCTTTTATTTTTTAAAAAAAGTTAACTGAAAAAGAATTTACCTTAAACACATCATTTTTTTAAACAATTACTTGCTCTTCTACATATCCCTGATCTTTTGGAAATATGCATAACAGTTTCATCTTAGTTTTGGATTGTTTTGGTAAAATCTTATATCCAGCATTTCTTTTTCTTTTATGCCATCAATATCCTCCATGTTCACATGTTCTCACTATGTTTGAATTATTTATTTATTTAAGCTGATGTTCAGAGTGTCAGGAGACACCAAAGGGACAGATCCACTATCACATTACAACAGCAATAATCCCTTCCTACGTTCTGCTGTTACACATGACTGTCCAATGTTTAGTGCGTTGTTGGCTCAGATACACAGCCCAGAACTTCATCTCCAACCTGATATAAGATACAGGTGACTCATGTGGCCACCAGACAGAATTTAAACAGCCACACACTAGAGTATAATTTATAAACTCAAAACCTGAAGTTTTATGTCTGAAGTTTCACAGGAAAAGTTCTTGAGGACATAGAAATCTTCACAAGCTCAGAGCCTACAGCTCAGATCTGAATTCCCACCACACACAATATTTGGAATCCCCAAGCCGGGTATATTTTTGAGCCAAAGTTTTTCCAGGAGTCAGCCCAGTGCATCCTAAGCACAGCTACAGCTACCACAGAGTTCAAACATCAGCCGCCAGGTCCCTGCGGCGCAGCCTCCCCTTCAGAGCTCTCACCAGGAGAACATGTTGTGGGCTGCTTTCTTTTTGATAGTATTAAATCCAACTCCTCCTTATTTTGGCCTAGGAGAGTGCGCGCTCCATTACCTCAGTACAGGCAAGGGAGAAGAGGCAGAAGGATTCACACCAGCTGGGAAAAAAAAGATTCAATTTGCACACAGTGAGAAAGAGACCTGAGGAAGTCAAATGGCCCAGGCACTCAGCAGGGAGAGGGGAGTCCTACAGCCTAATTTCTGTTCCCAGGCACGTTGCTTCATTTTGTATGAAAAAAAATCATTGAATACAGTAGAAAAAGAACGTTGGGAGATAAGACCACAATACCATCCTGACATCATCAACGGTCAAATACAACAAGGACTTACGGTTATTGAGTCTTTTCACATCTCTATTTTGATTTTTTCAAAACCCTTGACTGCTTTCACAGTCAAAAGGAGTCATTAAAATCAATTCAAAATGTCAGTAATGAGCACATGTGAGAACACAGCAATAATTAGGCGAAGAAAGCCATTTAATTAAATGAGGAAAATAAGTTTCAAAGCAATCGTTTAATCCTAGAATTGCTGTTCATTTTCAAGAAACTGTTCTCTTTCTTTAATGAAGGCCCATGACTTAATATGGTAAATATGGCTTAATATGGGAGTTTTATACTCATATACAACAAGAAACAGAAATATCCCCATACTCAGGCTTTTGTATTAAAAGAAAACTTTGTTTTCTAAAATGTCAAAATTTTCCCAAAAGAACAAAGGCCAGACAGAAGTCTTGATTTGAAATTCTACTTCAGTATTTCTGAGTCTCACTGAAACTCTCTAAGAATATATAATTACATTGGCAATGATTTTAAAAATGTATTTTTTGAAAATTAGGTATGTTTAGTGTAAATTGGTGCTCAAGTTAGATACAAAAAGGTATGTTAAAGAGGAATATTAAGACTGCAAGATGAACCACTGCAATCAAGGGTGCCTGTGAATTATTTTTGGGTGAGTGCTCATTTAATGGGCAGCTATTCAACACTTTGTTCTACGTGCAGTACTGTGTTGAGCCCATGCCTCATTTACTACATACTACACAAGCCCTTTTCTAAAGACAGAATTAATTTCTAATGTGGCTTTCTATAGTATTCATCACTATCTTTTTCTAAGTTCTTCAGAAAAGTTAATGAATTTGTTACAACATTACCGTGAGATGAGCAGGCTTTATTAGGCCCATTTTATAGGGCAGGAAATGAAACAGAGCCCAAGGACAGAAACACCCATTAATCACGAATAGCCAATTTGAAATACCTAGAGTTTGATTTTTCACAATATTTTAAATTATAAAACACTACATACAATCATTCTTATTTTGCAGTTGCTTCCATCATTCACTGTAATTCCTTCCACTTTTACAACAAAATAGGAAAGGAACCTACATTCATCTTTCCATTACATTATCACTGTTTCATCCCCTAGAAATTCATTCAGTGCATTATAGAAGGAAAGTTCCTCGGGAAGTAGTATGCAGCCATGTTATTAAAAGTTGTATAATCATGGCCTAATAAAGAGGCAGATCAAAAATTGTCATCCCAGCAACGTTCATTCTTCCACTTTCCTGGAAACAACTGACTAAATAGCATATTTAACAAAAGAGTTTTATTAAGCAATTTTAAGAATTAGGCTGGAGTAAATTCTAGGGAACCACTTTACCGTTGAGCTGCCTTCTCCCTTTCCCCAAATCTTTCCAGTAGAGCATCCCAGTTCAGTACATCTCTCAGTAGAGAGGGAAAAATGAAACTCAGTTTCCAGAAAGGGAGCAAGAACGTACATAACTGGACACATTCCTGGGCTTTCTAACTTTGGCCACTGGCCATTCTCCCATGATTCCTGTCAAATAGTTTCTTAAAACACATTTCTAAAACTGAAAAACATGGCAAACAATTTTCCTCCATATACAGATTTCTGAGAAACAGTCTAGTATTTTGGCACCAGAAGTTAAAGTTCAGCAAAAGTTCTAAACCAAAAGTACTGCAGAATATGTCAGACAACCATATGCAATCAGATCCACTCGCAACATGATCTTGTTCCCAACTCCAACCTAATGATCACATTTTATAAATGATAGGTAAGGATCACATGATCTTTACCTGATCAGTGACTGAAGTGGGGTTTTTTTCCACATATTTTTTTTTTCTGGTAACTAATAATAAAATTATGCTGAAAATTAGGGTAACAGACATCAGAAGATGTCAACATATCATTAGTCAAAGGAAATCCTTACGGCCAACTTGAAATTATGATGGATGGAAAAATCAATAAATCTGAAGGAAGAGATGGTACACTGTTAAGTGTACTAGTCATGAAACACAATTCATTGTGTTTCATAGTCATGAAACATTATTTCAATACCTTCATTACGCTAAAAGGCAAACAGACAATTACGTGCCTGAGTTGGTACATTTCCCTCATAATTCTGTATCACTGAACTAAAATAACTAATTTTGTGAACAGAAACTTCATAAAATAGTGCTGTTCCAATTTTTACATCTTGAAATCACTTAAAGTTGTAAGAACCTCCCTCATGACTGCAACATCAGACCCATCACACTCAGTCTTCCCACATTTTTCTATTTAGGGAACTCTTGATTCATGCTGATTCTAAAATTCATACTCTCACCTCTTCATTGCACACGCGGTTTGTCCCTCTCCTACGCTTTCTAGCGATTGTTCTCTAGTTCCAGCAAGAGTTTGTTGAGAACAAGTCCTATTCGTATCCTTCTCTGTCAGCAAAAATGTTGCTTGTGAAACCAAGTTCCATTATCAAATGCTATAAATCATTTCCATTTGTGACCAAAATAAATTCTACTTGTGTTACATCAAAGTTAGGGGGTTACCACCAGACCTATTTTCAGTCAGGATAATTATTTTGAACTTTCAGAGCAGCTGCCTGACTCACTCCTCTGTCATCTGTATCTAGCAGTCATCCACCACTTCATTTTCATTGTTATATTGAAATATGTTGGTGTCCAACATCACTTGTCCATTGTGACAGAACAAAAAGTCATTTACTGTGAAGTCTTTACTATAAACTCACAAAACTTGCATTTTTTCTAAATGTAATGAGAGCTGAATAAGCTTCAAAATACTCCAGCGCTTACTATTTATATGCCTTTCTCTGTGTAAAGAAAGAGCATGTGAGAATGAATTTCACAGAAGTTCAAAGATTCTAAAAAACCTACAGCAATATCAATTCATTGTTTCTTTTACTGTACTTTAAAAAAAAAAAGTACTAGGCTAAAAACCCCACAAAGAGTCATAGGGATTAGTGTCATAATCAGCAAATCGGGTAATTAAATTTTATTTTAAAGAGAAATCTTTTCTCTTATGAAATTTTCAGCTGGTCTTTGGAAAGGTCTAGTAAGTTGTCAATTTTGACCCTAAGGGATGGCCAGATACAGAAAAATCTGACCTGTGTTAAAATTTTATCCAACTAAATGTTACTAATAGTCTAGGCTTACTCTATATTGACTAAAACTTTCTGAAGAGGGCTGATCTTTAAGACAGATATGTACAGCGGTCAGATGAATAACCCTTGATTTTCTCTACTGATTACAGAAAGACCTAGAAGGTTAATTAAGGCTGGGCATATAAGTTTTAAAAAGCTGTGAGATGCATTTCACTGTAACTGTCATAGGAGTAAATAGGTAGGTATGTCAACATTATGGTAAACTAGGGAAGACTTGTTAATCTAAATCTAAAAGATTAAGGGACATATTAAAAGAACCTAGGTTTTTTTAAGCATACAGTCTGAAGTTCCTGAAGTTTTTAAACCACGGACCACAGCCCAATCTCAATTTTTTGATAAATATTTTACCAAACTTGTAACTGAAAACACTACAACAAGTGCCAGGATTTCTGTGAACCGCTGCACATCGTTTTCAAGTTCTGCCCAGGGACCACGGTCAGAGTTTGGCAACGAATGAACCAGAGAATTATGAACCAAATATTAGTAAAAGAAGCAACAATGAAGAAAAGTGATTGCATCAATTGGCAGTTATTTAAACATCAGCTTTGGAAAAAAGGTCTAGATGTCTCTGATGACAGAGCGTTTCAAAGCTCATGGCACAGCCATTACGATTAGTCGCAAAATGCATATTATTCATTGATGGTAAGGACTGCTCAGTAAATGAACTTCTATTTAGTCCCAATAGGCAGTCTTTGTAATATCTTAATTCTTGTAATATTCTTGAAGTGTTAGCAAAGTGGGAGAAAAGTACAAACAAAACCAAGAAAAAAAATTGAAATAATACAGTAGAAATTCAAATTTATCCCTCCATGAAATTTTCTTCATAATGATCTAGATGCGTCACCAGTTTTACAACACTCATATTAATTACAATTCTAACATGCAACATCATTTTGCAATATACTAGCACCAATACCCACTAACTCGATTCTAATTTTTTTGTTCAGTTATATAGTCTATACACACTGAAGAGACCTCCACCCTGCTTGTTCTGACAATTCAAATGGCACATCTAAGAAACAATCACATTAAATTAATGTTTGAGTTCATGTGTTATTGCCAAAGAGGGATGTTTCTTGTCATATACTTAATGAAAGCAGTCAAATTTTAATGCTATTTTAAATCTTGTTCTGATAATGTTCAGTTTATTGTATAATCCTGGCATATAGGGTACTTTGTTTCCTTTTAGAAATAAAGAAACTGATTTTTATTTCTCAAATGGGTTAACATCCATAATATGAACATGGTAAAAATATAACTATTTTAAAAATTGTTTATCCTTTTATACATCTATATGCTCACATTTTCACATAAATTCAGAATTTAGTAACACAATAACTTCTAAGTGGATTACTAGTAGAGTTTTTTTCCCCGGTTCTCAAATAATTCAACACAGATCTCAGCAATTAAAGAGGCAACATCTGGCTGATCAGGCCTTAAAGGAGACTGAACATGCACTTTGTAAATTGTCTATAAATATACACAGAGAAGTAGGTGCTCCTGTAATATCTCAACATTTTCAAAATTCTCTTCCTTCCTTTTTCTCATTATTTAGTTGAACTTTGCTTAAGAAACCTTAAATCTACAGTCCAAATGTCAGCTCTTACCCCATGTTGCTTGATTCCACGTGATTTGTATAAAATACACAATGTAAATTGAAGTTGAGACGTTTCAACTTTGCTGATACTCTTTGCCTTTTCTCAAACAATTTTAACATGTTAGTTCTGAGAAGTAAAAATCTCGTATAACATATAAATCCAGAATACTCTCAGCAAAACTGCACTTCATATTGGACAGAAATTATGCATGTCATACACTTCACTGTGCAGTCTCATCTATTTTAATTGCATGAATAACAGCAGGGATTTGTATTGTAAAAAATATTATACGCTAACTTACCACATTTGCACACAACAGACAGCAGAGCACTTTCACATTACAACTTTGAAAAGATGTAACACACACACACCTTTTCATTTAAAATATTGTCATATTTAAAGTAAAATGCTTTGGTTTAAATAACATTTTCACTGTTTTTTGCTCATGCTAAGAACTGACTACCAATTCAGAAAAAACCCCATTGATGTTATATTAAAATTCAAAGCATTTACAAATGAGGTTACATAGCTGTAATAGTGCCTAATTCAGCCTACACAACCTTTAAAACAGATAGGAGGAAATACCTCAACCCTGAGTAGAGAGTAAAGTGCAGCATGACAAACTTGAGAAAAAAAATCTTTTGAGAAAAGATGTTTTTCCCCACTTCCTACAAATGTAGCTTGTAGGGCTGGCAGTCAAGCACATAAAATAACAAACTGTTTGCTCAAACTAAGCAAATGGAAATAACAGACGAAGGAAAAATGGAGCCCAAAAGGCTCTTTTTCTCAACTCCAATGCAGTCACCCACTCTTCAGAGGAGATTTATTCTTTGCCTGAGAGAGGGAACATTGGCCACTGCGGCAGGGCTCACTGACTCCTTTCTGAAAGTGACTTGGAAAACTCAATTTCCACCTCAAACAGCTGCCAGACATTAAAAGAAATATTCTCTTTTCCTAGCACTATTTTTTCTCTAAACCAGGAACTAGATACTGCTGTGCTTTCACTAATTCATGACTTTTTTTGGCCATGGAAAGAAAGTATTGCTAACTGAAATGCACAAGCAGAATAAACCTCTGCTTCCGTTATTGTTTTTTCCTAGATGATTAGCTTAATACAGAACAATTGATAGATACCACTGCTTTTTGAGGCACAAACTTCTTGAAGCAGCTTTTCTAGGAACTGAATTGTCATGTAAAAAAGAAACAGCAAACTGTAGCAAGTCCTAACAGTCTGTTTGTTCTTGGTATTTGAAAAACACTGATTTTTCACACCATCTATACCTGACCTTCATAGACGATAGGCAAGCAACCCTTGCCAATGAACATGAAGTCATGTATATGCATGATGTAGTTGTACATTGTCGTCCCTAGATTAATTTCATTTTTTTCTTTCTACCATTCAGCCTACTGTTCGTTCTAATAATGACCTCTCTTCATCTTCTCTTTCATTAGCCATTCCTAGTGCCATGAAAGGCTCTAACACTTTACAATCTGTCTAGCCGTATTTTCAAGCCCATACAGAAGTGATACCTATTTGTATTCAACAAAAGTAGAATTCTAAAATTCTCATCTCATTGTCAAGAAAAATACGAGATTTTTGCCCTTTTAAGATTTTTCTGCCCACATTTTGCGTAGCTTGTCCTATTTTCAAAATTATTCCGACGGCCGTGGCATTTCCTTAAGGGGGTAACAGAGTAAAGCATACTTAATTAACCATAACATAAAAAGACAAATCAAATATATATATATTTCTTCCCTACCAGTGTATCTTCATACTCCTTGACAGATACATTTTTCGACCTTCCCTGAAAATCTTGTTTGCTATCGTATCTATTTTGCTAATGTATACTGCTGCTTTTTGACTCCGCACAGTTTGCTCTTCTATTTCATGTCAGCATAACCCTTTATATCAACTGACTAGAAAATTGCACTTTGCTGTCAATGGGTTATATTTCTGGAACATTATTTTAAAACAATATTCGCAATTCAAGCTAAGGAAAAGTGACAATAAATTAACATCAAGGATTCACAGGCTACTTTATAGTCTGCTGAAATTGAGCCGAATTAGCCAGTCAGAAAGTTGAACTTGAAAATATCCACATTTAACCAAAGATTTCTTGAAGTTTATATAGTCCAAGGTTTTGTCATCATCTTGAGAGAGAAATGACCCTCAATTTATTTAAATAATCCTCCAGAGCACCTCGCTCAAATACTCTGTAAGGGCTTCACAGCACTAAGTCTAATGCTCAAAACATTACTGACCACTCTCTCGACTCTTCCAAATGCAGTAGTTACAACTACTAGACAATCGCATTAGCTATTTAGCCTGCAATCACAGAATAAGCAAAACTACCCCCAAATGCTTCATATTTGCCAGCGCAGAAAAGCACCCCAGCTGACACAGAATAACATGCTAGTTTGTCCAAGGACTCCCAGTCAAAGGAATCAACACAAATTCTCCCACGAACCATAAACTGCTTGCTTATTGAAGTCAGGGGGGTTTTTTTATTTCAATTGGATCGAGATTTCACGACAGATCTCTCCTTGAAGTCCCACTGATCAAGAATTCTCTCTTTTCCCTGGGAAGCCAGCACAGGAAAAAATGCAACTGTAAAACCACCACAAAGGTTTTCCCTTCGCTGTCAGAAGGTAAAGTAAAGGGACAGCGATGGATTCCTTTGCTATTCCATTTGCTCCTTACAACTCCGGTCTTGGGGAGCTCTAAGGCCTCCCAGGTGTGTGAGGAGTGACAGCTCCTGTCCTTGTGGACATGTTAGGGAAACAAACACATACACAGCACATTCTATATACAGCACAAGGACTCAGCAAGTATTCATCCCTATAAACCCCAGCTACCTATACAAACTAAAATATTTTTTATATGTAGAGATTTGCATCACTTTCCTTTGCATTTAAAAAACCTGCTTCACATATGGGCTAAAGTCCCTCACAAAGCAAAGCTTTTCTTTTGAATGAGTTCTCACAACCACCGAGTCTCTCGCCCTCTTGCCTCATAAAGCTTTGCAAAATTTATAGTTCTACAAATAACCATAATTTATACCGTTTTAAATTTCATACTAACAGGTATTTGACTGTAACACCACACGTGATGTTTGCAAGATAAATAACATAAAAAGTCATTACAGGACCTATAGGACAGTGTATCAGGTGAGGAAGGCCTCTAATTCAGTCTCTTATTTGCATACATTATAACGAATGCTTACCTATTATTTTATTTTCCGTAGCAGTTAGAAAGCTAGTTTGTCCAGGGTAGTGGCCATCTTCTTTTAACTTAGGGTAGTATATCTAAATGAAAAGTCACTAAAATGACTTTGTCTACTTGGCAAATGTTATTAAATAGTATCTGTAAGTAGGTGCCAGTCAGTAAATTCACTGATATATCAGCAAAAGCTATCAGAGAAAGTAAATAAGCCTAATTTCAAAAGTAAGGTGTACTTTTTATAGATGGAGAAAATCCACAATTTAAAAAAAAAAGAAAAAAGTACATAAATAAGTGGAAAGATTCTCCAGTCCACACTAAAGTCTGAAAATGATTGGCAGCAAAACTGTTTCTTTAGCCTGCCCAAAAAAGCTGCAAGCCAACCTAGCAATTGGCAAACGTGCTAGGGCCTGGAGTGAGATCATAATACGTTATTAGAAGCTTCAGATTCTTAGTGTGGTTATTGTTTTAATTCTCTGGAAGGTGACGGTTTGTGTGGTTATTTTAGCTCAGGGCAAAGACACCGTTTGCCTGGTGCTCTTTATAAGTTCTGAATTGGTAGGTTCATTGAGGTTAATCTTTTCTCAAACCATCCTTTAATTGTCTGATTTAAACTACCATCTTTTCCACTAGACTCTTTAAGCACTAAGGTTTCTTTTTAAATAGAATTTATTTGTATAAGCCCGTATATTCAAAAGACAATGTGAGTCATTATTGTTACTGTATTTATACATAATAAAAATTGTTTCAGTGTGTATCACAGTCAATCGGTGTTAGACATAATTGGTGGAACTCATTATTTTAAGTCAAGCATGACAGTTTTACAATTACAATATGTATTTAGTTTAAATTAATGCTGTCCCAAAAGGAAACATGAATTCTACAAATCAGTAGCGAAGCATCTAACTGCTGGTATACATCTCACAACTCAACTAAAACAAACACCTTTTCAATGACTAAAATTTATTGTTTATGCCCTTTAAGTTTCAACATAATTCTTAAATATCTGGAAAATCTCTGCTAGCGGTTTTATTAAAAGTGCTACTTGCTATTTATCTCCTAAAATACTCTCCTTGGAATGTTCTTGAGTTTAATTTTTCTCTAAGTATAGCAAGTCTGCCACCTAGTGCTTTATGGCTACCTCCAGTACACATTTTATTCGATAATTATTTTTTTATAATTTTGTAATAAAAGATGTCATGCTCTAACTCCCTGAGTGTATATACATGCATGTTTGCCTACACACACTCAGAGTGCTTAAAAATCACATCGCATCTTCTTGCTGCCAGGTTGCATTAGGTGTTTCAACAGCTATTAGACCACATTTGCATTTCTTGACTAGCCTGCAACCCTCACATAACCGTGCTCTTCTGCCGCGAGATCTGGAAATCTCACAATGATTGCAAAAGGAAAAACCTGTAATTTATTTTATGACCAAAAAAAAAAAGAAAAAATCCATCATGTCAGTATAGTATGAGGAATATTAAGGAAGCCAGTGTGTCTTTGGCCCAGTGCAGCTCTACACACAGTCTCTTACGTGGTGCCACGGCAGTGGCACCCCCAGCACTGAATGGGGAACAGACGCACCTTGGAACGGGCTCTGAGGTTACCTGCTCAGGATCCAGGGGCAACAACTCTTCAGTAGTGGCACCCTACATTAAAGGCAAAAACTGGGAATGATGAGGAAAAGGAAGCATAAACAGATTCCATTCACAAAAAAATTTCCCAAGCAGCCCAAGAAGTGATTTATGGTAGATCCCAGTGTGCCGCTCACAAACTGAGAGCAACCACAGCCGAGTTTCATTCCAGACCCAGCATCCATCTGCCCCTAGAGCAATTCCTAAAGTTTCTGCCCCTTCATTTTGCCAGATTCTTGCAAGGCAGATAGACATCAAGAGAAAATTTGGCATAGAATCTAGAGAGATTTCTTTCAACAGTTTTAAATCCTCTTTTTATGAAATTACAACATTGTAATATAATAACCGGTACTGAAAATTGGCTTACATCAGAACTTTGAGTGTGAATAAGCCCAGAAAAAAAAGAAGAAAAAAAACCCTGTATGTTCAAATATTAAGGAAATACCAGGCAGGATGAACTATCAGACCACTTCAACAGGTCAGATTAAGCCTAAACTGTATTTTGACAATATAAATAAGAATGCATTATCTGTTTTGTTCTGAGATAGTATTGAGACAAGGTTTTTAAAAAGTTATTAGAGGTACTATGTTGTCATAAATTATCTACTTTTAATAAATCTGCCCTCTATCAAACCATCTTTCTATGTTACTTTCTAGTTACTACTATTGCAAACAAAAAACATCAGAAAGGAAAAATATAAAGTAACACCTCTAAAGGAGTAATAGGGCCTTTAGCCCAAAGCCTGGATATCAAAAAGTAATTAAGACTTCTTTTCTTGTATTTTATCAAGTGAGAAGAGTTTTACGTAAATGGGATACAAGAAATGAGTATTTGGGGTTTTTTTCAGGCACTATATAATGGTATAATGGTATTATTTAAAAGTTTTAAATTATAATAAAGTTTAATATAAAGAAAAGGTATGGAGTATAGGGTAGGACTAGCACTTTACTTTGCCCTTGCCCGGGTCTCAGCAGTAATGGGGCTAATGCAGCTCCAGTCCAGGACTAGAATCCTTACCAAGTTCTACAGCCAGGAACAAAATTTCCTTCTTCCTCCCCAGCTCTCTGCAGAGATACCAGATACTATCTTGAGAGTTTTCACTGACTGTACATTTCATGCTTCCTCACTGCTTTTGGACAGGAAAGTATCATTTTTCATCTTTGTGAGTTGCTGACATACTGAGAGAATTGCTTATTGCTATCCTTTCTGTATGTATACCACGGAAACAAGCAAGAGTGTTATGAGCTATAATGATTTTATGGCTCGGAATTTAGAATGGCACAGTAAAGAGATAAACCAGTCAGGTCACTCCTCAAAAAGTTGCTGCAAAATATTTAGTAGCAGACATACAATGGCATATTTTTTCCTGTGGTGAACCTTAAGCAGAACAAAACCAGCTAATAAAATTTACACAAAGACAGTTTAAAAAAATAAAAATCCATGAATATTATTTTCCTGCTAGTCATTATGCTGTAGTTTTTAATGCTAAAGATCTGAGATCTCAGCAATGTTCTCTCTGGCTTTCCATTTCCTCTCTCCATGTCCATGAGGTTGACTAGAAAAGCTCAGTGCGGCTGGTGCCCTGTAGTAAACTGACCCTTAAGGCTTCTGCACATGGGCTTACCACAGCTTCCTTTTTCCCATGCTCCATCCCAGAAGAACATTTGAAACATTGATGAATCATTGTGTGAAGCCATCCACAAATGACATTTCATAAAACACTGAGGTGAGAGAAAGATTAGAAAGAACCGTGGAAAGAAACAAAATGAATCCAGGAAAATAGTTAAAATTTGTACATTCTTTCAAGCCTCTTATGTAAAGATATTTGTGCCACCTCTTTTTTTTAAGTCTGTAAATCCAATAAATATCTCCATCAGAGGCATATATTCTTGTGAAGATGTGGAATAAATGATCAATAAATTGGTTTTAATTCTACAAAGAGCAATGAATCACTCGGCCCCACCCCGGTTTAATTCTCTTCCTAAGTGACCCATCCCTCCTGACCTCTATTCATTCCTGGATTCACTAATCCTTCTCAAAGGTCATGTTCTAATCTCCAACAAATTTAAAAGTTGGCCTGCTCTGCAGCACAGTAAACTCTCTAGTGTTACCCTGGATACACAGTGCACTTCTGCACGCAAAAGGCAAACTTCCACTGCTTTTTCTCCCAGTTTACAGATAGTCAAGGACCCACGAAACTGTATGTCCAGGCCAAACATGAGCACCAGCTTTTTCAAAATTGTTAATTTATTATTGAATTGTAACTACATTCTCGCTGTGCATGCTGAGAAAATCTTCTCAAATATGTGAAAGTTTCATGCTCTAACGTGAGCTGCCCGGTAACCCACAACTGCTGCCTGTTTTAAAACAGCAACCCATCTGCAGAACCAAATGGAGAAGCTATTTTGTTCTCTCTCTACTGTTGATGGTAGCACCCAGAAATAATAACAAATACTTCTAAACTTTTTCTTTTTTTTTTTTTTTTAAATGAGTGAAAGGGCATAAGAAACTAAGGCATGTAAATCCACATACATTTTTTCAACTGCATTTTCTCAGCTGGCTGCCAGATTGGTCTTAGCTAGGAATTCTCTTGGGTGAACAGGCAACTCTTGAGTGCTCAACCCATGGAAATTCTAACAACTATGCTGGCAAACAATATGATTTACACTCACAATACTGATTTGTTGTAAGTTTTCATGCTCTGGCACATATTAGAATCTATCAGTTGTATTTTTTGTTTGAAATGAAGCATTGGAACCATGACACCAAAAGCGATATACATAAAACAGACATTTTGGGAAGTTTTTGACCTTAGAAATACAGATACCTAAAAGAGGTTTACAAAGGAGCATATCACATCCTTTCAAACGAAGGGATTTTTAGCAAGCCTACAATTCACCCTCCATATAGTAACATATCATGAATTGCAAATTTAAGCTCTCATTTTCTCTGTAACACTGGTTTAACTACTTATCCATTTATGATTTAAAGCTTTGTCTCTGTATATAACCCAGGTCAAAATCATACAAGTGGCGTTAGTCCCAGTGATTCCTCCCAATCAGTCTACAACCATCCAGGTTTGCTGCATGTCTCTTTGCACCCAGGAGCGCTGATTCCAACAGCAACGCCAACGTGCAAAGAACTAATCCGGCAACTTGGGTGCATACTTTGCTATCTAGGTGTCACTGTTATACATCGCGCTGGATGAGATACCAAAGAACAGTAACAACAACAAACACGAGTGCATCATGACAAAATGTGGTATTTATGGTTCATGTACATGCATCATCTCCAGAGAAGGGCAACCGTGTCCAGAGAAGGGCAACCGTGTCCAGAGAAGGGCAACCGTGTCCAGAGAAGGGCAACGAAGCTGGTGAGGGGTCTGGAGAACAGGTCTTATGAGGAGCAGCTGAGAGAGCTGGGATTGTTTAGCCTGGAGAAGAGAAGGTTGAGGGGAGACCTTATCACTCTCTACAACTACCTGAAAGGAGGTTGTAGTGAGGTGGGGTCAATCTCTTCTCCCAAGGAACAAGCGACAGGACAAGAGGAAATGGCCTCAAGCTGTGCCAGGGGAGGTTTAGATTGGATATTAGGAGAAACTTCTTTAATGAAAGGGTTGTCAAGCATTGGAACAGGCTGCTCAGGGAGGTGGTGGAATCACCGTCCCTGGAGGTATTTAAAAGACGGGTGGACGTGGTGCTGAGGGACATGGTTTAGGGGTGGTTTTGGCATAGGTTTTTGGTTGGACTTGATGATCTTGAAGGTCTCTTCCAACCGAAGTGATTCTATGATTCTATGATAAGCGAGCTACACAACTATCCCTGGCCTCCACTCAGAATTCATTTGTATGGATTGAATCAACTTCCAATCATTCACAGAAAGATTGGCTTCTAACAGAAGGACCTAGGGATACAGAGCCTCCTTACCAGAAATAGAGACACAATCCAGAAGTAGACTGGTAACCAACCGACAAGACAAACAGAACTGTGGCTTTTAAATTCATGAAGCTTTCTTTTGTATTCATATTCTTATTATTATTACGTATAAGAAATCTTTGATAAGATTTTGCCTGATATTCCTAAAGAATGGCACATGGAACAATTTTGGCTCAAGGAATCCTTCCTCTCACAAAGTTCCTAAGCTGCAAATCGTTGGATGTAAAGAGAGAAGTATCACTGCATGTTTGCCCATTTGCTACGCTCTTCCCCTGGCACTCGTATTCAGCCACTACTGACAACAGGCTACTAGAACAGATAGACAATCATGCAGCTGCTCACGCATTCTTATACATTCAATATTTTTTTAATTTTTATATTTGGGAGGCTTGTTCTCATTCTCTTACTCTCAGATAAGTTTATTCTCTCTGTTGTGCTTTTTCAATCATACAGTGAAGTCATGAAGAATGAAATGAAAATAATTTTAATAGAAGCAATGGTCGACCATTTTCACACAATCTGGACAATACACCGTTGCATGTCCTGTCTATTACACATTTCATACCCCACTTTTATTAAGTTTTGATAATTTAAAGTACAAAAACTACTCATGCCCAGTGCTGCCATGTTTTGAAATGTCCCATTAGAATGAAATCTGATGTTTAATGAACTGCTCCCGTTATCTCTAGGATTTGATGGCTTTGCTGCTATCTGCGTTTATCCTTTTGGCACAGTATTTGTATTTAGATTAAGCCTCTGCAACATTTCAGCACATTACTGCCTATATAAATCCCATTCTTTTTGATCATGCTAAACCTATCTAATTTTCCTGTGTTTTCATTTGTGCTCAGATCACTTCTCCAATCACGACCACCCATGCACAGCACTCATTCTGCTTACACCCCTACATCACTACTAAAGGAAATACGTAAGGAAGAAACTAAAACAATCCGTGCTACCACGCTGGCTGAACTCTATTAAGCTTAGAGTTCATTTACTATCTTAAACAGTCTATTGATGTTAAAACCAGTACCTACATCACCACCAGTCTGCTTGCCCTTCCTAGGCTTGAAGATGGCAGTGACAGGCAAGAGGGACAAGGGACGAGGCAAGCACTAGGTAAGCTGGGCAGGGGGCTGCTCCAGATGGGAACAGCGGAACTTCTACAGGGCAGTGGGGATTCACAACATCCCAAGTTGCAGAAAGTTGCTCTAAGAGAACAAGCTTTCCCAATCCGCATCCTGCTGTTCAAGAGAAATTGAGGTCATCCGGTATCATACTTAAGTTAGCCATACACTAAGTCTATGGTTCTGGCTTAGAGAAGCATTCCAATTTAGGGTAGTATTTGTGCAAGTGGAAAAAAAAAAAAAAAAGATAAAATTTGAACACTTGAAACCGGTCATTTTGAAGATGGCTAAACTCAAGCACGTGACTAAAACTTTCCTGAAGAAGATCCCAACCATACAGCAAATTATTAGTTGCATTCCTATTTTGCTACCATTCACTGATTTTGATTGTAAGTGGTAGAAACAAATATGCCTAGAAATTTTATTTCTCATAAACTTATGATGCTCTAAGTATATACTATTTGGTTTTCCTCAGTATTTTCCTCCCTCCTGAGCAATAACTATTTCTATGCTGTAAAATAAGAATATTCTTCACTTCAAGGAGAAGCAAAACAGCAATAGAAGTGTATAAAAAGAAAGTTTCTTGGAGAGTAGTGAAATAAGTACAGAAAAACACCATCCAAATGCCTGTCTTGTACAAAAGCAAAACATTTTCTTGCACAATTTCCAGTCCATGGTAAGGCCATATTTTAAAATACTTATCTAGATAAGAAATTGCAGCATCTCTATGACATATATAAATATTTTAATACATGATTTAGCAGGTAATGAATGATGCTGATAAGCAATTGTCATTGAAATCTTAGGTCAGTCATTCCCAAATTATCTCCCATTATGATGCATCAGCCACTAAATGTAAGAAATACAGAATTCCATTATTTTAAATCAGCACAGGCTTCTTATTACCTCCAGATAAAATATCAAAATCATTTAAATGCAATATTTTAAATGACTGGAAGTATTAAAAGAAGATTTATCATTCCAGAACAACAAGATCTTTAAAATATTTTGAAATCTGACAGAAGACAAATAATAGTAGTGAGTTAAAGGTGAAAGGGTATCTTGAATATAGTACAATTTGTCTGCAACACGATTTATAGAATTAACCTGCAACGTGATAGTAAAAAATAAGGTTTTTCCATGGAGGTGCCTACAGTCTACAAATCTCATTACTGTCATTTCTTTTCCATCTTTTAAATTTAATAAAGTTTATTTTCAAAGGACAAACCAAATGTTGATACACATATCCAAACCAGCTTATACAACACTCTTTTCATAGTATGAGCTTCTCATGAACTCATTATCTGACCCTAAATTTACAAAATTTATGAGATTCATTGATACAAAATTTCATTCTTCTAAATACTGAGATTTCTGTTTTGAAATAAGAAAAATTTCTTATGTGACAAGCAACAAATGGAATCCAATTTATTTGATCTTTAGAACGTGGTTTTAAGGAGTACTTTCAAATTGGTCTATTTTATGCAAACTGTCAACAATGTTAACAGTAACTTCAAGGTACAATATTTTAAAAATATCTTCTACTTTGAAGTATTACATTTGAACTTTAACTTGCCTGTGATAAAAATAAAAAACACACAACACCACACACCAGATTTCTGTAATACCTGGCAAGAGAAATAAATGCTTTAGGCCTAGATGGCAGCATCTGTAATATAGTATGTGTCAATTTTGTTCTGTAAAACATACCTTGCAGATGCAAATCATTTAAGATAGAAAAGAAACATTAGTAAAGAAACATTCACATATTAGGTAAATGGTGCCTTAAAGAGATTGTAAAACAAAGCTTTTGTGTACATTCTAAAACAAAATGCTAAAAAACAAGGCCGTAGATCAGAATGGATGCTATAAATATATCCAGAGATATGTCTTTACATAGTTTGAGGTAGGGATGATGTTAAGAAATAATAGACAAATTGATCCAATTGTCTGTCATTGAGCAGGTATGTGCAAAAATCACAAAAGGTAAAGTGGTGTTCTCCAACATCCCATATGTTTTTATGATGATTAAAATTACTCTTTGACATCAATATTGGCACAGTAAAATTGGCACAGCTCACTAAGGGATTTCTGCACATGGGTAATAAGCATTCTCATCCCTTCAGGTCTTTCACTCTGACTATCAGAAATATAATGCTTTAAAGTAAGTTTGCCAGAGGCACCTTTTCTACAATAAGAACATGGAGACAATACACGGTATCACTTTATGATACTCCGGAGAGCAGCTGTGTACCACGTCCCTGGGAGGCAGACTGGCTAAACCATTCAGAACCTCTCCAGGAAATACGGCCCTTTAGCCTATTTGCATTTCCCCAACACAAATTCTGTCTTTTAAACAATTACACAATTACTTATTCCTTTCATTCATATTTCCTGACATACAGAGAACAACCCAATGGCTTGGTCAGTCCCTCTAACCTAGGCGTAAAGAATCAACTTTTAGTAGACTAATTCTTGTGGATCAAGTAACATAGAAGCCCAGCGGGGCATTTTATTTTTCAGACAAAATATCAACGTGCCCCAACTTCAGAAAACATTAAGAAAAATACTTTCTTTTTCCAATAAAATGAAATTATCACATAAGACGTAAACAGCATTTAGTTACTGAATTAAAATAAAAGTACTCACAGTAGCATGTTCCCCTAAGCGGATTTCCAAGATACCTATTTTCAGAGTCACAGCTGCAGGGGGAGAAAAAAAAAAAAGACAAAACCAAACATTCCCATTAAAGACGGTACAGTTTTAATAAAAACGCAGCTAGAATATTCATTCCAAATAGCATGAGTTTCATTACTAGTAGCACAAATACATGAAAACCTAAAGTATTTGGTATAGTTCTTAATTAGGGTTCTTTCCCGAGGCACCTCTTTCTCCTTATAAAAGCACGCCAGAGTGACTACACTCTTGAATAAGGCACTTCAGTCGTGTGCCTAAAGTCGGGGCCTTAAGGACTTCCCATGGGTGGTATGTCTCCAGTAACGGACAGAAGAGAGCCAGGCAGGGAGGCTGAGCACGGGATCTCTTAATTATCCACGCCTCTTCAGTGACAGCTTGCTCCCCCTGCTGGTTTTCATCTGGCCCTCTCCAAGACAACAGCTGAGCATCCATTGGGGGGACCACTGACTGCGGAAAGTGTTCCCAAATATGTCTCTCCAGTCTTTAAACGCTACAAGACCAGGCTTTGCACCTGCAGACACCTTCCACACCTCTTCATGCCATCCCTTCAGGGACGGAACATAAAATAAAATATAAAATAAAAACCACAAAACCCTCTGACGATAACAAAAAACCCCCCAAAACACCCCAAAGCATAAAATAATGATTATATTTTCGCAGGACCACAGAGGACCTAGAGGTGATCCAAAGCTATGCGGGCTGCTCTAGAAAGTTTAGTCCTAAGCTGTGTAGATGCAACTAGACCATGGCAAGTGGCTCTGGGGCCAGAAACTTTAGCCATACATGTAGAACTATCAGCACAGCAGTTCACTCTGAAGTGAGCTTCGGAGGCAACTGCTTTTCTTCATTGACCACCTGGTACGTGAGGTGAAATTTAGACTGAATACAATGTACTTGATGCTGCTGACAAGACGTGCACATGATAAGAGCTGGAGAAATAGCTTTCTTATTGATAAGATACATAGTTATTCTCAGAGACGTGAAATATCCTACAGAATTTTACAGTGATCGAGTTATACAATGTTTCCCTAAAAATGCAAAGTACCTTAACAGAAAATTATTATCCTGCTTTTGGTTTTCTTGGCTATTCCACAGAAGCCTCCAACAAGACATTTTTTTATTAAATACACAGAATGATTTATAAAACAAAGAGAAACCTTATCACTGCCTATTAAATTCCGTATAAATATTTTCCCAGAGGAAATCTGATCATTTAATAGCTTGCCCTACCTTTTCATTACTTACTTCTAAGAAACTTAAATTGCAAGGAGGGTTGGTTTTTTTGGTGTTATTTTATTTCTGAGTAATATTTTAAAACTTTCTAACCTGGATGCTATATAATTTAACAACTTGCAGACTACAGAATAATGTTTGTATTTCTGTTGGTCTCTTCAATAGTTTCCAACTGGTGATTCTTAACACGCACATTTTTATTAAAACACAGGCAGAGGATCTATCTCCTTGACCCTTTGTTACAATACCATAAAGAAAATAATCAACAGTAGCACTACAATGGAAGCAGAAAAAAAGATGTTCTGGACTTGCCCTCTCCTAGTCTCATGTCAGTGTGAGAACTCTTTGCAGAGTCAACTATACTTTTTTTTATATATAAAAAAATTTTACTTAAACACCAAGGAACAAGAAAACATATGCTTCAACTCTAACTGCAGCACACAATTTGTCGTCTTGTCCATACAAACACTCTGACCTCACACTCCCTTCCACAGAATTTGGAAAAGAAGGATTGAGTCTGAAGTATCTCTCTTACACGTGTAAGGAAAGGAGAAAATAATCTGAAGTAATAATATCGGTTTGCCTGACATGCTTTTTTCTAAACATCACAAAACACTAAATTCTTCAAAGAACAGCTCACTACTTAAACAGATTAGCCTTGTAAAAATAGACTCATGTGTCTGAAAGTGTCTTTAAATTGGCAATCTTGAAAGAGCGATCTAAGGGAAAAGGAATATTTTTGAATGAAAAGTTTAAAAGAACTTCCTTTTTCTTTCCTTGTATGTAAGATTGTCACAAACAAGACAGTATATCATGTAACAAATTATAATAATATGATAGAGATTATTGTAAGAGGATTTGGGGGGGGGGGGTTGTGTTGGGTTTTTTTCCCCCTTCAGTATTGTTTCGAAGGCAAAGCAGAATATTAAATACAGGCAGAATTCAGAATATGCTGAGGTTTTATACCCAAACAAAAAAATGTATTTTATATAAATGTGTATCCAGAGTCTGAAGAAGGAGGCAAGAAACTTACCCTGCTGCTCACTAATAATGGCACTGATTTACGTACAACATGGGAGAGCAATGTCCAACCACCAGTAACAATAAGCTGTCCAACCTTCCATCAGGAGAGACTAACCAAATTCTGCTGTGAACTCTTGCCTGCAGTGATTTGACCCAGGGTCCAAAAGCAGCTTAGTTTGGTCCTGACACAAAACAGGACCCTTTTTGGGTTTTTTTTTAAAATCTTTAAAGTCCTTATGAGAAAAGAAAGCTGTTTACATACGGATTTCCTTCTCCATTCAGCTCCCCTTCTAATCAGATGAAACCATCTCCTGTGGATCAATAATTACCAGAACCCAGGAATTTCCAGCATCACATATACCTTTCTGGTATCTACACTTCTATTAATATTACAGAAAAAAACACATGAATACGTAAAATAAAAACATCTATAAAATCCATCTATCACAGGGCTCACTACTTAAAAGAACACACAAAAGAACGGTTAATACAAAAATTACTAGGTAGGGAATATTTTGCAATATACAAGTATTCATAAGTACGCATTCAAACCCAAATAATTACTTATGCCCTGCCAATTATAGAAGTGACCTTCAAGAATCTTGAAGAGAAAATGGCACTGCAATTTTACAGCCAGACGTTTCAATTGTTTCAGCATAATGCATGATGAAATGATAAAATATGCATATTTAAAAAAAGAACAGTCAGCTACACCACAGGAAAGTATTCTGATATATTATCATATTATTATGCTTGCTGTACTGGGAGCCTCACCGAAGACGTTGTACTCAAGGAGGCAGTGATCTTGGCAAGGCATCTAGTGGTCCTTGTTTGTCAGGCTCGAGGAGCCCATCTGTGAGCACGAGCAGCCGCTGCAAGGGAAGATGCTGGAAGGTCCCGTGCCAGCCTGTGCTGTGTGCTGGCGGGCGTTAACGATGAGAGCCTTCAAGCTTGTCAGGAGGAGATGATACATGGTTTTGGTTTTTTACAGAAAATAAAAGGCACCTCTGCACATCTGTGCAGATCTGTGCAGCGCACCGGGGGCAAATCCGGGCTCGGTCCATCCTGTGCTGCATGGACACCTGAAAGGAGGTTGTAGCCAGGTGGGGTCAATCTCTTCTCCCAAGGAACAAGCGATAGGACAAGAGGAAAAGGCCTCAAGTTGTGCCAGGGGAGGTTTAGATTGGATATTAGGAGAAACTTCTTTAATGAAAGGGTTATCAAGCATTGGAACAGGCTGCTCAGGGAGGTGGTGGAATCGCTGTCCCTGGAGGTATTTAAAAGATGGGTGGACGTGGTGCTGAGGGACATGGTTTAGGGGTGGTTTTGGCATAGGTTTTTGGTTGGACTCGATGATCTTGAAGGTCTCTTCCAACCGAAGTGATTCTATGATTCTATGACACGGGGTTCACAGCAACTGAAGGGGCACAAGACTCACCTGCTATCCTCTTTTTATTCCATCTTTTTAAAACAGCTCGTTTATGGTGCCACTTGTTGCCAGGCCTTACTGAGCATCTGAGAGGACCCTGCACTACCTCTCTTACGCTTCCTCCTCTCCCCCTGGTGCACAGCACTTTCATAATGTATATTAGGAATAGCATGAGGTGGAGTTCTTACTAGGTAGAGAAGCCTGTTTTAATTCAAATGAAAGATGCTATTTAAACACTTAGTTTTCAGAGGGAAAAGATGGAACTACTAGGATTAGGAATGCCATCCTGTGCAACCTGCCGTAGGTGGACCTGCTCTAGTAGAGGGGTTGGACCAGATGATCTCCAGAGGTCCCTTCCAACCCCTAACATTCTGTGATTCTATGAATACATCTAAAGTCATTCACATGAGTATGTATGACAGGTTCTGAATAAATTTAGTTTTGTCTTTTAATCCTATCCTATTTCATTAAGCATATGTATTTCTGCGCATCAGTCACTAATTATGGTTCCAATTACAAAATTTCCTATTCGCCAAATTATTTCCTTATGAACTTTACTCATTGTAGTAATTTTTGTACCTTTTCCAAAAGCCAGCACACAGTCAACCATACGTGAAGCATAATATATGCCTTGTATCTGTGAAATGGGAGCCACGCTCATTATTTTATGTGCCATAGGGCTATGATCATTTGCTTTAAGTGGTAATAATGAATGAGCAGTTCCACTCTGGCATGCGTCCAAAGACACAGCTCCCATTTACAAGGACAAATGGAGGAAGGCTCCTACCAGGTTATGTACAAGTTCTATGATTTGTTCCAATACAAAAGTATTCAATTCATCAAGCTCACTGACCTCCTGATGGCCTCCTATTAGCAATTATTCCCCAACCTCTCCCTCAATTATCCTTTCAAAACTGAACCACTTTCTGTTACTTTCCTTTTTTCTCCCTGGATTTCCTGGGAGTTCGAAATAAAAGTTACAAATGCATTAAAAGAAAAACAACAACAAACAAACTTTTCTCATGTTTATGACTAAGTGAATGGTAATTCCTGGGTTTCTCTTTAAATACCATAAATGTCTCCAAGAGTACATGTTTACATTAACATTCAGAGATTTGGCTGTTATTTTTTTTAAGTGAATTAAAGGCTTTTCGTAAGACTGAGGGTTTACAAATGACTCCCTGTTGAAACTTAGCAATGTGTATGATCTTGTGCACTATGTCTACATCTTCCAACTTTAAGTAAGCCGAGGAACTGGCAGTAGAGGAATATATATATACACACACACCCCTGTCTAATTTTATTGTGCTTACCAGCATCTCCCTTAAGCAAGGGTATATTTTCAAGCTTCTTACCGAAAGAAAGCTATCAGAATATAACACCAGCCCAGATTTACAGCTGTCTACACTAGTGATTTCATCTTGTGGAAAGCTTCATATAACAGTTCCTCCAACCTCTGGTCATGAAACACGGGAGTTTCTGCAGTTTCACTGCCACCACTAGTTGGTAAACCTTTCCTTTCAATTAAAAGCAAAGCAAAAAAAGAGGGACAGGGGAAGCGTAACCTAGGTATGGCTGGTCTTCCCTCTAGCTGAGTTTGCTTCTAACGCCAAACTCTCAGGGAAGACAAAAATGCATCAGACCACTCTAAAAGACAACATTCTTTTATTCAACTGATTCCCTGCAGAGGGAGTAGTATCTTGTTCTGGCCCAGGCACGGGCTTTTCAGCTATACCAACTAGATATTTATGACCCTTACCTCATATTTTTTCCTTGCAAATTAGTACAGGCCACTTCTACAGAGTCTGGGGAAGAGCTGTCATCTTTCTGATCTACAGCTAGTCATAGACAGGTCTAGAATTTTGCCTAGGTTCTCAGCCTAACATCTATAAGAGGTTCCTCATAAAGACTAATGGACTTAGAAGACTATTCCTGGATCCTGTCTGGTGGCTTGGCCCAGCTTTCAGATGAGTAAGAATATCTTCTAGGACTACTGTTCAACTTCTGCTCAACTCTGTTCTAGCCTTTACTTCTCATGCTGTCCCCTATCTAGCCAGCGGTCTTGCTCCTGCTGTCCTCCATCACCGACTGCTGCTTCTGATTTCCTTGCCCCAGTTCCTAACCTTGCACAACAGGCTCCTGTTTTCATTCTCCTTTCCTAGTACCACACCGGTATGATGCTATGGGGTCTTTGAATAGTTGAATACTATTTAACATAACATAATTTGGTTACAGGGGACACCTTGTAACCAAAGTTCAACTAGTGTTTGTAAAGCTAAACTTAAGACTTCTCTAGTCACACAGTTAGCCCTGTGCCATCATAAGTGGACTATGAAGCATTGCTACATACTACTATGTATTCCTACATCCTCGGCATTAAAAATATGCCCATGGAGCTGCGACTGCAGCTTTTGCAGACACTTTTGAGACAGCTGAAAACCTTTAGTAATTACAACGCAGTAACGCAGAGCTCAGCACAGATTCACACACAGGTATTTACCCTGCTTGTTGGGTACCCCTTCTTGGAAGCCATACAAGACTTCCTATTCTAAAAGTACCTTTCCAGCAATAGAGGAAATTAGTTGAGTATATGCTAACTATAATCAGTAACTGTAATTGGTTCTAATTCATCATATTTTGGAAGCGATGCCATAGAAACTGCAGATTTTCAGCTCAGGAGTGGTGATTTGCAGATGACAGCTGTTCTTGGGTTATCAACCAGTCCAGAACCGAGCACGACTGATACCTAGAATCCCAACTCACGTTTGTACATGGATGCAAGAGAAGAAAAATCCCCAGGTCTTGAGCAGGCCTGCTTGCTTTCAGTAGCTTTTACACAGAACAGCCAAAGAATAGCCACATCTTCTAACCATCAACAACAGTTAACAGGCATGGTCAATAGCAATGGGTGCGAGTGATCTCACAACCAGAAAAGTTATGCTGCACCAGCCCCTCTCATGTATTGGGAGTTCAAGCACGTTTAAAAGGTTCAGAAGCAGCATCATTCCTCTGCAGAAGTGCTAAGATTCAGATGCGATAAACGAATTCTGATGATATATTTAATGAAAAATAGGTACCATCAGCAGAGTGCTTTGTGATCTTTCAGAAAATAGGTTTGTTTAATTGCTAACTATTATTCCACTTCTATCCAGCTACTATAATCATTATTTTCCTGCTGTGAAATACACAAACTAATAATCTATAAATGCAAATATATCCCTCATAGTTAAGGGTCTGCCTCTTGACTGTATTGACATTGCACTATATTGTCCCCATGTTTTCCATTAATACTGAAATATGTGAACAATTCTCTCAATTTTTTTGAATTACAATAAAGCGTCTTTGGTTCTAATGCAAAAATTGGACACTTTCACTTCTCTCAGTGCCAAGATCCTTCCAGTCAAGAGCAACCTTTCTGCTTTAGATATAAAGAATTATCAGTCTGCCTCTTAAGATAATGATAACCTAAAAGGGTAAAAGGTACCAGGATTTATGTTTCCAGTTCAGACTTTTTAGTACTGTGGGGAAATGATTTATTTGTTTCTTCTTGTAAGCGCATATAACGATGTCTTGGGACAATGTTTTCTCTGCAGATTAATTCGTCTCCTCTTCATATAATTCATGAAAAAGGCCTAGGCCAGCAATACTTCCTTTCCATAAAAATATCTAGGCTGATCTCACCAAAAGAAAAACTCAAACATTTTAGCTTCATAAGCAAACGTTTCGTTTCCAGATTTCCCTCATGCTATTCAAACCCCCTCTTCCCTGCAACATCAAGAATGACTTTACAGGGGTTTTATACACTCTTTGAAGTAATAATATTTCAAATCACTAAATACATGACACTACAGGAGAAAATAAACTTTCAAACAGGTGACAAACTTATCACTTAATTATATAATTAAGAGAAACCGGTTAAGAGGTAAAATAAGATTTTGTAATAAACTCTAGATTATATTTTTATCTCTTCTTCTATATAAGAATTAAGTAACCTATAGCCAACCTGCACAAAAAAAAAATAATTCTGCTAATCTCCATGAATCAGAGATCAAATGGATTTCACGTGTCAATGATTTGATGCTGCTTACTCTGAACCAGAAAAATCTCGTGTCCATGGCCTTGCCCTTTACCTCTGGCACTCTCCTTTCTCTATGAATGACTATGTTTTTTGGCAGTGATGCAAATGGACTTTTATATATGTAAAAGGATTAACTTGGAAAAGTAGAATTTCCGCCTATCAGAAACTGTTATTTCAAGGTGGGGGAGGAGAAATATGTACATTTCTTCTCTTGCATTTTGACCTCTCAGACATTTTTCCAGCCTTTAGAAAATGTTGTTAATATCCTAGACAGCTCAAAACAAGATGTTATGTTTACACCAAAATGAACCACATCTCCAAAAAATATTAGTTTTCCCAACTATTTCATTTATTTTAGCTAGAAGAATTAGATAGAAGGAATGGTGAAATAATCATCCAGTTTGAGTACTTATTACTGCTTAAATTGAAATGCAGCTCCTCTTAAATTTTATTTTGCAAAAATCAGTGAAGAGTTCCCAAAATTTACATGTTTCATTCTTTTAAACAATAAATATTGATGAAATGTGTTAAATGTTAATATCAAGAACAGAGTATTCATGAATCCGTATCCCTAAGCAAAAGCAATTTGTAAATAGTTTATTTTGCAATCGTTTTTAATGTAAAGTTCCCCTTAGTGGAACACTGATTTTATTTTCACTAAGATTTCATGGCAAGAATATTCATATAATCATGAAAACAAGTAGTATAAGTCTTTGGCTAAAATGACTAAATGTCTCCATATTTAAAAATCTCACTGCTCAAATAACGCTGTAAACTGCATTTAAAAATTCATGTTCATAAGTACAAACTCTTCCGCCAGTAATTTCAAAATGAAAGAGGTGTACTAAAACACAAAGGACAAGAAAAATCTTTCATAAGATCATCTCTCATGCTATTCAGTGCTGCTGATGTTCTGGGAGTTTCCAAGGGTGTTTGTATATTTTTGTTATTTAGAAACAAGTCTTCAAAAAAAAAAAAACAAAAAAAACCCCAAGAACAAACCCCAACATAAAACCAGGAGAGGTAGCATTTCAGCAACATTAAATATTCTGGTACCCCTGGACAGTTAAATATTCTGACACCCCTGAAAGTTGGAGTGAACGTACTGCAAGTGTCCACAGCAATTAGATCAGATTAAAAAAAATGTATAATACACTAAATCACAAGTGTTTTATTATATTCTTATTCATCATCACTGAACTGTAAGAAATGCACTATTAATAAATATACTTTCTACAAATACACTGAACTATTAAACAGCTTTTTTTTTTTTTAAAATGTGCATTTATATAACTGGTTTACTAGTGTTGAATCTTTGGTCAATCACTGAGGGAAATGATTGCAAAGATATACTCAATTACACACTTCATGCAGAATGTTCAATGCTATAGTATTATAGAGTGCTTTAGAGTTCTCATCTGTTTTCAATGGATCATCCTTGCATTCATTTTACTACGTTTTCAAGATTTTGAGTTGGTTTTTTGTTTGAGTTTGTGTTCTGTGGGAACCACATAAAACCACTATTTATGTAAGACTATAAAGGTTTCTTTAATTTTGAAGCAACTAAAGGAAAAGACAATTTAAGAAATATGTATTTGAGGATGCCATACATCGTCAAATTTTATGTTTTCCAGAAGATGGTGTGAAGACAGGCAAGTTACTTTTCCTCTTTCTACTTCAAATTACATAAGGTAACTTTGATCACTTTGTCATTTATGTGTAAGATTTATCACAATATGACAATTAATACTTTCAAAAAGACAACAAATTCTGACTACGTCAAGACAAAAATGATGATTCAGTAGCAAAGTGCATCACCCATTTGGAAGTGGGGATTGCAGCTTAGCCATGACCAAATGCTGCTTATACACTAAAAGTTCAAGAATATTTAATACAAAACGAAGGCAAAGGTATGAATAAACCAGAACATCATGGTTTTCTCTAGGCTGTCAGCTACACAGTACTAGGGAATTTTAGAAAATAGTGATGTTATCCAAATTATTCCTCTACCTGCAACAACAACTTCTACAGTGTTGATGGCATGTTATAGTAAGAGCGTGAAGCATAAATACTACAGAGGTTTAAGTATAATATATAGTGCAACTGGTACGCTGCACTATTCTTACTTTTCAGAAGCCAGAACTCTAGCTGTTACATGCCAGTTTCAAATTACTTTTAATATTCCTACATGACTGAGGAGTTTCTGACTAGATCATTCAGAAAGTACGTCCAGAGTATTTACTTAGCATACTTATTTCCTGTGGCATTGGCAAAAATTCAGAGAATCATACCACTGCACTGAACAACAATGAATGGTGAGCCTTCAAAAAATACCACAATTGACCCATGGGAGGGTGATCGTTAGAAACCAAATATAGAGGCATAGCAGTTTCCAGACTCCTGGCTTCCTTCTTGTCCTGCTGGTCTTTAAAGTTACGGTTTTGTCCATCAGACCAGTTCAATATCTATAAATCTATCCACTACGCTGTTCTGACAAGTTCTTTTCCTGCCTAAAAGAAATTTCTTACCCACCCCTGCATGGCAAAGTCCATCAAATTCATGCCTTATTGCCTATCATTGTTCCATCATAACCATGTCTGGCCTCTTTTTAAGTTAATTTAATATCTAGGATATCAACCCCATCTAACCTGCACCATCTTTTATTTGATTTTATTAAAAAAAGATACCAATCCAAGAGATACAGAAATACCTATTAAGAGCAGAACACATAAAAGGGCATGGGTGGTTGGAGAAAGGAGGAAGATAAATTCGCTTTCCTCTGGTTCCTTTCCTATGAAGAGCCCCAATCTCCATTAGTCCATTATAGCACAATCTCATGAATTTCCTGGAGCAGGGATGACACTGATAGTTCTTTATGAAGTGCCAAATAAGTGGAAATAAACGTTCCTGTCTATGTTGCAACAACAATACTATATCTGCCATCACTTCCAGTCTTGGCGGACTCTCCTCGAAAAGTTATCTGCCCTTTAAGAAGAAAACTTTAAAGGAACGGCTGTAAAAAAGGAAAGGAAAGTTGACTAAAATGACACTATAGCCTCACGGCAGAGTACTGAGAGCATTTCATAAAAGGAGTCCCGGTCTGTCGTGATCCTTTCAAACCACGTTTCTGTTGGGTTTGGTAGGCAGCCTGCAGAGTACTGCCACGGAAAGCAGCGCTTGCTCCTGCGCACAGCGCAGAACACAGCCTTTAACTCCCTAAGTAATCCCAGTGACTTCCCAAAGGGCAAGTCACAGAATAAAGCGTTTTTCAAAACAACAGGCACAAAATCTCACCCTAAGCAACAACAAAATTAGGGAAAAAAAAAAATTCTTTCGCTACTACAAGAGCTCTGGCGTCATAAATTGCAATGGACGAGAGAATTCTTGCATCCCGGCTGGGAGTGACTGGGAACGCTAAAGACTACACTCCTCGAAAAGCCATTTTATCAACCCAATCTATATACCTCAAAAACTCAATCCCTCTACAAAGAGGCTCTAAAACAGCAGCTTTACTTGGAGTTCTGATTACTAACTGATCTCATATTTTGTAAGCATCACACTACATGCTTGAAGCAGCTATTGCCAGACTTACCCGAGATGTATGTATTACACTACACTACGCATTAAGCTATTTTATAGGAAACAAGGTGCTTTCTTGCTTCCTGGGTTATGCCAAGGGTGACAAACCTCTCCAAATATTTTTGCAATTAACACATTTCAAAGCAATCCAAAACACCACACCTTTCTGTAGGTATACTGAGGAGACCGAGACATATCTCTAATTTTTTAAAAGCTTTCAGTGCAAAATTGTGCATGTATTCCAAAAAAAACCCCAAATATAAGCTACTGAAAAATCAAAGGTAACAATAAAATAAAAGGTGAGCTGTCAGAATGCAGTCCTAAAAAAACCCACCTGAACTGTGCTGCTTTCAAAGGGCCATGCTAAACAAAACAGCCACTCTTATAGTTGAAAAACACAAGAGCTCATTATTATTTACTATCTTTTAACCAAATACTTTAGTAAAAATAATAGTTTCTTGCTAGCAATGTGCCCCACAGACATGCTTAGGATCAAAGACTGTAATTATTTATGTGACCAAACACTTGCTTCTCCCTGATAGTAAATTAAAGAAAAAAAAAAAAAAGAAAAAAAGTGCTGTAACAGAATGTTTTATTGCATCTCTGGAACTGATGAATGTGGTAGATTAAGGGTAGAAAAAGAGATCAGGATTACAGAGTACTGAAATTTACTAAACAAGGACCTTTTTTGACGTCAGAGGGAAACAGAGAGAACCCAGGAGGCATACAAAAGTCCTGTTTAGTAATCCAAACATACGGTAGAGGTGGGGTATTACTGATGCAGAGGTTGTGTGGGAACAGTCACAGCATAATCCCTTCACAAGTCTCTCTTTCACCAGCCTTGAGCATTTCTATTTTCTATCCATCATTTTCTGACTGTCTGTTGGTTTGCTTCTTAACTCAAGCCTGCATAGGATAATAGGCTACAATTACATTAACCGCCTTTCATCTCAGTTTGAATTAAATTTGTTCTGCGTGCCAGCATGAAAATCTGTCCCAAGTCATTTTGCTTAAGTCAAAGAATAATAAACTCCCTCAGTCCAATAATTTAGCCAATGGGGTTTAATATTGCAAAATATACAGGTTTTTTTTTTTTTTTTAACCAAGAGATAATCTCAAAATTAGTACTTAGGAAAATTTCAGTTACAATATTTGTCAGTAATATATAAATATATTCTGCTTTATGATAGTGATTTTAAAATGATTTAAAATATAATCCTATGCTCATTTTTTCCCCAGATTCCTGAGGTCTTTTTTCTCACTCATTTTCAGATCGGGTTTCTAATTTATGCAAAAGTAATGCTATAATTTGTATTTTACCCACAAATTAGAAATGCAAAATATTTTAATGTCACTTGAAACACAATTTTGGTGACTGAAATGGCCCGTCATATCAGAAAAACAAACTACTTATCGCATTTTCCATAAATAAGAGACAGAAATCAACAGAGAGCACAGTGGAGAAATGCACTCTGAGGTGAATGCTCCTTTCTGAAGGTCAGAGTAGAAATCCAAAGAATTCACCCTTTTGTTTGCAGAGCATCCTAATGCATTATAGCAAACATTTCACTCTTGGCTCAAATCTAAAGGTTTAATTTTAAAATCCTCCAGTGACCACCATGAGACAGACTTAGGGAAAAAAATAAAAGACATCTTCTGTGCTACAATTTTAAGCCTTCCATCTTCTTTCTCTCAGCGTTTTTTTCCTTCTTCTTTTGTTCCTTTTTGGATTTTTATTTTTAAAAGAAAATATAACTGAAACAACCCAGTGATTTCAAAGTTCTACTTCAAAAGTGGCTTTGGAGAAGTGTCCTAAGCACTACATTATTTTTTAAATGGCAAAAGATTTTATAGGCACTCGGATTCATTTAGAATCATATAATCATTTTGGTTGGAAAGTACCTTTAAGATCAACTCCACCACTAAACCAACCCCAAGGACCACATCTGCATGTCTTTTTTAACTACCTCCAGGGATGGTGGCTCAACCATTTCCCTGGGCAGGTTACTATCAAGAATTAGAAGCACACATACAAGAGTCAAAATGTGAAAGTCACATAAACTACTCATTAGAAACATACAACAACTATAGTGAACTATTCTGTTTTAAAAACAAAAAGCACAGGGGTTGCTGATTTCTGCCCCCCCCCCCCCGAAAAATGCAGTTTTCATGTCATTTGAAAAAAAAAATCATCAAGATTTCCAAAACCCGGAAAAGTTTTTGGTTGTCTAGTCCAGTTGATAAGTAAGACTTATGCACCATGAGGAAAAAATACAAATAAAAAGAGTGCATCATATGACCTACCGCCATAACAGAAGGAAATTTTGGTAATCAGGCTTGGATTCTGGAAGAAAGAAGTATAGCTTTCTGTAGGATTATTAAGGAATATTCATGACTTCTAGCTATTACCGGAATTTGCAGAAGAAAATACTCACACAAAATGTTACCTTATAGTTTTCATTACAGTGTGTTAATAGAATGTATGACAATCTACTACGTTATGAGCAGGCAGAAAATTGGATGCAATATACTATTTAGAAATACATAAAGTGGGATATATCTGGTGTATAGCTCAATATATCCACTATTAGAGGAAGAAGACGTATCAGACTAATGTTTGGGTTGTACTATTCCATACTTCTTTTCTGTTTCTAGACCTGCATTTAACTGGAATAATTTCATTTGCACTCTATCATGTTTATAACAAAGCTACGATAGTCACCATTTCTTTCATTCTTTTTTCACCACTGGAAGAACTACTGTTTGCTGAACATTCACTGTAATTTATTTTAAGGTCAGTGCTCAAATGATATGTGTGTTGCAGAAAAGTTCATATGATACAAACATAATAAAGACAAGGGGAGATTTCCAGGTTGCAGAAATTAAGATAAAAGCCGAGGACATGTATAGAGTATGCATGGGTACAAATATTTCAGTTAAAAGAATCAACGTCCTGTGGCATAACAAGCAAGTCTCCGAACAACCTGCAATGTTATCATAATTTTAACTGTGTAGAAATACTTAAGAACATTGAGGAGACAATGAAAAAACTGGCAGACACAATTCTACAAAACTAAGCAAAGAGAAAGCTCTCATCAAAGCTTCCAAAGGGTAAATGTGAAACCCTTAAATCAAGTCCTCAACTACTTTCCAAAAAAGCAAGAACAAAAGTAACAAACTAATGGTATAGGAAAGGCTTCATGCAAGTCAAGGACAAAAAGACAAGAGCATTAAGAAAAAAAAACCATAATGAAATTTTGTCCTTTTTGTACCCTAAAAGCAGAGTTGGAAAATGTATTCGATTTTATATGCCAGGGTGGTTTAAATGCAACAGAAAAGGTAAAAAAATCCTTAAGTACAAAACAACAATAAATACATTTTCTTTAAAAAAAAAAATGCATATCTTCCCCAAAGAATGGATTTACAGAATTCCCATTTCTGAATCTTAGAGGTATTTCACTTTTATGTGGATGGCACTCAACAGCAGCAAAGTTGTTGATCTGTTTAGATGTGCTGTTACCTTTTCTTTTATTCATAAATATAGAGGAGGCAATCTTTCTGTTCAACATGAAGGACTGATTTATGTATTTTTTCATTTTCACAATCATCATTTGTCACCTTCAACGTTACCTTACCTCAAAAAACTTTACGTTTACCAAGTCTGGAAAACAACAAATAATCATAAAGAGAAAGAAAATGAACGAATGGAGAGAAGCAAAGTATCCGGAACGGATGGGAAGAACTTTATGAACTAGTTTTGTGAAACTTTTGTGGCTATTCTGTACATGACAATTTACAATTTGCCTCCCAGGAGCAGGAGAAATTAAAAGTAAACTATATGTTCCCCAATTCGCACCAAATCAGGGATATATCCCCTCTGAAACTTAAGTAACAAGGTGTTATCGCATACTTAAATATTTATCTGAATCAGGGCCCAGATCTGTGATTAAATTAAAACTGTACGTAAGAAAGGATAAAATGACCTAAACAAGCACAGGATTAAAAAGTCATTTTGAAGCATCTGTTAAAAAGTAATTGCTGCCCTTATCTCCTGGATCTTGTAAGAACTCATTTCCAGGCCAAATTTTTTCTTAGAAGTTAAAGCTTCTTTATGAAATCTGATTTATTAAATCTCTTTTAGCATATCTTACTGTTCCTTTACTCTTTAATTCTTATCACTTCTCTGTGAGCAGCCCAACAACTTTTCTTCCAGGACCGTGTGCCACTTTGGACACGTTTCTTATGTTAGTTTGGCAATCTCGCTGCTCTCCCTTTGGCCTCCTGCTGTAATTTCATATTCCTAAATTTATCATTGCTCCGTGTAACAGTGAGCAAAAGAAAAGTGTTGTGGCAGGTCACGTTTTCAGATCTGATTATAAGTTTGCTTTGATTCTAAATCAGACTCCTGTCGCTATTTAAAACAGCTTTTCTAGTTAAGTATTTACTTTGACTTCTGGTACTTTGTTCTTTTTTTAAATTGCTGAAAAATTCCTCTTCTCATAATATAAAAATAATAGATGGAGATGGAGAACTAAAGCTGTAAATCAATCCTTGTGAAGTGATAATCTAATAAACCACTCAGGCTTTGCTGTTGAAGTTTAGGATATCATCAGGGCTCTTGGATTGGTTTATGCTTTTGTAATCAAGCTCCCCAGCCCCATTACCTAGTAAGCTAGATAAAGAATACCACTTACTTTTCAATGCATCACCAAAAAAAAAAAAGAGAGCTCAAAGCATGCAAAGGTTATGCAGCTTAATTTATATTTTATACTTTCTAAAGGTGATTCTTCAGTACAAAAGAAGAAAAGAGTAATGGAGCATTTCTAATATTAAAACATTATTATCTTTCAGCTGGTGGGTACTGATAGGATTGGTCCTATGCTATTTGTTGTTGCCCTATCAGTTATTCCCTGAAAATACCTTGCATATGATGGAGAACTTGCTTTTACTGTCAAGTTTTGTTAGTTCATTTTATAAAAAGTAAAATAATACAGATACTTCCCAGTAATACTGTTTATTTTAACTTACTGCCTTTTCATATTTTGTTTGTTTTATGTCATTTGCATGATAATCCAGGCTAAGAATGAAAAGGCAAAGAAAAAAAGGATGTTTACATATGCATACGTGCTTACACACAGTCAACCCGCAGAATTCATTATCTCAGGTGGTCTATCTCCAGATTTTTAAACAGGAGTGAAACAAATATTCCTCTTAAACAGACAAATCTTCAGCAAGGAAGAATAAGAAATATAGGTAGTCACACCAGATCTCACTGATTAACCATAGAACAGGCCTTTAATCACATTTCCATGATGGTGTGCTCTCCCCTCTCCAGGCACCACCTGGTCTTTATCTCCCATAACCCTGCCCAAGCAATAACCACCCATGGTGGTCATAATGGGTGCATCTAGCCGTGATGGGGGCATCCGGGGCTCAGCATGGTTTCAGGGAGGCAGATAAAAACACAATAGTGAAGGGCTAACTTGAGCAATGCTGGTTCAGTGGTCAATATGCAAATATGACTATAGGTCAATCATCTTACCCCCATACATAGTGAACAGCCCAAGAGCCTTTTGAGCTCTCCCGAATGGCAGCGGGCTGCACACCAGGGTCTCCCCTTGAGTAGGGACGCCACTCAAGGTTGCTTCTCCCTGAGGTTCAGAGATTCCTTCCCACAAGAGATCCTCAGTAAGTGACTAATAGCATGCTGAACTTTGAAATCTTAGCTAAGTGATATAAAGGAGTAAATGCACGTATTTAATCCTTTAGACATAAATAGTTGACCAAGGCTGGGACTAGGATTGGATCCAGCCACACCCAGATTTCTCTCTGAGAAGGAGTTTAGAAAGCCAGGGGGTCATTTCCGAACCTCACAACTCAACGGAAGGTTCTCCCTGACAGCTCTGTCTGACCCAGTCCTCTATGCAGTAAATAACCAAGTGTGCCTTGCCGTCTCAAATCTTGTTAAAACACTGTCACTTTTACCACCCAACTTTGTTAAATCCCTGTTTTATATCAATAAATGTATTGCTGCTGCTCTCTACAAGTGAAGTGCATTGCTCCTTCCAAGACAATTTCTGAAAAACACAGTTTTTACAGCCCCCTATTTTTCTTTATGTTCAGTGAGTTAAACTACAATCCAAACACCTACTGTTTTCTAAGCAACTCTTTACAATACCGCACGCAGTACTCCTCTTCATATCAGAATAAAGAGAATATATCCTTTTAAGGTAGCCCATCATTAATACAGATGCTAGTGTTACAGAAAGCTTTTCTAGCACTGTCTGTACCTGGGACATGGGAAGGCATGAGAACATGGGCTCTGCTGCAACAATTGCAGGTTCAGAGTTGAGATGGAAAGAAGATACCTCCATAACTTCTAGACATCTGCACATACAACTGCAGAAGAATGCACGTTTATTGCATCTGGAAGGTTCTCCAAATTGAGGAGACTCTAAGCATGATTTAGCACTGTGTAACTGACATGCTTTGTCTATATAATTATCAGCAGCTTCATGAAAAAAGACATGAGAAGTAATGCATTTTTCACTCCCATGTCTTAATACCAAAATATATTTCTTAGTTCTATCTATGCATAATTGTAATCCTTTATGTGCAAATTTCTTTTAATACTCTCAGCAACTACTGAAGCCATTTAAAACTAATAACTGGCAACAAAGTGAAACAAAATGTTTTAGCTTTACAACCAGAAATATAAGTGTTGCAGCTGAATTTTCATCTACTTATAAAGATATACAATTGACTAAAAGAGAAAACAGCAAATGGAAACAGCAGTAAGAAGACGCATATTACTTCTGTTGGAGACCATAAGAAAAGAAGAAAAGCAATCTTTCCATTACTAGATTTCTAAAAATTAGTGTCACCAGGACCCATCTGACCTAGAATTTTTTTGTTGTATAAAAACTGTTTTTTCTTCCTCTTTCTTAGTGAATAAAATGAATATCACAAGCCAAGCTGATAGATATATCAACAGGGTTTTCATCACAAGGTAGTTTAATTTCTTTTATTTATTTGTAAGATTTTGAAAATAGATATAAAAATAAAATTTGCAAGTTGAGTACTGAACAATCCATATCAACCAGCACAAAGAGGGACTATTTTCATTTCAAACTTAGTCATGTATTGGTATCTTATAGAGAGCTACGAGCTATCACACTGGTATTTTCTTTTCCCGTTGCTACCTATATACTCGTACTAGCTTAATGACAAATTGATTAAGCCAGATGTTTATTTCAGCTCTAACAACTCTCATACCAATTACTAATTACCAGACTAATGGCCTATCAGATGTGAATTATATGCCCAGATCTATACTGCACAGCGGATATTTTATCTGAGGGTTAAAATCTGAGAACATTGAAGCAATTTTCAAGAGCTTCAAAAAGTCACAAGTACTGTAGATCTAGTAAGAAGAAATTAGATGCACAGAATCTATTTTGTTAAAGTCACAATTCATTTCATTGAAAAGGATCAAATTTTTGGATTACTACATACATTAAACTTGTACACTGACAATAAGGATGACATGGATGTTCAGGGCAGGTCTACCTTAGAAAATTGCTTTCCCTTCAAATAAAAAACTTTCATGCAGATCCCTTCTCATTGCTACATTCAATACAAATTAATTCATGCAAATCATGACTGAACTAGATTTAGAAGCATATCCACTGCAATGTATTGACTTGGACAGTACAAGCCCTGACAACAGCCACACAAAGGCAGTCAGTCCCTTGAGCCTTTGTTCAGGCCTGGTCAAAATTATGTGATCAATTTGCTGGATTAAGCAGCATCAGCAATATAATCACTTTAAAGCTGCCAAATGCTTATTCTGCTATTACAAAACTGTTGTCAACAGAGAACCACTCTATAAGAGCTAATATTTTCAGTTACCTGTCAATTAATAAAATCAGTATCACCTTCAAATCATTCAACCTGATATTCGTTTAAAATGGCAAACAGATTCTCTTCAAAAAAATATTATTTTCATTGTAAATGCTCCTTGAACACATCTTAAAATGGAAAACCTGGAATGGGTAAGAAGTGTGTGTGACATCAGTTAAACTTAGTAAAGAAATACATGTTGTGAAGGTTAAATTCCAAGTCACCTCCCATTAGGTATATATTTTGAATTTTCCACGTACTGAAATAACAAGGGAAGTTGTTATTTTGACGGGCAATATCCTAATGCTTTTATTTTATTTTTAAAATGCCCTAATAGTGCAAGAGACAACTTTACTGAAGTAATTACTATATATATTTCCTACTGGATTTAATTACCAAGCTATTCTATAGTTAAAACTAAATCCATTTTAATAAAGTTCAGACGACATTTAATCAAGTATCTCAGATAGAAAATAATGGATATTAACAATATACAGACATACTAAGTATAGAACAGGTCAAATAATTGCTTACTCATTTCTATATAAACGGATTTTTCTTTAAATCAAGAAAGAAAAAACCCTTATTTTCAGTCATTTAAAAAGCATAGATGTTATTCATCATTTCCTGAGAATTGATGCTTTGTGCGCCAGTAAATGTTGTCATTTCAGTAAGAAAGAGTTTCATTTAAAAAAACCAAACCAAAACACAAAAGGTGTTTTGGGGGACATTCAATACTATTTAATAAGCTCACCATAGAATTTTCCCTATCACAAGACTCAAAAAAATTTCAGAGTTTATGTGAACATGCAAAATTAACTACGTGCAGAAAGAGCTCACATTCCTTTCAAATCATCTCATTTTTACAGATCAGTTTCAAATGAGAAGAAATCACATCAGCTGTATCAAAACTCAATATACTTGTGGCCCACAACAATTTCTGTTTTGCTCACAACTGCAGTTTCTGTTACAGAGTATTTAAATTCTAACAGTACATAAAGAAATATTGAAATCAATGTCTGTATTTAAATCATAATGCTTTTTACAATATAACTCAATTGTCTTTAAACTTCAGCCTCATTTCTGTTGATAATCATTTAATAAAAAATGGATCAATTCTCCTTTCTGTCTAATAAAATACTGTAAAAAAAAATTTGCTAGCTCCCCAATACAATGCTACCATGAATGATTCAGGGGAAAGAGTTTCATAAAGGTTTTTTTACTAGAATATTTTTAAGAACTTCTACCAGAAACTGTTAAGTATCTATTTGATCCTTGGTAGAAACCACAGGAGAAAAGCAAAGCTGTACAAAGAATATCACAAACACTTAACATATCTCCCGATGTAGTAATTAAACTAGTCTATCAGCATCTCCTACTTAACATTGCATGATGGTGCCTATTGGTAAGTAATGAGCAGTTGCATCGCACCGGGGCAAGAAGCAGCTGGTTAACCCAAAGCCCTGGTGGGGGCAGCAAGCCAACAAGGCCAACGACAGCAGGACATCTGGGGACAGGGCTGCACGCCCAGCACAACACCCCATCTCGCAATGGAGAAGTGGGGCTCCTGAGGAGTCAGGGGAGGGGGAAGGTTTCTTGGAAATATTCACAAAGCTTTCACTCCCCGCCAGGCGAGTGGCTTATGAGTCTTCGCCATGTGAATATCTGGGTGCATGGCTCCCAAAATCCAGCTGATATCCTGCCTTGTCTCCTGACTGGCTGCTTCTTGTTGCTGTCATCATTGTCATCATCCAATACCATTCTAAGTAATTTTCTCCCCCCATCAGAATTTTCTAAATTTTGATTGATTCATCTTCCCCTAAATTCAAAACTAAGAAAAAGCACATGCTTGTTTATGAAACACCTGAAAACTGATGGCTTTACACAGCCAAAACTTTTTTTTTTTTTAAATACAGCTTTGATTCAGGTGACAGCAATATTGCTGTAAGCCCTCTTTTGTGTTATTTCCCTTATTCTCCCCTCTTCCTATAACTGACAAACTGCCTTTGTCTAAGATGCTGACATGGACTATGAGCAACAGCAAGGATGAAGGCATGTCAGGAAACTCACTGGCTCTCCTCTTTGGCTCTTTTCCAGCACAGAGGACCAACAATGGCACCTAAAATTTTGATAAACAATTTTTAAGGCTGATCTGTATCTCACATACTAGCCAAGATCTCCTTAGGAAGAACAATAAATTAAAATCATTCTGATAGCATTGATTTCTCAAATGCGCACATACACTAAAGCTGACTAGTGTTTGCATTTCATGAAGACAAAAATAATCATATATGTCAACGACAACTAGCCAGAAAAGCCATCAATTCTTTCTTTCCCTCTATGAAGAGGACCCTGTATCCTTAACCAAAGCAGTAGGAAGGCCTAAACAACTTCATGCTCCACTGGAAATCTCTATTATTTTTTTTTTCCCCGTCTGTGGCAAATATTCTAACTTTTAAAAATTGAATTGGAGTTTTGGGTTAGGGAGAGATAGAGGATTTAGTATTGCTTTCTTTGAGATTTAGAAAAAAATAAGCTATTTTAACTCCTAAAAAAAAAAGTCTTCAGGAGTTAATTTAATGGCATAAAGTCTGCAAAGAAAGACTTAACAGATTTCAGAGGGACAACTACCTAGGGAGAAGTCTCCAACTTCACTGCCTCCTTAAGAGGGACGCAAAGGAACAAGAAAAGCATCAACATTGAATGGATCAGAGCCCAAATCCACAAAGATACCTATGTGCTGTAATGCTTCTTATCTCACCACCAAATCAATAGATCCTAGTTGCGTGAAGAGAGTTCCCAAATCCAGAGCGACTAGTACAACTGCCCATACAGTGAACAGGCTGCAGTTGGGTGCCCAGGGACAACACAGTTGGAGCCCTTTTCAGCTACCTGTACACTCACCCAGGTGTGGTTTTTTGTAACTGGGAATTACAGATCAAAACCATTTACTGGACTTCAGTGTGAATACCGTTTCTCTGGACAGATACAGCTGGATCAGAATATCCACCATGCAGGTGTTAGACATCTAGGACATCAAGTGGACAAGCTGTTACTATCCGAAAAAGCAGGTATAGTGCATAATGAATATTGAAGATGTAAAATGGTTAGATCAGGCACACAGTGCCTGGCTATATCAAGGCATAGAAGTTCATTAATAAGGAGTAGTAAAAAGTACTCTGCTAGAGTAATTCACAGATGTTATCCTACACATGACAATTTATGATCTATGAGATTAATTACGGCTCCCGTGAACAATGACAGTTTATAATCCAATCTCAGCAGCATGAAAAGAACAGAATAATTATATTAACAGTTAACAGAGTTTGTGACCGTGATACTCAAACTGGATGTATTTATGACTTGTGGGGACTCCAGCATCTCATCTGGACAGAAAGAACAGCCCATGGGGTTATTTGGTTCATGAAGATTAGGAGAGACAGCTGGGTGGTAGAATTTCATGTGGAAAAGAAGCCGGTCTCCACTGTCAGCAGCCTCCTACAAGTTTTTTCTGGAACCTGAAAAACACTTTACGCTGGCTGTCTTACCAGAAATGCTCCAGTCTCCTTTTATACCTTCTCAAAGCAGTGCCAAGACATGTTGTAACTGCATGCGCCCTTCCCACTGGGCTAGTTGCTTTATAAAAAGAGTTGTTCATATGGATATTGGCTTATATTACTTTTCACAAGCCTTGACCTTGCTAACTCTTAACCGTAGTTCTAGTCCTGGCCACAGAGAAACAGTCCCAAATGCCTCCTCCATTGCACACCCTAAAGGATGCAACGCGGCACAGCCCTGGCATCATTTTCAACAGCTTGAACTGGGGAGAAAAAAAACCCTCAAATTGTAAGCCTTTGCAACCTATTGCGATCTTGTCTTAGACTAAGGAGAAGCATTGTGCTACACAGATACGTGCAATTCTGCTTTAAAGTTAGCCCTAGGCAAGATGTAAGCCAGCTCAAGCCACAAGGCCCTTCGCCCCCTCTCTAGCTGTACAGGAACAGCCTCAGAAACTCCCAAACGTTTTCTAAAAAGAAGCACGGGAGCTAAGGTCACAGCTTTGCTGGATAACAAAATCAGACTCAACTGTAAAGCAGGTTTACAGCAGGTTTATATTCCTTCCTCTACTCTTCCATGTCGCACAGGCTATCCCACTTCCTCTTTTTCATGTAAAAGAGTAACCATTAGTATCACCCTGACTCCTAAATTCATCCCAGTCCAGGCTCAAAACGTACCTAATTAAAGGCACAATAATTGTCTTCAGCTTATATTTAGCTTTAAATCTTTATGGGTCTTTTTCAGATCTAAAGAACCTGCAAGCTCGTGTGTTCTTGTCAGCTGTGCTACTCCATTATAATAAAAATAATACATTGAAGCACTAGCTTACCTATACATCCCTAGACAATTGGGACTGTAGCAACACTTAACGCCAAAATTTACTACCATTTTTTATCAAAGAGGTTTGCCTCATAACAAATGCATCCTGAGCACTGGAATTCACAACAGGTCTCACTGGCATGTCAGCTGTGAAAGGCTCAGGCAGTTTGTCCTGTTCCACAGCTTCACGGACACATCCTGCACTAAGCAAAACAGATTATTCAAATGCCAATCACTGAATGGCATGGCCGTGGCACAGGAGGAACAATTTTTAAAAAACAAGGTATTCCCATTCACTTATTTTGAAAGAAAATCCAGCACCAAATATTTTTCAAATAAAATCCCAAAAATATATTACTTAAGTAAATGTATATCCGGAACACATACTAACATAAACCAGTCGGGCACAAGAGGCAGGTACACGGCTCACATTCCTATTTTACAGCCAGGAGTGTTTGGAAAGTTGTAAAAGAAAGTCTGTTTTGCTCTGCAGTTTGTATTTTTGGAGGCAGCCTGGAGAGGAAATAACAAATATAAAAAACTGTAGAGAACAACAGAAGCCCAGCAGTGAGTAGATTCTGCTCTGTTTAGCTCGCCAAACCAAAAGAGATACTTATGTATGCGCATACATGCACTTATGGAAGAGCCTAACTTAGAAGTCAACAGCAAAATTACTTTATTCTCATGAAAGAGAAACCCTCACGCCCAAACTCTTCCCCGTTCTCCAGACAATTAGTGCTGAACGTAGAAAGATAAAAGGCATGTTTCATCGGAACGGAACACCTAGGAAAATTACATGTACCTCTTTTAATACAGCTCTTGGCAAGAGGCGTCTTGCTACCGAAGCTAGTTTTACATTGCAATACCAATATTGCAGTGTTCTCCAGATTTAACACGTTCACAACTGACCCACAGTGAAGCACCAGCACACCGAGCTCCTGGCTAAGTGCTCGCAGCTGCCCCCTCGGCCACGACCTCCTCCTTGTTTCTTCACCAAGAACACTGACTTCTGGGAACAGTGCTGGACATTCAAACTCCAGTTCTTCTCTATTTATACAAAGTTGGGCCATTCCCTGAGTAAAATGTAATGTTTGCAAGCAGCGATGCTTACAAAAAAAGTCTGGTTTCACATTTACAGACAGCCTGCAACTCCAAAAGGTCCCAGAGAGCCTCATGAACTTTACATACCATACACTGAATACACCAAAGAAGAGAAAGTGAGCCTACCACAGTACGAAAAAAAATCAACAAAAAGGCTGACAGTGACATACAACACTGCCAAAGCCTATTTAAAAAAAGACTGCACAGGCCCACTGTGAATCAGAAATGTTATTTTTCTTCAAATTGTAGATTAAAAACCTATCTCAAATGTTTCGAGTGCCTTCTGAGTGTTTAAGCCATTAGAGTGCATTTGGGTCATGTTCTGAAACTTTGATATTAGACATATTGTTTAAATAAAAGCTGTAATTTAAGCAAAAATGACTGATGCCAGAAATGCGAATAAAGAAAAAAAAGTATCTCAAGTCCTTGATAGATCTTGCAATAATTACTACATGTAGAGTAGAAAATTAGTAGATTTAAAACATACATTTAATGTTGAAGTGGGAGTTTTATTTTGTTGTTCTCCTTAGCAACCTAACGATCTAGCTTTCCGAGAGCTAGCTGAGGGCTTGAACCTATCCTTACAGAAGCAACCTGAAATTTTCAGGCAGTTGCTAAACCCACCTAGATCTACGTGCCAGATTTTGCAGTAATTCTTGAAACATCACCACTAGTGGAATAGCAGGCATAGGCATGTCAAAGTGCTCTGTTAAACAGAAAACTCAAGGACTGGACTCAGCGTGAGCAAGGAGAAAACACCTCATGTCAAGTAGAACCAAATATGTAAAACTAATGATGGAATACGACCAAATGACAGAAAAAGGGAAAAAAAAAAAGAGCCTGAAAAAAAGTAAAAAAAACTAAAATACAGTTTCCTCTAGTATTTTAAAATATTAAATATTATCCTTTTAAACTTCACTTTAGAAAAGCATGAATCACCATAGCAACTAGTAATAAATGGACTCTACCCATTATGAGGAAAAAAAAAGTTCTTAAATAAAAGAAGTTTTTTTTACTAAACTTCCAGCAACTAGAATCTCCCTGGTTTGTTTTTGTTTGTTTGTTTTGGGTATGCGTGTGTGTCTTTGATAAAGGAAGTTCTAATACAGTGAATTTGTTCTATGATTGCTGTCAATTTTTCCCCTACCGGAAAGCAAAAAGCAGAGCTCAGAGGAAACAACGGGGAACAGATTTACTCTGCTATCAGCAAGTAAGCTGTAGTGATATCAATAGAACGGTGAATTTGACTCATAATCTAGTATATTTTTACTTGCTTTTCCATCTGGTCAGAGGAATTATGCCATTCTGTGGAGGGGAATTATGCAGAAGAGGACAGCTGGATATTTCAAAATCTTATTCTTATGCAAATCAAACTGTCAATAAGTGCTTATTATTTATGCAGAGATCCTTACATTATTAAATAGCTTTTTAAAGCTTGCATACAGTGAAGATTTTACCAAAACAGGTTATATTTTCATAAATAAAACAGTATTTTTTCCACCTCTTCAGAAGAAATAACCGCATAACTAAGAAATTAATAGTCTGAATATTTATTAGAATTAAATATTACTTTTTCATTCCAGAATACTCTGGATCTATACATTTTTATACTCTTAAATTATACTCTTTCAACTACATAAAAGATACGACATATACTATATTTTATGATACTAAAATAAATAATTTAAACCATTTTATTAAATAAAAATATGATTACTGCATATACTATATTTTATGATATTAAAAATAAGAAAAGTTTTCCCCCAATATTTTATTTTCACCTAGCAGTTCTCCATTACAGGTCTAGAAGCCTGTGTTTTGCCTAGTTCTTATGTGGTTTTCTGGCAGGCCTTTTTTTTTGGTTGGTTTGTTTTCTTTGTGGTGTTGTGGGTTTTTTGTTTTGTTGTTTTTTTCTTTTACACACCACCACGGACATTCTCAACATTTTAATGTTTCCCAGTTAGGTAAAATAATTATTATTATGATTTATGCCTGGGAACTTCGATATACTAACATGATACCTAGCCTGCCCATCATTCAAAGATACAGTTTCAACACCAACAAGATGTGTACAATAGCCTAAATCCCGCCACGGTGGAAAGTACTTAAACCGGAAAAATTTATTTCCTTCCCCCAAAACTCCAGCAATGGCTGTAACTGGGAAGTACAGTGCAATAAACATTACAGTACACCCAGTAAAACCTGACAATTTGAAAAATTCACTATGAAACTCTATTTCCACCAACTTTGTAACCCTGTAACTTTTCCAGAAGCTGTAAGTTTGTTCAGATTTACGTAGATTTACAAGGCACAACAAAAGCTACAGGCACATCTCCAGATGAAGGCTGTCTCTTAAAAGAGCCCAGACATACTGAAACTTCTCAAAGAATGATTTAACTATTCAGTCAGTTCTGCACTTTTCATATTTTTCTTCCTTGCATCCAGTAAGAGTTCTCTCATTTAATATCAGACTCTGAACTTTGAAACATCCCCTCAGTATATTGTTTACATTCATTAGGTCTATTCCTGAAAATTTATCCGAGTATATAATCCTCCATATGGGTATACAGAAACCTACAGAAATTTTAAAACCCCTGTAGACGAAATTTATGAGGGAATAAAATAAGCAGCTAGTAAATCAAATATTACAGAGAATCAAATAAAGTTACCTTAAAGCAATAGTTTCCACCTAAAAATACGTTGTACATCAATATGATTTTCCTGTTACTATCAATGGCATACTTCATTATTAAAATTAAGGGAAAAAAGGTTTTTTATTTTTATTTATACCTGGTTTTACTATTTTACTGTCTAGTTACTTCAAATAATGAAACCATTCTAATCAGTTCCTCCTGATGAGGAGAGTATTACAGGTTTTCACCAACTGAAATGACCTACTTAGAGGAAACAAAAATATTTCTTTTTGGAAGAAATGTTAAACCATTGTAAAATCGAATGTAAATATATGCTCAACATTGCTTTAGAACACTAATTTTGATTTAAAATGCCACTGTGCCTCCTGTTATCCAACAGCACAATTCACTAGTTAATATAACAGAGATGGGTAGAATAAAAAAAATTATAAATAAGTAAATAATAAGTAAAATAATAAAGAAGATCCTCCATAAAAATACAAATAGCCAGCTGCTCTTAAGCTAAGGAGGGGAAATAGAAAGAGAAAAGAAAAAATGTTGTATAGTTTCCTTCATTTCCTAAAACTCTGTCCCCAAGGCATAGCATGTACTGCACGTGATGAGCAGATATAAAAGCATCAGAGGGAAGGTGGAAGAGACAGAGGGAGGGAGAAAGGGAGATAACATACAACCCTGCAGCTATGATTTTCTAATCAATACAATTCTTGACAGGAATATAAATCTAACTTTCACACTGAACGGCTAGAGTTTGGAATTTTCACAGAAATCCTTATTTTAGAAATCACAGGGTTATAGGTTTGCTGCTGAGATTGCACAACAGCCCATTTAACGAGCGGCAAAAAACACTTTTTATCCAGAGCTATGGAGAACAGTATTCACACTTTGAATCAAGTTATAGATGATTTATACAGAATATAGTAAAGTAATAAATACCAGTAAAGCATTTAGCTGATTTAAAATAATCCTTACCTTCTAGGCAAATACTGTATATGTATTTTGACAATACAATATGTACTTTCAAAACAGGTATCGAGTGTAAGGATAATATTTACAGAAAAAACAGTTTTCTATTTTTTTTAAACTTAACACAAATCTGATCAAGTCTGCATTACTGATATGAGTTTGCATATTGATTCAGGAGTGACCTATTTTTTATGTCCTTCATCTCCTGATTTGACTGAAACTTCCGTACGTGAGTGAATCACTCTCCCAAACCAAGCATCAGAGTAAAATGACAAATCTTAAGTGTACCATCTGATGACGTGTACTGAAACTCTAAATCTGTGGTTATCGGCTTTTCTCAGAATAACCAGTGATCTTACATTGAGTCTCCAGTACTGACATTTTATCGTAGACAATCTCCTAATACATTCAAGTGCCTGGAACTGGAACTGGTCTCTTTCTACATGTGCTGTCATAAACTAGATAGTCTAGATAGCCTTCATTATTATTTTTAATTTTTTTTTTTTTTTTTTAAGAACAGAGTTAGGAAAGGACTTCAGAGCAGAAATTCAATTTTTATGCTAATGTTTATGTCTATGAACCCAACAGATGTGAAGTTCACAATCTGAAATGTGATCGCAGCCAAAAAACAATTTGAAAATAGCTGCTGTGCAGAGTTTATTTCACCTAAGAGAAACTATTTGTAATACAAAATGCTTTAACACCACAGCTTGCCCTGGATAAGCCTTTGGTCTACGTAAGAATCTAGGAAGGGGAACGTATTACATTTGACAAACCCAGGGATTTCAGTCTGAAATTGCAATTTCATCTTTACTCTGGAAAAGTTAAAACTCAAATCTCCATTTTGTGGAATTGCTGTAACTCTTGACAAGGACAGGAAAATCCACCACCAGAACGACCTTCTCTCTTCTAGTTCAGTAAATGGGATAAAAGAACCTTTTATGATAGACAAACTCAGGACAGACTGATACAGCTGAGGAGCACAACCGATCACATGAGACAAAAGTCCCAAATCAGAGCTGAGAAAATGATGGTGAAATGGACACAAGACAAAGGGAAAGCAATAGCAAAATAGGTATATGAAATACAGACTGAGGAAACTGCCTACAAAGAGCGTCTTAAGCTGAACGGTAGTTGGTAGAGGATTGGAGTTATGAGCAAAAAACCTGTTTCCTGTAGTTCAACTGTTATGACGTACAGAAAAGTAGGTTTTTTTTTTTGTCACCCATTCTTTGTAAATAGGTAGAACGGCATCAACATATGTCCGTAGCACACTGGTAATCAAACCACGCATTAACATCTAGAACTGATTAAGTGTTTGGACACAAAAAGAGAGTTAAAAATAACTTCTCAGTGAAGACTTAATTTGGAATTTAAAGATATTATCACTCTTCAGCTTCTGTCATGATAAGAACTCGGCATTTAGGGAAGCCAAGATTAGGACATTTTATCCTGAGAGTCTCTGATCAACTCGACGAAACAGCCCAGAGGTATCACTGAAGCAGTTATACCTGCCGGCACAGCTCTGTCTCATGAATATACACATCAACTCTGCATCAGATAATTTTGTTTCTTGACTACTTATCAAGCAAGGCATTAAGGATAGGATTCAAGCCAGTTCACTACATGTATCAAAGATGAATCCACAAATCCAGCAAAAGAATATGCCTTGTGGCAGGCAGAGCATAACCTTCTGGCACCTCTCCCTGCTGGAGAGGAACAAGCTCTATTTATGCCTTTCCCAGGGTTGGTTTCCAACCAACATTCCTAAGACAATTCTGGGGCCAGATACTATTTAAAATAACTATAATTGTGAAGGAAATAAGGTTCCTATTGGGTAATGCAGTGTACAGGATAGAATGAACCAAACGAAACATCTCTAAATATACGGCTACTCAGAGTTAGCTTTAATGTGTTGCAAACTATTCCTCTAAACAAACACAATATGCTATTCCAGTACACTAATACTAAGATACACTAATTTTACTTTCTATGACAGGTCTATGCATTCGTCTTTTCTATATTTAATGGTACAGGAAAGTGTCTAAAGCACTGTGGACCTTAATATGTTACAAAAACTCTTAAAGACCTAATCACTGTAGATTCTGATCAAGACAAATGACAGATGTACTGAATATAATGACCAATTTCACAGATACAATAATTTTTAAAAATTCTAAAAAAAGGGAGACAACTACAGGTAATTCTCCAGTTACTACTTTTTACAGGTAGTGTCTGCAAAACGTTAAATATTTGTGACGTAATCCTTTAACAAAAGAGTAACATTGACATTTCCGAAGAAACATAGGGAACATTAGATTCATCACTAAAACACTGTCAGGTCAATCACAAAATCCAAAACCAAAAGCAAAACAAAAAAAAAAAGAAAAAGCGATTACATATAAGGCATGAATTACAATAACTTTGGGCTACATTTAATTGTACTCACAGTTGACACTGGTCTCCTTTGATTCCCTTAGTTGTGCAGAAACATTTTCCCGTTTGCATGTGGCAAATATTTGCATGTCCACTGCATGTGCAAGCTATAAAAAACAAAATAGAAGAGATTTATTCACCTATATTTTACTTTATAACTAAAGCAGTTTTCATGGATTTTAATACTTCATCCCAAACAAATTTCCTACAAGTTGTATAAATAAAAAAAAAATATTACTACTTCAATTATAAGCTTCTTTGAAGAACATTTCCCTAGCACATCATTTAGTTTATTTTCTGTAGAGTTAAGAACCATGCAGGTGTCATTAGAGGCTTTCCTCCACACCTTAGTAACAGCTGTTTGAGAATAGGCATTAAAGTCTACCATTTCAATGTGCAACACAAAAAATTATTCACAACACATCTTTTCTATACAAGGTGAAATACTGACCAATGGCAAAAGCAATGACAAAATTCTATTAGTTTCAAATGTCTAATTAAAGAAAGCGTTATTGCAGATGTTTGGTAAAATGTCTAATATAATTGGAACTCTTGTGTTTAACAAAGGTGAACAAAAAGAAAGCTTTGAAACCATTTGAACAAAGGTGGAGTTAATACTACAATTATCATCCACAACAAGAATATTCTAGAGGCAAAAAACCAGGCACCTTTAAAAGCTCCTGAAATTTGAATTGGAGGAGGATCACAGAACCATCACCACTCCGCTCCTTTTTAAACTCAGTGGCTAAAGAAAGTGGTCTCCACAGTGGTCTGCTCACTGCCGCTCTTGCTGCCTGATTGATTCTCACCTCAAAACAAACCTTCATGTTCCCAACTCCTGCACTTTCTTTTGCTTTTCCTTCCCATGTTTATATGAATGACTATCTTGTTTAGGCAGTCCTCCCTCTTCTCTAACCAAGCGCACAGAACTTAATAATCTCCCTCTGGTAACTGTGTCAGTAAGTTCTCACACCACACTGGAATAATCACCTACTAATATTCACGCTAAATTTAAAGTCTTTCTTTAATACAACGTAAGTCTGAACCTACCTTGATGATCATATTATACTTTCACTGAAGTTTTAATTACAGCTAAGATAAAAGTTTTAGTATGTGGGCTCCTGCTTGGGAACAGATACGATACTAAGCGGTGACCTGTATATAATAAAAGTTTATTGCCCACTTTAAAATCCTAATATTGAATTTCTATCAGAGGTATATAGTTTTAATGTTCCTATTATACTGATAAGGAATAACACACAATGAACACTTCTGTGACAGTGTCCCATTCCATACACACCCTAACCTCTCTGTCCCAGCCTAAGACAAACAGGGGAAAAGGTAACATACAGCCAGACCAGAACCACCATTAAACATGTTATTGACAGAATATTTTGAAGTCAGGAATTCTACAGTTTGTTCATCCTTCAGAACTTGTTAAGTAGCCAGTTGAGAGGGAAAGAGCAATAATTATGAAAGAAGTACTAGAGATTCAAACTGTCTGCCAGAAACACATCCCAGACGTTTCCATGCAGCGTACAGTGATGCATGACGGTTTTCTCTCTTTCATAATATGGCTTATAACAGCATTTCTGAAAAAGACCTACCATTACCACAGAGTGCTAAATTTTGTAATTTTGCTCTGATTTTGACACTCTACAATAAATGTTCATTGAAGTGCTGCTACTATATAATCAGTTATGTTTTCCTAAATCCACTCATGTTTTCCCCTCTACATTTAGAGAATGATTATTTAGGCACATTAAGCCGGAAAAGCCTCTTCTCAAAAGTTAATTTTAATTGTGTAAATATTTGTTATAAGGAATATATCCTTAACAGCTTTTTCTGCTTATGGTTAATTGCTCTTAACAGTGATGCACCATTAGGAGACAGCACAAAAGTTTTAAAGGAATCAAAAGGCTGAATTCCAAATCATATTCCAAAAGCTGTCAATATATTGGCAAATACAGAAGCTATTGTCAACCAACCTTAATTGATTACTGCCATAGTTATTGCTCACTTAATAGGAAGCAGATTGCAAATGTGAAAGCAGAACTTCCTTTACTCAAGTAGCTTTTATTCACTAAAACTATTTAAACACTAAAATATAAAAGACTCTGGACACTATGCATCTTTATCACCTTCTTGAAAAAATGGGGTAAAATGAATTATATAGTAAAAGTAACAGATGTAGCCATATGAGACTTTGTGGAAGAGCAAAACCGTTTCTATTGGCAGCTCAGACATGACTTTTATACCCAGTCCACAGAATCACTTTAAAAGCAAACTTCCCAGTACCATTTATCCCCAAGGACATAGAGAACAAAGAGGCTACCGAATCAACAATAAAAATGCAGATGGAGAAAACATTATAATGAATAATATTACATTGGCCCTAAATTCAGAATTGGTGTCTCCTCAGCCTATAAAAAGCCCATTACCATGTGCTTCCTTCCGAGATGTGAGGCGTGCAGTGTAACCCTTTCCATGACAAAACAAAGCAATAGGATTCTGAAAACTCCTGCTTTAAATCCAAGCATTTCCACAAAGTATATTTTCTTGAAAACTGAAAAGGAGTATTCCCATGTTTTTAAGGCATCTATATTCTGGTACAGACAAATTATGTAGGCCTTTAAATAGGAGCAGTGAATAAAATTTTCTTTCAAATAAAAAGGGTGATCCCGTGTTAAGCAGGCATACTTTCATGTGTGAGAAGGGCAGATGATTACATGATGCAGAAGTTTAATTCTAGCTTTGCTTTTTCCCCAGAACTTTATGCAATTTAACTGCATGAGCCTAAATGCGCTCTTCATTGTGCCGTTTCCCAAAAAGGCATTAGAGCAATTGTGAGAGAACCAGGGTAAGAAACCAAATATAGAACTAACTTATACCTCAGCTGACAGTCCGATGGAGCTCCCGCCTTCCAGCCATCCCTACAGCTGGCACATTTACCCAGGGCTCACACAGGTGCTGCCAGAAACCGCGATCTGGTACAGAAGTGGCAGCAGCCTCCCAAAGAGCCAGCGTGAAACACTGGCCAGGCACAGCATTGCTTAAAAAAAAGCACCAGGAAAACTAAATGAAAGGGATTAAAGCGAAAGAAAAAAGACAGCAGGATAAATTGTTTGCAGGGCACAAGCCCAGTTTTGTTGCCTGATTTTTGATTTGGCAGCTGCACGTCCCAGGGATGCCTATTTAGGGACAGATTTTACTTAAAGCTTCTGTGATGTTGTGTACAGAAGAAACAGGAACAAAAACGTGTCTCACGGACACTTACTTATTTAGGAACCCAGAGTAAGTGAGCCACTTGTGCAGCTCCCCAGCTCATGCTGTTTGGTTCTGATTTCTTTTTAAGATTGGACTCATTACTTGATTCTTTTAACTGAAGAAACATAACAAACACAATTTCGCTTTCTTTTTCTCAAGCAAGCAATAAAAACAAATGGCAAAACTATAAAAGCAAGCAAAGCTTACAAAAATGTAAGCAAAGAGGATTTTAGCCCAGGAGGAGATAGCTACATGTGAAAGCCACACCAAACAGGCTATATCCCAGCCTTATCACTCCACATCCCTGAGCCAGACAAGCAATGCTGGAGAAGCACCCTCAGCTGGGTGCACAGCAGCTCCCATCGCAGGGACAATCCCCTCATCAGGTCTTCTCACTGCCTCATATCCTCGGCTTCCTCACAGGGACTGACAGGGTCAGTGCCAGCCATGGGTAGGTGGCACCATCTGATGAGAAGGGCACCGAGACTAGGCAGCAAACACCTTTTAGATATGCTCTGAATATGCCATCCCTTCTAAATTGATGTGCGACCCACTTCAAGACCTGTAGTTACTGGAGTCAAGGACAGCTGAGGACAGCCATGCTTCTCTCCAGCCAGTCCAGTCCCAATGAAAAGGTCCACCAATCTGCCACGGTCACGCTCTTGCATTGCAGTTATGCTCCTGGTCTTCTAAGAACTTCGCAGAAGGCAGGGGTTGGAACAGACCTTCGGAGATCATCTAAGTCCAACCCCCCTGCCAAAGCAGGTTCACCTAGAGCAGGTTTGACAGGACCACATCCAGGTGGGTTGGGTTTTGAATATCTCCAGAGAAGGAGACTCTACAACCTCTCTGGGCAGCCTGTTCCAGTGCTCTGTCACCCTCAAAGTAGAGAAGTGTTTCCTCATTTCTTCTTTTAAACTCTAAGAGGGTAGATTTAGACTAGACACAAGGAAGACATTTTTTTACAATGAGAGTGGTGAAACACTGGAACAGGTTGCCCAGAGAGGTGGCAGATGCCCCATCCCTGGAAACATTCAAGGTCAGGTTGGACGGGGCTCTGAGCAACCTGATCTAGCTGATGTCCCTGCTTATTGCAGGAGGGTTGGACTAGAGGACCTTTAATGGTCCCTTCCAACCCAAAGCATTCTATGATTCCCCTTCACACTGTCTATTTATATTTCTGGTCCCTCACCAGGCTGACCCTAAAGTCCTCCCTTCTTCAGTGACACTAACCCCAACAGCTACTAGGCTATGATGAGTCATCAAACCACTAACAACCTCCACAAACTTGAAAACATTGTAGTCAGTGACTTAAGCCCAGATCCTTCAATTAGTTACGAACACGAGTGGCCTTACTGCACTTGGTTGAAGTGCTTCTGGGAAAAAAACAGCTTCTCCAAGCTAGGCCCACCCAGACACAGGATGTGGAGTTTGCACTCACGGCAACTGTTTTGAAGATCAAAGAGGCAGCAAGGAAAGAGCCTGAGCCATACATCACTTGCTTCACTACGCGCTCACTCATCCAGGAGTCCATGATGAACTCCTCTCCAATCAGTCAGGCATCTCTTTCCATTCAAACTGCATCATGTTTTCATCATTGCACTGTGTCCCTACCTCTAGAGCTTCCTGGATTTATGCTGGAGAATCATTAAATAATGTAAAAATCTGACAATTTATTTTTCCCATGGACTCATGGCTAAATTCTGTCCGCACATATTCACAGCACACATAAATAAAGAACACGTTCATAATTTGGTCTCATCAAAAACACCAATGTGGCTGCTCTACCTCACCTGACATATATATGGACCTTCTACAGAGCTATGGTAAGTATGATTGAAAAAGGAGAATAAAGGAGGAGTTGAGAAGACTCAGAACCATGTATTCTGGATTCATTGTCAATGAAAAAGCTACTTCTGACAGCTAATTTTCTTCTATTATGTGATTCATTGATCAAGTTCCTAGTAATTTAACTGTTCCCTGAATAATACCTTGAAGAAGGACATCAGAAGTTAATCACCTTTATGTTATTTTAAAAAATCTCATCTGGACAAATTTTGTGCAAATGCATATTTCATTAATCTCAGGCTTGTAAATCTGTGATGAAAAATGGATTCCTACCAATCCATGGACCTCTATGTGGGGAGTAACTCAAAAACCAAAATACATATAAGCTATCCCTGCTGGTACTGAAGTAAACGGGAATATACGTTACCAAACAAATGCAACAACAGAAGCAAGACAATATTATAGTACAGTCAGTGGAAAAAAAATTTATATGCCATTATTTTTGTGCCTCACTGCAAGTTTCTTCCACTGGCCTATTTCCAAATAATAGGAAATTATGACCTTTGAATATGAATTATGTTTACTAATTAATAAACTGCAACCTAAAGCTACATTTGATTTCAAAGTAACACAAGATTTACATTCCTCCATTACCTTGATGCTTCCATACTGCTCTCTCCATATATTCTACTTGGTTTTGCTCTGCTTAATCATTCTCATTGAATGGTTTCTCTTCTAGTAGTGTATGTCAACAGGTAGAACTGTAGCTACAGCAGTATTTCTTGCAGTATAATGCTAGTAGAAATATGCCAAATCTTGGAATCAGTTTTAATAGCATATTTTGTACCAATCATTCTCAGCTGGTAGAAGACAGCACAAGAGATGCAATTTATATTTTCCATATTTTTTTTTGAGGTCTCTCCACCCCCCTGCATTTGTTTTCAAGGAATGAGGCTTAAGTTCCAGCAGCAGCTGCAGTTAAAGCCCAAATTAAGTAACTTTTTTTTTTCCCTCTTCCAAAAAAAGGACAGTTATCATCTTTAGTGCTGATCCAAAGAAATGCTTAACATGAGTTTTCTTTCTAAGTCCCTAAAGCTGAAGGAAAAGGAAATAAGAGTTAAGAATTAAAATGAAAGCTATATTTAATACGTCACATTTCAAATGCTTCTCTCTTTTTTCCCCTGCATATTTAATAAAAGGTTTAACGTTCTGCATAGAACTGCAGGGTAGTAAGCAGAGATTTCTGACTGAAAATCCCAGGCTCAGACTACTTAATAGTAGACAGTGGGAGAATCACGTTATCATTTTCGATTTTCTGGGCCTGTCTGCCCCATCTTAATTAATATATCTGAGACACTGTCAAGGGAAATTTTTGCAATCCCATTTTTGTGCCTTAAGAGTTCTCCTACAGCATCGTATTTTCTGTAGCAGGGTATAAAGTTAGCTAAGCCATCCCACTCAGTCTCAGCTAATCAGGATAGTTTCAGCTACGGCCACACTCGAGCATTTTACCAATTCTGACAATCTTTTAATTTCCTTGCTCCCATTTAGTTCCCACATCCTTCAGAGTGGATTTGTGATAGCCACTATTCTTCCACACATCCAGTTAGGCACAGTGTGAATCTTTGGCCTTGTCACATCTCAAGTGTTGTTAGGTTTACAGCAACACATTCTCTACCATGATTATGCTCAAAATAATTACCAATTCTTAACATGAATTATTTTATTTGGGATACTGACAGTGGGCTTAAAATGAGAGGATAAAGCACACCAACACAGATTTGTTGGGTTACGAGATATCAAATGTAAGCAGAAACAATCTTTATGCTTTTGGACAGGGATATTGGCATTCCTAACAGAAAGACAGAAACAGAGACATAACAACACCTACAAGTCCCGTAGGGAAAGGTTCTCTAAATCTGGGGGTTTTTTTCTTTATTTAAAATTTTTTTTTTTTTTAAATATATTTTAAAAATATATTTTTTTAAAGAGTCAGCTCTTGGCCCTAGCCTCAAAAAAACCACGTTACCAACATAAAGAACTAGGCTCATTAACGGCCTTAAACCCTTTGCTGAGTACCAACATACAAACAGTAGTACAGGACTGTTAGAGAAGTAACATGATTGTCCACAGGGTACATGAGATTCTGATTCTACACTGTACAACCTATTCCAGCACTCACAGGAGCATCATACTCGAGCACTTTCAGAAGGTTACGATGACGCTTACCCTCTCAAATCCTCCCTGACAGTCATCAATGCAGAGAATAGCTTGAAAACTTGCTTTTAACTTTATAGCAAGTTTAATACACAATAACATTCTAACAATCATTAAATTCTGTTCACATTCTCTATTTCCTCCTAATTTAAGTACCCACATTCAGTATTCAAAATTCAGAAATTAATCTCTGCAAACCAACTGCCTGAAATGAAGTATACAGAATGTTCTTGTCTTTTGTAAACATCTGCTTCCTGAACCACTACTGACTTTAAATAACAGTAAGTTTATTCCAGGCAACGTATCTTCCATGAGACAATCACACCTCTAGGACACAACAGGGATTGACAGTATATCGCTGTTCCTTTTCCCTCAAGGGAAAGAACCACTTAGACCATTCTCTATTCTATAATTCACACAATGCTAACAGTTTTTAATTATAAGGACAAGCTTAAGACTCAAAATAAATGCCAGCTTCTGCTGGATTTCAGAAACTCCTATTAGGCAAGAATTATCATTAACCTTACACCTTCCAAAATAAATTGCAGTACACGAAACAGAAAAGCTTGTTACCAATGCTCATATATCACTTAAAGATACAAGAGAAGATGGGAATTAGAATTGCCATAATTTTGTGTGTGAAAACCTCAGGCACAGAATATACACAGAGATATATTTTAACTCAAAATATATAGTACAAATCTGATGAAAACTTTATCTCACGTTGCAAATTCCTCCCCAAACACATGTACGTTCTTTAAATCAACTTTCAAACTTTATATAAATTCTATGATACGTATATTTAAAAAAGAAAACTTATCAGCTAGAAAAATTCTTCTTGCAAGTAAGACCGGAAACTTTAGATGCAGTATTTTGGAACCATTCATTCACCCTCATCATGACTGAGAAACATGAGTTAAATACACAAAATTATACAAACTGCCTCCAGGATGAGCTTTAATAATGAGTTCTGATCACTTTTATGTTCTAGGTATAGATACACCTTAGAAATTCAGTCCTTTGTAGATGCTGGAAACGATGTCCCAGACTGACTGGCAATATTTAAAGTTAATGTCTCGTTAATAACAAGTATTTTAGCGCAGGTAAGGAGCGTTCTGTAATACATCTCCCTGTCATCCTCCTCCTACCATGCTTTGGTTTGTGCCATACTCCATGTCCATGACCTCATTTTCACAGGAACAAAACCACAGAGAAGACGGCCACCAAACCACAAAGGTGCTTAAGGGACCAGAGCATCTGTCAGATTTGGAGAGGCTGAGAGCTGGGATTCAGCCTGGAGAACAGAAATCTCCAGGGGATCTTACCAAAGTGTATATTCATACCGGGTGGGAGGGAACCAGCCTCAGAACAAGAGGTGACAGCCACAAATTAAAACCCAGGAAATTCCATCTAAACAGAAGAAAACACTTATTTACTGTGAGGGTGACCTATTGCACTGCTGTAGCTGCGCACATACTCTGTGCTGCTCACTGGGATAGAAACAGGGAGTTCAGCCCAACTTCAAGAGTCTTCCTATGCTCCTGTATGCTCTCCTCTCCAGCTTGGGGTTACACCATGCACGCACGCTTTCGTTTAAACAGTTATACTAAATAACTTCACTACCATGCAAACATTTTATCAGCATCTAACTATTTAAAATAAATAATCTATGGCTTACAATAATAAACCTGCTTAATATATATAATTTTTAATCTATTTTTGTCGTGTTATTTTTACACGTTAACTGATGACATTAGAGCTTGAAAAGCAAAACAACAAACCCCACCACCCTGGCAATTCCTACTCTATTTTTAAGGAAATAGCACTTCACGCTACTCTTTTTACAACACGCAGATTCTAAGTGCAACAGAAAGATTATATGAAAACAATATAATCCAGGAGAGTAAATCCATGCTGTAAAATCACAAACCTATACAATTTATTAAATAATAAATCCACAGCATGATTGATTCCGAGTTGCTAGCTCAGCATATAAATGTTCTTGCTGATGCTGACAACAAAAGAACATCTATTGCTATTTCCATGAAGTATGCATTTTAGACAATTGAATTTAAACACACTTATTGCTTAGCCCCCATCTCCAACGTATAGCTGCAAGAGCAATTTTTCTCTCAAACAGAGCCTGCTACAAATGGTACTTTAACTCAATATGTCTGCTTACTTCAAAGATTACTAAAGCAGTAGCTGCAAACACATAATTCCTTTAAGACACCTTGCTTATTTTTTTAAAAAAGGAAAGCTATGACAGCACTATTAAATATTGAGGTGCGCTCCTTTAATTTTGGTAATCTGCAAGAAATAAGTTGGATAAAAAAAAAGATACATGTACCAAAAAAACCCCATACACATCAAAACATATATATGCTGTAAAAAAACTTGTAAAAAAAATTATTTGTGTATGTTTTTTAAAAGGAGATACAGGCTTTCCCATGCAGTTAGGCTAAGGGAGAAATAGGAAGTGTAAACATATATTAGACACAACATCGCAATGTTCAATCTCACTGTAATTGTTCACTTACGTAATCCATTTGTCTGCTCATATGAGAGCTGCCCTTCTGAAACATTTTGTTACATTAGCAATATTACAAAACTGTCTAGTCACTTATTTTTCTAGAAATGTATATTCAACTGGAAGCCCCTGATCACCTTTCAGCATTCAACAATTACTTTTATAGGAAATACATCCATTCAACCTTCGAGCCAACAAATGCGCCCAACAACACTTATGCTGTGTTATATGCAATATTACTAATTGAGTAGCATTAAAATTAAGCTAAATAACTTCTATGAAACAATGAGCAATAAAAATAAGCATTAAAAGAAGTTGGTATTAAAAGGACTACTGCCTTCTAGCAAGCCTTCAAGAGTATATGGGGGTCACATGCAATTGCCATTTTGTAGTGTCACAATTCACCTTCATGGTAAGTCAGCCTTATTAAAAAATTAGCACATATATGAGTACTTTTATTTTTATCCTTTTTGGTTTACCTTGTGATTTCTCTTTCTTTAGTCTCAAAACATAATTTTTTAATAGCACAATAACAGCACAGAGGAGACAAAAAACATCCATGTGTATTGTCACAGTACTAAGGACTGAGACACTATGCTTGCCAGAGGGAGGAAAGGCAGAAGGAATAGACACAGTCTTAGGATTTACATAGGTAGGATATGGAATCTGTGTATGCAGGATGTACAGGAACTCCGCAACCACCCAAATCATATATATATATAAAAAATATCTGTCATTTAAAGCAAGTCAGCTGCTCCCAATGTTTACAAAAATTAGATAAACATTTTACCAGACCAATACTGGATATAAATTTGTTCTGGAAAAGGCAAACATGCCAAATCACACAGATAGTAATTTTTTGTAAAATTAGACACTCCTCACAACATCTCAATTTTTCCAATAGGCACAAAATTTGTTCTCTCAGACCGCAGTGCAGCCCACCCTCTGTCTTCCTTGGCACTTTACAGGTTAACCTGGTGGTGACAGAAACACTCTTGTCCTCAGCCACTGCCAATTCCAAAAGAGCAAGTCACCCCAGCCTGAACAGGATTTTAACTTTTTTCTGGCATTTATAGTCACAGCAAAACACAATTTCACTTAATCGTGACCTAAGACTACTAGTAAGGTAATTACTTTTTTTCCTGAAAAGCAATACTGTGTCACACAGTCAAACAATCTGGAAACCACAGGTGAAGTTTCCTTAGCTTTTTGGACTAAAGCATACACCCCATAAGTAGCTCATTTATTCTAAAATCGCAAACAAATCTGGGAAACAACAAACAGCCTGATTTTCTGTTGCAGAAAACCAAATTTAGTTTGGTTACCCCAGTGCAACCCTATGGCAAGCTCTTCCATTTAACAGTTTGTATTTACTCTTAAGCCGTGTTTACACTTCAGCCAATTAGTTCTGCAGTGTTTGTATTTCGTGATTTCTTCTGTTTAAAGTATTCATCCTGAGAAGTGAACTGATTTTTCTGTTTGTTTGTAATAAATACCTCTTAAGCAATCATACTAAATCTATCTTTAATCATCAGCAACTAACATTATAAAGACAGCTTGCCCAATTTTTCTTGAAAAAGACAGCAGCTTCTCTACTGGCCATTTTGAAAAGTTTGCCCAAAAACCTCCTTTCATCAAAAGACTGCTATTTTTCCCCCCCTCTATGAGAATGTATAACTTCCTAAATTATAATAGAAAAAAATAAAAATCAAAGATTATTATAAGGCAGTATGAAAAGCAAAACAATTTGAAACTACTCAGTAGCTATTCAAAAAGGCTTTAAATGTCAAAAAAAATTCCAATCTAAGGTGAAAAACAACTGAAATCAACAGCTGGCAATTGCAACTATTTTTGTGTATTTGGTCATTCAGAGTAAAAGCCAAAAGAAAAGAAATGCCTTACACAATTTATCAGACAAAAACACCACAAAATGTAAAGAAGTCAGCAAATCATTTCCTTGTGTTAGCCATTAGGAGGTACAAAATACGACTGATTTTTAATGCATTCAACTGTGAGTGAAGCTTTTTTCCCCTTAAATAACTAATGTGCTCTGCCGTTGTAATGCATTGCTTTTACCACTCGGAAAATGAAGGAGGAATCGACCGCAATCAAACAGAAATGCCATTACAAGAGTTTTTTTGAGAATCTTCATTCTACCAGTTAGAAAATGAGTTCCTTGATGCTTCAGGATCTATTTTCTCAACGGCCTGTAGGGGGTTTCCAAGACCCCTTCGGGAAAGGGATGACCATTTCAATACAAAATGACTAATTCTTGACTCTGTCTTAGCGTCGTATTCAGGTCTAGGGATTCAACCAGGTAACTCCATGGTCTCCTGTTGCACTGGGAGGTTCTGGCATCCCTTTGATGTGCCACCTCTGACCTAATTTAAATTGGCAGGCACATACCAAATTTAAAAAATAAATAAATAAAGATTTTAAACTCCTCTGGGCTGTAGAATTGCAGTCAGTAATGGAAGATACCATGCTGCATGATACATGTCAGACTGACCATCTGTCAGGAGACTTACTTGTGGGATTTTCCTGGGGAAGTTTACAGAGGTGCTGGGATTTCTGACTGACTGCAGGTGTGTCTGTATTTAAAACTACAAGAATGATAAATAAGCTGAGAGTGGCTGCAGTAACTTCCCAGCACCTAGAAACAGCTAGAAGGGTAGATTCAGAAATTACAAACAAATGAAATGCAATGCCTACTATTTATTTATTTATTTATATTGCATCTGGGAGAAGACAGCTCTGGCTATAGACAAATGTTTATTTGAGGATCAAGTAACAGTGATTTAAGAAAATGTCATCTTCAACTCACAACCGCCAGCCCACAATCAGAGGCTAACATCTTCTCAGCTACACGCAGTAGCTAAGTGAGCTCTTGACATCTCTGTCAATACAAGGTAAAATATGTCTGCGAATAATAGGCAGACTAAAATCACTCTATCTCTGGACAGCTGAAAGTTTCTAAATCACACCCTGCCTATCTCCTCTGGGAATATCTTTTGTCAATCAGTGACTTTACAAATTTCATTAGGAAGGAGGTGAACATTCTGACAAACAGCTCAGCACATCAGAAACACATTTTAAAAAATACTCCTTATTCCAGAAAACAAGTTTATAGCATGTAAACCTGAAAAATGCAAAAACAAGAATGCACAGCAACTCATTCATCATTGCCAAAACAACTGTGTTACACAATAGCATGCAGGAGGACTTGATCACCACATCAGTGGAAGCAACAGACTTGTCATTAATCCCTGCGAAAAGATTAAAATAAGCACAAAGATAAAGGAATGTAACATAAATCAAACTGCTGTATCTCTTTGATATCTGTAAGAGTAATAAGTGGTGATCAAGTAAAGTATGCCTGAGTTCTCAGTTCCCAGGTTAAGATGCCAATAGTGGTCTGGTAGATAGCCATCACTTGGAGAGCAGCTGGGCATCAGGTCCACTTGTGGGAAGGTGGTGAGTGACCACCTTCACTTGACCTGGTTTCCCCCTTCCCTTTTTCCTTCCCTTGTTACACTGTCTTTATCTCAACCCTAGCGTTTTCTTGCTTTTGCTCGTCCTATGCTCCCCCCATCCCACCACGGGAGGGCAGGTTCTAAGTGGCTGGGTGATGTTTAGCTGCTGGCTGGGATCAACCCAGCACTGTCAGCTCACAGTTCTGCACAACCACTGACTTTCGCGACAGCAATCCTAAACTCATGCTTCAACCAGTACTTTCCCATGCTTGCTGTCCCTAAAATCAGATCTCTTTGCAATGAACCCACATATCCTGATTTAGTAAGTAAAAATCAAATTTGGAGAATTAAGCTTTAGCTTAAAAATTTGGTTTTTTCAGTGCTTGACAGGAAGTTTATAAGTCTTCTGTATGCAATCAAGGAAAATCATCAAAAAGATTAAATATGCCAAACAAAAAACACGTCAAAACCTTATGAAATCCCACAGCCACACAAACAATCTCTCTCTGGAAGTCAGGTCATGAGAAATGTTACTCTCAAGAGTTTCTTCTTTTTTTCTCCTATTAAATTAAAGGCATCTAAACACAGCATGACAATGACACTTTTCTTGAAGTCTTTTTCCAGGTTCTTTACCTAGGACTATTCTAGTAGAAACAGATTATGAAAAACAAATGTTCCTATATAAGTTTCCTAGATTCATCTGAGTTTTTGGTTTTAATTTACAATTAATTATGCTAGAAGTCATACTTTATAATATAGGTCTAACCTACAACAAAGTAAAAAGAAAATTATATGCGTACACAATAACTAATAGCATACTGAAAAGTTTGCTTAGCACATTTTGCTTGGCAGTCAAAAAAATAATTGGAACAGTAATTAAAGATGTCTTTTGCCAAGTTCCTCAACTAACATTTTCTTGCAGCAATACACTTTTCTTTGTGTTAGTAATACAGGACTTATTTGGAATACACTTTGACTGGAGCGAAATTAAGTTCGTAACTAAGCCCAAGCACAGGCATTTTATTCACTCAGTATTCAGACTACCTTGAACGCTGTTCAATAAACAGCATTCACTAAAGGAAGGCAAATAAATTTTCAAATCACCTTTGGGGAAAGAGGTCATCTTAAAAAAAAGTGCTTATTTTAACTATTCTAAGAATTTCTCTGCAAAAAGCAATATGAAGCTTCTCTTGAATACCTTATTGTGCTATGATCTCTCTTCTTTATACTTCATATGTACTAAGAAGCCCTCTACCTACTACTAATAAGAAATTCCAGCATTTTAGTTAATATGAAGTGGTTTTATTCTATAATAGGGTATTATATAAAAATGAGCAATCAGTGTCATTATCTTTATTCAACACTTTAAAGGAAGGAAAAAAACCCCACACCACAACAAAAAACCACCACCAGTACTGCAAAATAGGACTCCTTGACAGCCCCCTCATTTGTCAAAACCTTTGGCTATTTCGTTTGTATAGGATAAACAAAATCATGTTTTCTGTCGGAATTTAGCACCATGTGTTTTTCTGAATAATCTGAAATTAGAGCCTCTTATCAGAGTTTTATTATAAGCTTGTGACCCACTGTTTCTTAGAAACCAAGGTCCAAGCCAAACAGTGGAAGTGGATTTTATTTTTTTTTTAATTTAGTTCCATATTCTAGTATCCGAAGACAGTGTGAAGCATACCATACTCTCTTTTTCCCTGATCTCCAACACTGTTTTTATATAAAATGTCTTTATTCACATAGACTCCTGGGGCCTGTATCATAAGCCTCCAATCCATTGAATATCTGTTATTTATGTGAATAACAAAGTGCCTAGACTAAAAGATGCTTCTGATTTTTAATCACGCAGACTTAGTCACTGTGAAAAGAAGGCTTCTAGAACATAATATTTAACTGGATATAAAATCTTCTCTAAAATTTTAGGCATCTAATGATGGAAAACCCAAAGCCATGATCTTTAATGCACTGGTGAATTCCATAAATGCAATTCCCTACACAGTAAACATGAAAACAGCTAAACAGGGAAACCATACAAAAACTCTGCATCCCAAATTGCCATGCCATTCTCTAAGAGTCAAAACTCCCCTCAATTAATGTTCATTCCTAACTCTGTTTTAGGAAGATGCAGAAGAAAATGCTTTTGCTGCTGTTTATACTGCTAGCTGAGGATACTACGTACATTTATGCTTTCTACATTTCTGTTGGTTTTTCCCTGCAGATGACAGTTAAAAGCTCTTCATCCTCATTCTCAGTCATACCTTACATAGGACTCTGGGCCCTGGAATATAAGATTTTGGATGAGAAAACCTTTCAACACAGAAATCCCATGTAGAAGATAAAAGATCAAATTTACAGCTGTCTACAGCAGTAGTAGAATTCACCTACTTACCTCTTTTCTGATATCAAGTTAAACACTGAATATCACTTTAATGGTTCTGTTAGAAACTAACAAACCAAACTCTACATAGCAAAGGAGCTTATTTTTCACTCTTCTCCTTAGTTTCATACCAGGGCGGGTGCTGACCTCTATGGACAACACTGGACAAAAGCATCCAAACTCCTGTTTGGCAGTCAGGATGAAATACACAGGAACGAACATTTTGAAAATGTCATTGCAAACAAGGGGTGCAGGAGCTGATCCCTACCACAACTTTCTAACTCTTATCATCCTGCTTGTGCTAAATGCAGCGCCAAGCCCGTATCCATGTGACACCAGAGGAGGACGTTCGCTTCGGTTAAGTCCTAAAAACACCAGGTGTAAGAAAGCTACAGGGCCCTGTTTTCCAACAACGAGCAGCTAATATTCTTGGTTTGTTAGGGTTATTTTGACACTCAGTTTCTCTTACTACTTCTGTATGATATTCTCCTCTTGGGCCTGTGCTGTGTTCCAGGGATATGTGTGCACAGATCTGTCTACTGCAAAAATTGCTGCTGATATTGGCACCAACAGAAAAGCCTGAGAGAGATCAACAATTAAAACACAGCTTAAACCTGATCAAAAACTATGAGACTCCTATTAGTACTAACTGGACTCGTGGCTGAACACATCGCAGCTTCCCCGTTTTGAAAATTTAGATGCAAGAGAGGAACTTTTTTTAAAAAATGCAGAAAATTGTGGGGTTTTTTAAAGTCTCTTAGAAATAACCTATACACCAGTTATTACAAAACTAAACACTGTACTCGACCTTGTTTTTAATTTACGTGACTCCAATAAGCAATTTTATACAACTACCAGACTTAATGGCAGTGAAGACTGACAATTGCTTGAGAGCCAAAATTTAGATGTTCTATTTCAAATTTTTGCCTTCTTCATATGATCATTTTATACAGACACGTAATTTTTTATATTAATTTAGACTGTGAACATCTTTCTTCTGAATAATACATGATACAAGCAAAACATCAGATCATTGCTCACTGACGATTAATAGCTCAGAACAGCAGCTTTTGTGCTATTAAAACCAACTATTACTAGAGGCTAATAAAAACCATGCTTTTCAACATGTGCCACCACTTCATGGTCACAGCAGCAAAAAATTTAATGCAAATAAAGAAACGAATACACCAGTTAAACTTTTTTTTTTAAATCTTGTTCCAACTACAAGCATATGATTTTCTAGGGGTTATATAAAATGATCACTTCTAACATGTAGCTTTATGGAGCTCAGGTATTGTTTCCTTGATTATCACAGCTTATAATTCCTACATATTTTCATCAAAATGACAGTCTGTACGACTGTTCCCCACAGAGAACTGCTATTAACAGATGTTGGAAGTGATAACCAGTGATGGATATCAGAGGCTGGGAAAGCTTCAAGGGCAGGTTACCAAATAAGATTTCAGTACTAAAGCATTAGGCTTTCAGCTTTGGAAGTTTGACACCCTGGAAGTCTGTGAGTTTGACACCTAAATTCCCTGAAAAGCAAACAATTTCGTCTGACTACTGAAGGTTTAGTCTACCATTCACTAAGGAGGTGTAGTTTTCTATCAACTGATTGTCAGGATGGAAATGATCCTGAGTACATAATTGTAAATTCTTATGCAAAATGGGGACGCTGCTTTCAGCACTTTGATTTTGAACAATATTAACTGTAGTTCACGTGCTCTCAGCTGATATTAGTGCTGGCCTTATACATGGATATAGTCTAAGCACACTATGCACAAGAATTCAGCCAACATGCACAGAACGCCCCATTTCAGAGAACAAAATCAGTTCAGGCAATAGGTGCTTTGATGGTTAGTTCATCAAGAAGAGGAGATAGGTGCATGCAGGTAAAAACTATCAGAAGCCTCAGTCTTCTGGAAAAAGTTTACTTAAGTCATTGATTCAAAAGCCAGCATGCGTCTCATTTAGGTCAGGTCTAAAAGCACGGGCAAAACCAGGGATATAACCATAAAACCTTATAATAAAGGCACAAAAGAAAGATCAGAGAACTACAAAAATTAGCACAAGCATTTATGCTAAGAACTGTAGCAAACAATCAGTTAAGGGGTTTCTGTTGTGGATTGGAGGTTTTAGGGCCTTTTTTTGGGGGCGGGGGGGTTGGTGTGGTTTTTTGGCTCTTCTTGTTCTCTTTGATTTGGCTACATAATGTTTGACAGAGGTGCACAACAGTCATCAAATGCTCTTTTGGATCTCACAGTATGAAGTCCGTAAGTCTACCGTGTGACCCTCTGACAGCCATTAGTTGATAATCCATCCAGCATTTACAACTTTTCAGTCCACTGAGTATGCTTTGGGGGAAAAAAGCTTTGCCACATGGCCACCTGTTTAAGAAATCCAGAACACAGTAAATAACGGAGAAAAAAAAAATCCACAACAAAAAGCAATTTGAATTCTACACAGAAATGGACTGGTTGCCAGACCTCAAAATAACAGTGTAAGTAACTTCCTTAGAAGCATATCATGTAAATCAGTGCACTTGCCTTAGCTTTGGATTTTGAAAGGCGTTAGTGTTAGAGTGCTTCATGCTACAACCCAGAGAAAGCATGGAGAACTGCAGCATAACAGAAAAGCTATAGGGAATCCAAAGACTGTATCAGCCCTTCTACAGCAGGAGTCAGAGCAAAACTGATGGAGTTGCAGAGCCACTCACAGTTAGCAGCATATCTCCTCCCTGCCCAGCTTTGTGAATTCCATTTTGTAAAGGACACAGAATTAAACTGAAGTGGGTAAAAAAAAAAGATAAAGAGTATCTTACTGAAGCAGTGAAGTAATTATCGTACGAAGCTCCCCACGCTACTTGTACAACACATGGTTTTTGCATGCGTTTCTAAGGAAACATTGGATACAATCATAAATCGTGATAGTGAAAGGAGCCAAAGAAAAGTTAGAGCTAGAAAAATATAGCATGAATACTCATACCAGCTGAGGTCAACTCATAATCAACCCTGTAAAAAAAAAAATATTTGCTTGGATCAAGGTATTATGAGACATTATTCTAACTTTGCATACTGAAGATCTTCAACCAGCCAATGAATATGAAGGCAATGAAGTTATCCCTTGTAAATCACTGTTTAAACACTTGACAAGACAGGAGCTTAGTGGTAACGTAAATATAAATTTGAAGAATTCTTGCAAGGTTTTCAGAGCTAGGCATTATCCTCCCTCAAGACTGATGGGTGGAACCAAAATGCAATCAGCCTAAAGCTCCTACACAAATCTATTACAGATGCTGTATTCCTGTAAAATGACAGGACATAAAGAAGTTTCAAAATGCCTGGTCTTTAATGGCTCAGCATATGGCACTGTTTTCAAGTCACAGAATGGCTGAGGTTCAAGGGGACCCCTGGACATCCCCTGCTCAGGTAGTGCCACCTAGAGCCAGTTGCCCAGGATGGTACCCAGAAGGCTTCTGAATATCTCCAGGGAGGGAGGCTCCACAACCTCTCTGGGTAATCTGCTCCAGTGCTCAGTCATGCTCATAGTAAAAGATTAGCACACTAAAACGTCCTTTTCAAAAGCAGAATATAAATTTCACCTAAGACAAAACAACTATCACTTTCCTGCTGCTCAGAGTGCTGGCACGAACTACCTTCAACAACTAGAAACGACTAGAATACTTCAGCATGTTGTTAAAGCAAACAAATTCCTCGATTGTACAGCCATTTTGTGACAGCCCTGAACAGTAACCAACACGTCTCTCAGACACTGGTCAGCAGTGGGACTTTCCCAACAGACACCATCTTCAAATCCCATTCTAGCTGAAATTATTTACAAAGGCCAGGACTGCTGCAAAATCTGTTTGTAAAGTTCTGAAGAAAAAAGAACAAAACTATTTCAGGTTACTGAAAAAAAATCCCTGGATGAAGTTTTAAATGTAGGACTTTATTTCTCCTTCCAATAACTATTTCTCAAGCCAGCAGCATCATACAGTTCTTAGTACTACGATATATTGGTTTCCAGGTGTTTTGAGACTAAAACTCAAATATAATGTTATTGTGCTATGATATTTACTAAATGAAATTATTCTTAGGGAAAATAATTTTTTCTACTTTTAAGTTTACTGCCACAAATACAGTCATAAAATATTCATATTCAGAATACTTAGGTTGATTCTTCTCTACACCTGCCCCATTGCAATCCCAAACTACAGGTAATTTAAAAACAAGGTAGTGATAGTGTTGAAGTGAAAAATTAAAACTGCTGTTTTCTGTTCCCTCATTGCTTGTATAACTTTTTGAAACTTAGAAAAATATGTCTAAAGGGAAATTACCAGGTACCTTTCTATCAACAAAGTAGGCAATGGCATATTTTAGTTCAAAAAAGAAACAGAACATTAAATTGTTTTCCTTGACACACTATGAACTTTTTTCATTATGAAAAGACAGGCTGCTTTCTGTAATGTGTGAAATTACGTAATTTGCTATATTACAATTTAATGTACAAATACTGTGCACTGTGTATGCATACACACACATATATATACATGCCTGTATTTATATTCTGAGTATGGCTGGGGAGCAAGCAAAAAGACATTGACCTGGGCACTGTGGGTTACCTTGTACTCTCTAGATGAGAGAGGAAACTGGTTCTCCCCTGGATTCAAATGAAAACTACAAGTTTTGTAAAAACTATTGGGAGCAGCAGTCAGGGTTGAGAGAGAAGATGACAAGAAGCAGAAAACCTGAAGCAAGAGTAGAAACTAGGAGATGCTTCAGAAAGGAAAAGGCCAATCTGTATCAAAGAGCAGAAACAAAACAAAGCTGAGAGGAGAAAAAAGAGACTTTCCTAAGATCTATTGTGGATTGTACGGAGTCTGATTCAGCTTGGACACAGCAATAAATTATTGGATTGGAAAGAAAACTGGGAAAGACAGACACCCACCTTGACATTATCTGGTAGCAAAAGGTAGATCTGTTTCCATTTTTTCTTTAGTACTCCTCCCCTAGTTTTAGTATACCTCCCCTAGTCTTCTTTAGTACACCTTCCCTAGTTTTCCACAGATAATCTTGTACAAGTTGATTTTTGTGTTCTAATAAATTGGACTACAGATTACTTCAAAGTAATTGCAGGGTTTCTTAGACATTCTGCCTACTAAAAAACCCATTCTAATGAACACATGCTCCCTGTAAGTGAAACTGATTTTTTTTTTCCCCCCCAAATATCTAAGCACACTGATCGTCCTATAGGAACACGACTCCATTCTTGATGATGCCCACGGTAGCTTTTAACAGTATGTCGTTTGGAGAGACAGGGAAGGAAGGAAAGGAAATCAGCATCAGTTCCTCCATGAACTGTCACAACAAAAACACGTTACAAAGTTTGCTTCTGCTGAAGAGGTAAAAATGTTAGAAACAGTGTTAGAGAAAAGCAATCTCTAAATCTACCCAGCAGACATCTTTCAAAGTTCAGTAGAACCTAAAAACTAAGGAGACCACTTTCAATTAGCTGCCGTGATGAGTTTAACATCTTTCACATGTCTCTCTCTCACAGACACCAGAAGTAATGACTTCTGCCATCCTCAGCCCCTTCTTTCAAAAGCCCCACATCTCAAATGTCAGTCACTCAGCAGAATAATCACATTCTTTGAGCAGCAAGATTTGAACAGCAGGGATTTCCCCCCTGTTACTGAAGATATACCTCAGGTATCAACAAGTCGCTAATAAGTTTTATTCTTTCTTCTTTTAACCAACAGAAATAATCACAAATATATCTAGGCAACTATTTTATTGCTGGGCTCAACTTCACCTACGTGAACATAATTTAAAGCTAGTCCAACAACTTAGTCTTTTATTGATGCGCATCTGTTTTTTTAAATCTCTTGAGGCACTTGCTATAGATTTATGTAAGCGGGACGGCTAATGTGTAGATGCCTAAACTCATGTGGAATGAATTCAGGGAGTAGTATGCATAGATGTATGCGCATACACACATATGTATAAATATAGGTGAAAAGTACTGACTTACACCATGTGCAAAAGGAGCAGACACTGCACAAGGCAAGCTTTTAGAGAGACAGATGCTTTAGAAGAATAGCAGAAAAAGCTGAGATTTATTCTGTCCTTCACACTCTATGTACTGGAGGAACAAAAAAAAGGCACCGAGACCTCTCACCTGGCTGCAGAGGATGCTACGTGGTGTACACTCACTACAAACATGTTCGCTTTTACTAATAGTTTGAAGATATGGTAAAAAAATTAAATGTTTCCAGTAAACAATTAACGTCACATTTTCAAACAGAATGATTACAAGTCAAACGTGGGGGGAAGCTGTTGCCTTTAACATTGAAAATGTCCAACTGCATGATAGAAGAGAAGGAGATAGATCTATAAAGGAAAGAGAAACGCTACAGATTTGCTTACAAAAATGTCACCCATACAGCCCGTCTGGTAGGAGGCTTTTACAGAATGGTCATCAGCATCTGGAACACCATGCCTTTTCAGCCTGCTTAGAGAGTGGCGCAAGTTAAAACACAATGTTCCTGCTGCGCTGGTACTCATAGTTTTACTCCTACTGCAAAAGCAACAGCAATGGTAATACAATTACGGGAAAACTGAATGCTGTTTGGGATGTTATCAGTTCATGAAAAAAATGGCAATACAGCAAAGTGCTTACGTTATCCTATTATTAAATACATTACATATTCACAGTGTGTGTCACAAGTTACTGTAAAGAATTCTCTCCTGGCATCTCATACATTTTAAGAATAATTTTTAAAAATACCGTGCATAAAGAAAATTACAAGATGATAAGCAGCTAGAGTAATTTTTTTAAACATTGACAACTAGAGATGATTAATAAGTTTGAAAATAATGCTAAAAAACGCTGCCAAGATTACACAAAATTGTTCCAAGCATCTCCCATCCAGTTTCATCCTGTTACTTTATGCTGCAGTCTGTAGTACACATATAACTTTTTCTTCCTAGAATGTCTATAAAAACACCACACGTCCCAGACATGCAGTGTATGACAGAACAAGACCTTGAAGAAAACATAACGCTAAGAGAAACTCCCAAGACAGCAAGTCAGTATTTGTTCCCATCTAGAGTCAGAGCTCTTTTATTTCCAAAATCCATCAATATTTAATGATGAATTTTCTATTACTGAATGTTCATATTCATGCCTTCAAAAGCGTATCTCAAATACATCTGCAAAAATACCTGCAATAACAACAGTGCTACAGATTCCAAAATAAGTAATATGTAACACTTAGGAAAATCTTCATTAAGCACTCCTAGTATGGCAAATACGCATAGTAATTTTGCTATGCACAGATTAAACACAGATTATTCTCTTATATAATTGGAATACTTTTTTTTTATACTCATATAATTGGAATATCTTTACTCAATACCTCTCTGCATCCTAGATCTCAGACTCCAAGAATCTTTTGAAAATTAGGACTGGAGAAGAACATGCGGAATCACCTGGTCCACTGCCCTTTTCCAAAGCGAGACACATTTGAAATTTTTTAAAATACAACCTAGGTGATAATGCGTATTTCATAACATCTTTAGGCAATCTATTTCACAGTTTAACCCACAGAAAGTTTTCCGTGTATTCCACCTTAATCTTTCTTGTTGCAACCTAATTCCGTTACTTCTTCCTCAACCGAAGTGGGAAAAGGCCCTTTATCATCATTCTCTCTTCAGCTTCCTTTCACATATTTGAAGCCTGTTATTATGCCTCCATCTTTTCTTTGTCCTTCTTTTTAGGTTTGTCACATTTACTCAGCCTGCATCATACCAGGATACAAAGTGAGTCCTTAGATTTGTTTTAAAGCTATTGAACTGACAGCAATTATAGTGAGCGAAAATCCAGAAAAGTCAATTTTTTCATGCATTCTTTAATCACAACTATTCAAAACCTTCTGAAACATGAATTATATCTTTTTCCTATAACAACTGTTACTCATCTCATAGTAATTTGATAGCATAACGCTATGCAATAGCACTACAAATGAATCCGTTATCTGATGACAGTTGTAAAGGCATCATTACCCCCCAGACTAGAATGAGGAAAATAGTTATAACTGCACAGTTTTGCATTCCCAGACAAAGGTCAGAACAGAATTGATCATTCAGGAGTGGGCAGCCAGCGTCTTTCAGAGCTTTCTGAATGACGTCCTGGAAGTATAAAAATAGATTTAGGAAAGAACTGGCATAGTTAAAGAAAAAAAAAAAGTTTTCCAAGGACTGAAAGACTTGGTGTGCATTTCCTTCTCCTTCGTTTCAAGATCATAAGGGATCTAAAAAACAAAGGGTAATCCAGCTTATACAAGAAAAGGAAATTTTTCTTGCAAAGGTTTTTAATTGATATCACCAAGAGTCAAACTAAGTTGGGAGGTCAAATTTTACCTGCAAGTGTATACAACACAACAGTAGAATATATATACTGAATCACTGAGAAAAAAATTATCTTTATGTAGTACGTCATGAGTACATTAAGAGACTAATTCTTGTTTTTTCTCCTAGTGTACACACTCTCAAATGTAGAGATTGAGTACAACCTCTTTTCCCAGCTTCAACTGCTCTCCAGTTCATAACCAAGTTACACCCTTGTAACTATAACAACTTGTTATATGAAGAATATTACAGAATTACAGATGAACTTTAAGAGTTATAGCCATTACAGCATCCTTCCTTCAAAAAGTATTCAATCTGGATCCTCAAAGAAATAACTCGGGAGCTCTGAGGAAAAAATGCACCACATGCTCAGGCAGCCTCAGCCTTCATACTAAAGGGTGACTCTTAGTAGATGAGAAATGTTGGTAGGGTTGAGCCAGAAACTCAGCTGGCAGCGGCAGAGAAAAGTGACACAAGAAAGGACTATGAGGATGACTGTCTCTTTCAGTCCTTCATGATTGTCTTTCTTTGATTAGCTATTCCATATCATTTCCTGTCTCATCTTCTAATTATTTCAGTCCACTTAAGTGTCCACTTAAGTTCAGCTTCTGACCAGTTTGCCCTTTCTTCCACTCATATTTTTTCCTTAATGCTTTTACTTCAGTTATGGTTTTAATTTGCAGCTATTTTCAATTTTTTTTCCATGTTACCAAAAGCATTACCAGGATGAAGGAGGAAAAAATAAATAGAAGCATCTCTTTCTTTATATTTGCACACTGCCTGATCTCAACTATGGTTCCAAAAACCTCTTAAATCCAAGTAAAATTGATCTGGCTTATCTATGGATCACCAGTATTTTTTTCCTGCAGAAATCCTTGGCCTTCAGTTTGGGCACTTCTATCACAAGAACAAAAATCATGATACTGAAGAAAATCTAACAGTTCATAATAACTACATTCATCAAAATGTCTTAAAGACTTAAACAGATTTATGGGCTCTATACTATAAAATGTAATATACCAATGCAGATAAGGCCTCAAAATAATTATCATCTTTATTTTTTAAAGCATTCTTTAGCCTAAATAGCTCCTGTTAAAATCATGTCTACCAATAAAAATATGTACTCTTAGAGACCAGGGCTGAAAAAACAAGTTGTAAAATTTATAATTTTACTGGTCTTATAAATTGATTTTAGCCGTTATTGCACTACGCATAATTCAGTAAAGGTGATGGAATGCTTATTTGGTTGATAGCTAACGTATCCCCGAAGAATAAAAGCTATATTAATACATCATTTTGCCATAAAGGTGCTATAGACAGCAAAAGAACATTTTGTCAACTTCAGGAAATAAGAGAACTATTAAGAATTATTTAAAGTGTCATAAAGCACCAGGAAAATGTGCAATTGTCAATAGGGGCAGACATTAATCTTTCCACCCCCTTGAACACACTTTCTACATATTGTGCTTGAGTTTATCAGATGTGCAGCTTTATCCATTGACTACTGAATGTTAAAGTGCTGAGGAACAAGTGAACCTTTTAAGTGAATAAATATTCCTTGAGAATTAAAGGTCCAGTTCAAGAAACTTCAATAACAGAGAAGAAAAAAAATCATTGGACAAAACTTCCTAGCACCCTCCTAGATTCAATCTCAACTACCTTAATGATTTTTCATATTTAATATATCCCCCCCCTTTCCCCCATTTATTTATAAGGCAAGGAGTTACTGTCAACTTAAAAAAAAAGTAAAAAAGCAGCTCTATGCCAATATACAAAAACCATCTAGATTATTGGACTTCATTCTCTCTTTCAGTTCAAGGAGAATCCTCCAATGCAGCAACTACAAAACTAAACAGATTGAACAGGTCAGGGTACCTTACAATCCTCAGCGTACCAGGCTTTTCTGTTTAAACTATACAGGAATAAGACTTGTTGGTCTGTTAAATGCACAATTTTTCCACTAGCATCACACATTTATACAAAGTAGTGCTATCAGACATTATGGTAGATACCAAATTTCATTTATAAGTACTGTCTCACTGCTTTTAAGAGGAATGTTTACATAGAATTAAATTATGCCTCTCTGAAATATCAAGATTTAAGGTGTTGCTCCCACAAGACAGCTTCTTTCTCCTCCTTTCCCTAACTAGGACAGCATCTTGAAATTATCATCGTGTTCTTAGAGCATCCAGACCAAACGACAACTGCAAAATGATGATTCTGAATACAAAGTTCCTCTTAAAAATATAAAGCTGATTTTGAATCATTAATTTAGCTGATGAACTCAACAGTATTACGGAATAAACATTTCACCCCTAAAGAAAATTTATTTTCATGTCACATTAAAAAAGTTTAATTCACATTACATAAAATGTCATTTCAATTTTCTTTTTCCTCCCAGCAGAACAACTTACCTGTACACTGCCCTCCGTTTGTGGGATCCCCATAATATCCTGGCATGCACGTTTCACACTGTTTTCCTGTTGTTAAGTTTTTACACTGATCGCAGACATTACTGTTGACGCAGGTGCTGTGGCCATTACACTGGCAAGCTAGAATACAACATTTAAAAAGCCATTACTAACTTGCTCTTGGGAACAAAATCATTCTTATGTGATTACAATATAGCAGTTGAATGTATTTCCAAGGAGTTTAATCCTGACAGCATATATATTTGTACTTTGACACAGAACCTCTTTAAAATAGCATTGTAACAAGACATGAATTCACACAAAGGACCACAGAAGTTGACTATGTAGTGACATGTGAGAAAGCCTTTCTTTTTTGCCACCATGACTGAATCCAGTCCTCATAGTTTTAAAATGCTGCCCACTCACTTAAAAAACCTGTCAAGAGGCGTAAGACCAAATGAAAATCCCCACAGGTATACGCAATCCACTGTGAACCATTTGAAAGGCTACTGTGATGGAGAACATGAACAATTCATGCTCAAACTTATATCTACCAGGCAGAGAGAACGTACAAAAGAATTAACCAAAGATTGCCTTATTTTGAACAGTTCTGATTGCCCCATTAGATTTGTCACATAAAGGGGTTTTGAGGACATCAGGACCACATCAAACATCTCCAGTCCCTCCTTACTACGGTCAACTTTGGTGAAAGTAGAAAGACTGCACTCTTATTGACGTAAACTGTTTATACTTAACCCTGAAAGGATAAAAGGGCTTTTTGTCAAACACCACCACAAATCACTGATCTTGTACCACAGCTCCTCTCCAGTGCTCCACGTTTTGGAGAAACTCAAAGTACTGATCACGACTGCAGCAAAAATCACAATGTGAATTCAGCCAGGATCATTGATCCTGCTGCCAGGACCCGGCTGAACAACCAGGAGGTTTTGGAGGAGGACCTTGCTGTTGAGTGAGACCTCAGAGCTCATCGTGCTCCGCAGATTAGCAATCTGTCAATTACAGGAGTTTGTCAAACATCAGACTACGTCAAACTTGTCGATCCCTTACTGGTGAAGGGCGAGTAAGACTCAGCAGAGGACAGCTATCTCAGGAGCATCATTCTGTTGTGGTTTTTTTGTTTTGTTGTGGGTTTTTTTGTTTTTTGGTTTTGTTTTTTTTTTTTTAATTTGGATTCTTACTCTAAATGTCATAGTGACTGGTGTCTTGGCTAGGAAAATAAAGGGGAAAAAAAAAAGAGATTCTCACTGCATGATTTAGAAGTTTTTAGAGCTGTTTTAGAATTTAGTAACTTAATACATTTACAGTCATTGCCAGACTTGGCTTACAAACCATTAAACCTCCCAAGTTTACAATCTCTTCCTATTTCTGTAGCTATGCCTACAGAATCCTGTCAACAAGTATAAAACCTTTCTGTACTACTAGACAGGAATTTTTCTCACTGTCTTGAATAAAAGTCCTTAGAAATTACAAGTTTTCTTCTTGCTGAGAACACTTTATTTTTTAGACAACTTTATGGTGTCTTCCTCCAGACACTTTGCCATTCTGCATTGTTGTTGGCTTCCTCAGAAAAAGCTACACAAAAATACCATGAGTTGCAGCTCCATTTTCCATTTTGTTTGTATGTCTTGCACATTAAATTACTTAAAGCAAATGTACAAAAAAAAGCAGCCCAATAAACAAAAGTGGTGCATTAAATAGGTTTTCTATTGAAGTAAAGCAAGATTGCCTAACTAAGACTGTACCACAATGTAAAGAAAATGTTTCATTCTAATATTCTCTATCTAGTGGGTTACTGATGTGTAAATTTTCTATTCTTTCTAATGCTTTATTTTGTATTTCTTATTTTTTGTTATTTAAAGGATAAATGAAAGCAATGTTAAACAAATATTTATTGTGAATTTTAGTTTGCTGCAAGTGATAATACTACCTAGTCATATATGATAGTCATAGATTTTATGAAGGCAAAGATAATGGAAGAGACTTGAAATCAAATTAAAAATAGAGATACTCAATAAGAACCACTACAATCTACAATCTAAATGGCATGCCATTTAAAAATGATACTAAATTTTTGATTTTCCTAAAAACGTGTGTGTCTCAGAAAAGTGAAAAGCCAGAAGAATTGCACATTGCAACAACTTTCTGTGATACAGACAAGTGCTAATTGGAGACATCAGCATCAAATAATTAAATGTAATAATTAAAATAATGAAATGCTGTAATGATCTTTAAATAAGAACCAGGAGTTAAATTTTAAAAGTATTTTTTTCCTTAAGTGATTTTAATGTACATGAATGGAAGCACCAGAGTAATTTTCCTCACATACACAAACATGATTTTGCTGAATCTTCAGTGGGGCTGCCCTGAAGATAAGGAATTACATGATTGTTTTGTTTTTGCCCTCTGTGTTGAAATGTTTGGTGATGCTGACAAATGCTAATAATTATAGTTGTAAGAAATACTTAATGTAATGTTTTAATGTAATGTCTGCGTTACGATCTGGACTCCAGTGTAAAGCTAATTTAGTTTTAAACAAACTAGTTAGAATCAATTCACACTGCTTTTCAGAGGAGAAATGTAGACTTTAAAAATTTAGGGTTTAAAGACAAGCTTGGGACTACATTCTACTTAACACTACACAACACTTTTTTTTTTTTTAGATATGGTATTTGCCATTTTTTTTATAATAATAGTTCAGTCGAAACCCAAATCCGATGAAAAAATAAAAAAGTATTTGTATAAAAAGCAATACCATGACAGCTGCATTTAAGACTATTGATTTCAAAATGACCAGTCAGAAGAAGAAACATTTTTTATGCTATCTGCTGAATACTAGTTTTAAAGATTTGAACAGACAAAAAAATGAGAATGAATTTAAAATACTTATCACCAACTCAATTGCCCGGAGGCACTATAAAGAGCATGGCTAGGAACTACAAGGAAAATTAAGTGCATCCATGAATGAACACGAATGGTTTAGCCACCTATTCATCGATGTGGCAGAATAATCTACAAACTACAGGTTATAACCGATTTATTTTTATTTTCATCCAAACAGCAAACTGTTCGGTAAGTTTATATACACTTCATATCAATTCTATCTTATTTCAAGTACACCAAATGTTTGTGCATGGTGCCACGTCACAGCCACTAGGAGCAGCAAGAAAATGAAAACAAAAGCTTAAGAACAAAACCTACAGCCTACACCAATCAAAATGAAATTTCACATCAACTGAAATTTGAATTCTATGAATTCTGTAGGATTTGCCTCAAACTCATATAACTACTGAGCTTTTAAACTGAAGTGAATTCTTGCTTGGAGCATCCAATGAATACAGAATTTTATCCATGTAGAATAAATATTAAATAACTAAGGTGACGAAATCTTCTAACTCAAACATTTTAGTCAAGTGATACATACATATTTCCCTTACAGTTTCAGCACTGGTGGATACTACATATTGCTGCATCAGCTCAGCTTCCACTGTCCTAAACCATCTGACATCTTGCTTACCTTTCCACAGAACTTAAAAATTAAAATACTATAATCTGATTGGCATGGCTTAAATTTAGACTTCAGAGATTCTTTTTAAGGTTACAAAAGCATACATTTTATTTACTGAAAACGTCTAGAAGGTAGGCTGGAGGCACAGCTCAGCCCCCCATCCTCACAGCCAGCCCCACTTTTGTATGAACAGCAGGGACGTAGAAGCTCCCGTTCCTGGCCATCAACAGGTGCCTACAGAGAACTTCTCCTCAACTGTGCTCTTTCATGAATACGGAAGCCAGGAAAAAAGCAAAAGTTGAAGCAAATCCATATAGTTGGATTTGAAAAAGTAGGAGGGGTGAAAACTTATTTACAAATAAATAGCAATTTCAGTTAAACTATTTGCATTCAATTTCACATATTAACCTGCAAGACAGGGAGCACATTTGTGTTCAGTACACAGAGACTAACAAACTACATATTTAGAAGGTATTTTAGTTAAAAAAAAATCTCGTGCAAAAGTTATTTGTATTACTCAAAATAATTATGTTAATTTGGCATGCTTAAACACAGAAACATCTCTTATTTCATATATAAGAAAGAATGGAAGCAGATCTTACCTGGACACTGGATAAAAGACCATTCATAATTTTTCTCTTTTGGACAAAGACTAGCATCAAGCACCATTTCGTTAGAGTGCATGCTAATAGGCTTCATCGGGCCTCTTGATGATCCTTCCAAACATTGTCCTTTTCCAGTGTTACTGGGATCGTTACACCAGCCACACCCAGGCTGTTCCAAACACTGTCCACAGGTCCTCAGTCCAGAGCAGTTTTGAGCTTTATTACATGGAATACAACATTAATGCAAGGGATTTTCGGGGGGAAATAGGTTTGGGTTGGGGTTTTGGGTGACTTTTTAGGTAAGATGCTAGAATTTTACAACAGCTGATGAAGAAGCAATTTTGCATTTCTATTCCCTTGTGCAAGTTAAAAAATGTCAGTAACGTTACTCAGAATATCTCCATTTTCTTTAAATGTTGTACTTAGAATCATAGAATTGTATAGGTTGGAAGGGACCTTTAAGATCATCAAGTCTGACCATCAACCCAACACTGGCCAAACCACCACTAAACCATGTTCCAAGCATCATGTCCACCTGTCTTTTAAATACATTCAGGGATGGTGATTCTACCCCTTCCCTGGGCAGCCTGTTCCAATGTTCGATAACCCTTCTTCAGAGACCACAAAATACACACAGCACGTGTTTTTACATCACAATGCAACAAAGACTTCAAATAAAAAAAGGTAATGAAGAAGAACAATAACGTCACACACCTTCTTTAAATCCCATGATAAAACTACATATTCTGTACTTAATATATACTGTGGAATGTGTATATTACTAATTTTATTGACATTAACAGTCCTTCCAACAAAAGCTCTAGAATTCAAGACAAGGCCAATAATCCAAATAAGAATGACAATAATAATCCAAGAATTATGGTAATTCAAATCAAAAATATCTGTGGGTACAAAGTATCCCAGGATCACACTTGAGTATTCAAACATGACTCAATCTTCTTATATAGACCTTTTGCAACAAGCTACCATACTACACTTCTTTCCAAAAAAAAGGATTCTTAAACTATAAGTCATAATTCAATCCCATTTAATTGAACTAATTTAAGAATTCTGTCTGTTAGAGTAAATCAGGTTTCATTTTTTAATTTGTATACTAAAAAAATATTTTAATAATAGAACTTTATTATTAAATTTCTTATTAAATTTATTTAATAAATAATTTATTTATTAAATTTATTATTTAATAAATAATTT